>JBAMIG010000006.1:11751632-11773156 GCA_037177335.1 Kiunga ballochi
CTTTTAGGCCAGATGATTTTCTCTTTTCATTATTCCATCTTTTCTCGTGTGTGTGTGTGTGTGTGTGTGTGTGTGTGAGTGAGATATAAAGGAATATATTCCTTACATTGTCTGCCATCTCTCCTCTCTGTCTGTCTGTACTAATCTCTGTCTTCCCCTGGTAAATGATTAACATTGAGAACCTGGCTGAACCATAATCAACAAACCCACAGTGAGGTAATTACCACTTTATTCCCTGTCCTGCTAACAAAGCAATTTCTCTCTTCTCCTCCCCTCTTCATCTGTCATGTCGGGGTATCAGTGTCTTTTCATTGCGTCTCTCTATTGTCTCACTGTCTGCTGGGCAGTGATCTGTGTAGATTCAGAGCTGCATTTTGAAAAGTACCTTATCTGTCTTTGTAAGTGTGCTTTGCATGTTTGTTTTCAGGTTTCTAGTGTGTTACCTGAAAGCAACTTAACTTTATGTGTCTTCAAGCTTCTTCATCTTTGTCAGAAAACAATACAGGGCAGCAATTTTGGTGATTTGTCTGCCCGAGAATTGGTATTTAGTACCATTGTTGTTGGCTAAGGTTCGTTTTACTGGAACAATAGCTGTCAGAGTTGTGTGTTTGTGTACTTTTGGAGCTGACCTGCTGGTTTGTGTGAAAGGGAAGTCTTTGTTTCCTTGACAAGAAATGGAGTGTGATAAATTCCAGATCTGGAAAAACAAAACACAGAAATGTTTCAGCCTTATTAAAACACTCAAAGTATTTATTAATTTATGAGTGTGTTATTTAAAAAAGAACACATTTCAAACTTTATTTCCTCACAGCCAGCAGTGAAAGTGGCAGAGGGGAGTTTACCTCTCCGGCCAGCGGTGTGCGACTGTGAGAACTTTTCCCAACTGCTGTGCTGGCCCCTCGTCTAAATGGGTCATTGTTTTGTTTCTACTTGTTAGCTGAGTTTAGGTGTGACTGAAGTGTTCGACTGAAACGATTAATAATTGCCCCAGGATGCTTGTTTTTTTGTATTATTATTTCTTTATAGGTGGAGCTTACAGAAAAAAAATTGTGCAACCATAACTTTACAAAAAAATTTGTTCCATTTCTGTTTCCTTCACTTTTTCATGCATGCACCTGTGTAAAACCCGTAAACCCCCATTTTGCTCTTTAGTAACATATATTACCTTAGAATGAAACCAGCTTCATTGCTGCACAACAGAAATAATCTCGGCATTTGAAGCAAAAGCTGAGATACACAATCACAGGAAGACTCAGGCACACTGTGTTGAAAATGAGGTTCGGGCAGAGGCCTAGCAGTGAGGATGTCTGTATTAAAATGGAACAGATAGTCAGTGCAGCTTGGAGCCGTCGGAGCAGACATGGTGTACAAGCATGAAAGGACGGCTGCTCTCTCCTCCTGGTCAGGATATTTAGTCAATCGATACCAATTTAACACCCTGATATTATCACCATCTTCTCGCATTATCACTAGACTGCATATGGACTCATCTCTTTTCCCAATTTCTCTGCCCATGCTGCTATGTTTCCCTGTGTACACACATACATCAATATTAGGTTGCATTTAGCTGTAATAAGTTGCATTGTATGAAGGTCTCCAGATGAGGTGGAACAGCTGTGGAATGAAATGAGGTGCAGTGATGTCTGCAGCTCGGTTGGCACAATAAAACCTGACTTTGGCACAAAATGGCTGCTGTGCCGTGTGAGTGTGGTGAGTGTGAAGAGAGGGGGCTATGGTGGTTCACGACTGTTAGTGCGCCCTGAGTGGGAGTGCATTCATTCATTCATGGCTCACAATGAGCTGTCATTGTTGCTGGTGTCAGATGAACTGTTTTTTTTTTTTTGTGTCAAAAAACGGCAATTAAGTCGCAGGGGCCAATGTGTAAACACAGAATGTGGGAAACGCTGTCACTCTAAGCCCAGCAGAACAATACAATGCACTGGTTGTTTAGCTAATATGTGGATTGTAGAAAGTTCTCACACACGTGTGCAGGCACCCTTTAGAAGTACATATAAGCTCACGCAATGTTCTTTCACTCCGCTCAGAAATCCTACCAAGAAGCAACCTGGGAATTCCCCGAGACAGAAATTGAATTAGTATTGACCCGAGCGGAGCAAAGTGCTGTAGCAGGTGCCTGGATTATTGTACAAGACAAAGTCCTTGCGACCAGAAGGACCATGAGGATCATGAGACATGTTAGCCATCTTACCTCTGCTGCTGAGAGGGGCTTAAGTGCAGTCGCTCCAAAAAGGATTTATTTTCATAGTGTAAATGTTCACTATAAAAACAGCTTTTCCACATACCACATAACGTATCTAGCTTTTGTTTGCTTTGATTTCTGTTCATTTCCCACTTGTTTTGGTCCTAAAGGGAATGTTTCTATTATTATGTGAAGCTATGTATAACAGTCATGATTGTAGTGCAAGGGCTAAATGGTTTTTATCAAAATTTCAGGGAAGGGCTTATGGTGCTTCTTGGCACATTTCCAGTTTGCAAGATGGTAGCTTACAAACTCACAAATCTGAAGCTGCGGGGCTAAAGTAAATGCCTATGAGGAGCTGATGTGTAAACTTTAAATGGTGCAGCATCTCACTGGATTAAAGTAAAGACCGAATAAATCTGTATTGCCAACTTAGTTGCTCCTTTTTACAAGTTTTAAAACTGACAAAGAGGTGGAATCAATAGTCATTTATAAAGATTGTACCGGATTTAGTGGTGATGAGAATAAAACGAGGCTGCATGGTGATGCAGTGGGTTAGCACTGTGCCATCACAGCAAGAAGGTTGCTGGTTTGAGCCTTGGCTGGGGGAAGTCCGAACAGTGACCTTTCTGTGTGGAGTTTGCATGTTCTCTCCGTGTTAGCGTGGGTTCTCTCCAGGTACTACAGATTTCTCCCACAGTCCAAAAGCATGCACCTTGAGGATAGGCTGATTAGAGACTCTAAATTGCCCAAAAGGAGTGAGTGTGTCGGCCCTGTGATGTATTGGTGACCTGTCCAGGGGTACCCAGCCTCTCGCCTGATGTCAGCTGGGATTGGTTCTAGCCCACCGCGACCCCGTCCAGGAAATAAGTTGTAAATAATGGATGGGTGGATAGAAAAATAATATGATCACTCATTTTGTAAAGAAAATGCAGAAAAAATGATATATTTCTTTAAAGTAAAATGAATAGTTGAGCAGGGCTGCAATGCTGAAAGGAAATGGGGAAAAATAGCTGATTTTTCTTTTTTTTTTTTTCCCTTTGGTTCATGAGGGCTGTTTGACCTGACCTGCTAAGCTCATCAGTTTTTATTGATTGATCATATTTGAAAAATTGTCCTCTGTAAACCATAAATCTATTTGTCTACATGTTACAATATGAACTACAGCACTGTGACTTTGGACTGAGATGAAGTGTATCCAGTGTGCAACTGGAGCAGTAGATTTTATACTAGAACAAATATTATGGACTAATAAACCTGCTAAAAGTAAAGCTCCTTAATGGTTTATCTGAAAGAACAAAGAGACAAGGAGCAATTAAAAGACCCACTTGAGGGGTGTGAAAGTTATTTTATCACGTGGATACTTATGGCTTTGCTTTCTCTGACTGAATGGTGAACACCACAGACATGGTGGGAGGCGGGGGGTTCCATTGTGAAGCTAAACCTAATATTATTATTATAATATTATTATTTTATTTATATATATATATATATATATATATATATATATATATATATATATTATATTATATTTTAAACGTGGCATTAGTGTATACTTTTTGCTCCTGCTGGCACATATTTACCATACAAACCACAAAAGATCATGCACACTTCCTCTCTGCCTAATTTTTTCCACTATTTGGGCAGCCCCTAGAGATGGTAAAAACATTAGACCTACGGTGGAGGGACTGAGGGATGGAGAATGCATTAGGGAGAAGATGGCAGGGAAAGAGTCAACAGATTTCAACTCCCAAAACGGCTCAGGAAGACCCTCGGGGATAGAGGGATGGGGAGGGAGGGAGAGAGGGGAAGAAGGGGTGTCAGCAGGTATTATTATGACTGTCGAAAGAAGATTTGAGGAGTAACCCTTCCTCCACCCATTCCACACACCGACTGTGACGCAGGCGTGTGTACAGGTGTCGTAAAAGGACGCTCTCATTGCTGCCAATGGTGCCAGCACCCCGGCCGCATGCACACGAGGCAGCACCAACTCGGGGGAGAGCCTAAGGAGAAATCACAATCCATTTAGAAGTGATGCTGCTTGGTTTGTGTTGCAGCAGAGCCTTTACCTGATTTTCTTTTTTTTTAATGGGGGCAAAATGTTGGATCACACACTCTCACTGCTCTTTTCTTTCTGCTTCCATGTTTTTTTTTTCTTTCTTTTTTTTGTTCTCCTCAACATTTAGCTCGGATATAATCTTTTATTTATGAGCTTAAAGAATATCAACCTTATTTTTTTCCAATTAAGTTCCTAGATCAGTTGGCCAGTAATGCACTGTTATCACCAAACTCCTTTCTGTCTATAGCGTACATGCCCTTTTTTTATTTTATCATCAATAACATTTGCAGGCGGAGTATCAAGTGGAAAATTGCTCAAAATCTTTACAAGCATATAAAGCTACTTTTATAGAAAAGTATTGTGATTAAAGCAATTAATTGGTTTAAAGTGTAAGCACTGTGTTAAGTCATTTGTTTGCAATAGTGATACAAATAATCTTTTTTAATTATTCGGGCCTTTTCTCTTTTCAAAGTGTATTTATTCTCATTCATCAGGTCAGTTGACTGTAATTTACAGTCTGAAATGTATTTTGTGCTAAAAGAAAAAGGAGAAATTGCTCTGTCCCAAATCTTCATAGCTGTGGCCTTGCAGCAGGAGAACTCATGAATCTCATTGCTCTCCTATTCAGCTGCAAATGGAGTTCTTGTAAACAGGGCGCCTCTTAAAACACTATAGCAGACGCTATGTGTTTGTGGATTAATATGTATGTTCTCTTAAAATACACTCCGTGACAAATGTCTCATCATGAAAGTTATTAAGTCCCTTATTCATTTTATCTTGTTACTCTTAAGAAGTTTGCTTTCAGAGCAGAATATTGTTCCGAGTGAAGTTGTTTTTTTTTTATTATTAAAAGTATTGTTAATTGATATTTATTGCCTTTTTCCTTCATTTATACGGTGGAATTAACTGTTAGGTAACAGTCACTCACAGTCACACATACCATACCTGCTGTGTGTTAATCTAGCAGTTTTTGGGTCATCGTGGTACATTACTTAAAGTGCTGACCAGTCATCTTTAATCCCAAATTAATCAGTTAATCCTGTCTGCACCTCTCTTCGTGACCCTCACCACTTCCTTCCTTTCTACTCTTAAATCCTAGCCTCTCCCCCTTCATTCCTCTTATTGTGTCTAAACCTTTCATCCGTGTTGTGGAACTCTGGCCTTTTTTAAGAAAGTCAGGACTCAAGGTCGGCTATGCCATCCAGTTATCTCAGCTCAAGTGCCAAAAGAATTAATTTTAATTCACAAAATTGAGCTAATGATTGGTGCTGAATATACTTTCTGGAGATTTTAAATACCAGAAGATTGTCTAGCTCTAGTCAAATTCACATTACAAAGAAAATACTTCCTGAATATTATTTCATGGCTCTTTTGATTAAATCTCTACTGTATGTTCAAGAGGGTGGTGTGAGACGGGTGAGTGGCTGTGCGTGACTAGAACAGGACAAAGCTGGATGCCTTGAGGGGGAATAAAGTGGACCTTCCATACCCCCGACACATAGTGCGATATGAATCTCAGCCGATGTGACGGAGAAAGATGGAGAGTCAGAGAGAAGCATGGATCGGCTGCAAGGGTGGGAGAGGGAAGGGGGCAGTTTAGACTCCTGGGATTCCAAAGCAGTGACCGTGAAAGTGCTTAGATAAACAGAGAAAAAGACGGCGAGAGGGAGGGAAGGCGGACGGAGTGGGTAAAACAGTGGTAAAAGAGTGAAAGGAGAGGATGGGGAGGTGTAGCCATACTAACTGTGGGAAGGGAATTTGACCCGTAGGAGAGATGGGAAGAAAGCACGAGGAAATGAAACCAAGAATAGAAGTTTTTAAATATCAGTATTATTCAACTTTTCTCTGTTATAATTATTCAGGCCAGTTGGATGTGTTTACAGGACATTTCCTCGGCATGCCCTGTGTGTGGTTGAATGACAGTCTAAAATACAACTTAATAACTAGATCAACTAACCACCACCTCATAATCAGCCACAGGTAGAGCAAGGAGGAGTGCACATCAGATATATATGTTTAAAAAGTCAAAGCTGCCCATCCAGCACTGACCTTCACATCACAGACAAAAGATAAAAACTGTGAGCAAAAATGAGAAACTCCAGCATCAAAAGTGTGACCCACTTTGTAAATGATGGATTTTCAAAGCCAAGTCTGATTTATTAGTGGAGTGTATTTGCTTTGTAAGTGCCCTTTTCAATGTAGTGACAGTATCTGAGCATATGCGTCCAGAGGGGTTACTTACCTGTCCTCCTTAACCCACTTTTAACAGGTGGGCCACAGAACCTGGGTAAGTTACACATGAGCAACACTGGTATTATCAAATTAGTCATTGTTTGATTGCTCAATATTTAAAAATGTCAGAATTTCCTGCCTTAGAAAGTTTGTTTTCTTACTGTTTTTGTTGCTTTTTTTTAACGGTTAACATTAGGAGATGCAGTTTGTCATACGTGTAGAAATGTACAGTTGCAGGGACTGATGTTGTTATTA
The DNA here is from genome assembly GCA_037177335.1 of Kiunga ballochi. NCBI lineage: Eukaryota > Metazoa > Chordata > Actinopteri > Atheriniformes > Pseudomugilidae > Kiunga > Kiunga ballochi. Next base: position 11,758,379 of record JBAMIG010000006.1, read on the forward strand.
AAGGTATGCTTTTACCGGTTAGCCATGACACTGATGGTTACTCTTGTTCTGAGATTGCTTAGATGCAGAAAATGTCTCTGCAGGTCCTACAGTGAGGGCAGATGTTGTAAATGGTCCCTATAAGCTGTAAATATAATGTAATCACACGAGCAGTGTTTGACACAAAGAGATGAAAAAACTGGTTTTTAAAGATCCCATTTTGCACGTCTTCAACTATTTTGACTTATTCGTGTTGATTTTGTTTAGTATTTCTGTGTCTGTTAATAAAATCTTTGTCTGTTTGCACTTAATCAGTTAAATCTAAATAAGATTGTCCACTTCTCCTTTTAAAGATTTAACTCAGTGGGTTGGAAATCTAAATGGTCCTGCTTAACACCAAGTTATCATTAATTAGTACAATTCCTTAATAGGATTTGATCTGTGGTGTGTTAACCTGTAGACCTGACGGCTTTTCAGCACATGAACGTGAGACAAATGATGTTGACACAGTGGATCAGCTTAGCTGCCACTGTGCAGCAATGCTGTTCAATGGATTTGATAATTACTTTGAATGTGGCTTTTTGTAGCCACCTTTCGTGGTTGTTTCTTTATCCCTCTTTCCGACTCAAAAGTCAGAACTGTTTCTGTCAGAGCGCGGAGGTTTTCTAGTATGTTTAAGCTTTTGTGTCAAAGCCTGGCACCTGTACAAATCAGCCCTGTATTTACACTGCAGCTCAATTTGGACTGCTAAAAACATGGAGAGCACTCATTACTCTGAGGTTGAGGCTGTCCAACAGAAAGATGCAGGAAAAAGTGGGATGGAGCAAAGTATGGATGGGTGGGGCGTTGGTTCGGCACCAATCCCAGCTCGAGATTGGTGGTTGTCTTGGTAACAACACGTCTGACCTTATTTACCTCCTTCACACCCTCTGTTGTATGTGCACTCTGTTTTAGCATGTACACATTTCTTTTGACTCAAAGACTTTCCCCACATTAAATCTGAAAGTCTACATTTTGTGACATCTTTTTTTTTCCCCTCTAGCACGCTAAACTTTAAAGCATACCCACTTCCACACAACACAGATGAGTGTCAAATCAGACTTTTTCTAGCTGAAGGGCTGAAAGGCAACATAAGGCAACACTTCACCGTGCGGTGCTTCTTGGCAAACACTGAAAAGAAAAAGACTACAGGTCTGCACTCTGGTCCATTTACTGTATATTGTAGATGGCAATTTCATTCTTCCTGGAGAAGTCACTGGAAAGCTTATTTTAGGATCGGACTAGACCACACAGGGAGAATGATGCCTGCATGAGAGAGCTCTGCCTCAAGATGGGTTGATGGTTTCCGCAGACCTGCAGATATATCAAAATGGTCCTGATGAATACTATGTGAGCATGAATCAAGACTTATTCCTCTGCTCTTCTGGCTGTAGTTACACACACTGTTGTGCTGCAAAGTCCCATAGAATGGAAACACACACTAAGTGGATCTGTGCCATAACAGGCAGAAAATAGGGTCCGTCTTTACTTTAGGCCTGAAGCAGCAGGTGTGTGTACATTTATGTTTTTATCTGTGTCTAAAATTGATAGGGAATATAGTTACCTAAGGCAACAGGCTGATTTGCAAAGTTTGAACGAGGAACGGTTCTAATGGTATGTGTCTTTAATCGAATCTGCAGAGAAATGTGCTACCAATCACAGGACACCAGACACATTAGAGGTCAACACTTATTAAATTCATGTTCATTTATAAGACACGGTGTGTAAATCTGTGCTTGTGTCCTTCTATGTTTTTTTTGGTGGAAGTAGTTGTTTTTTTAACTGACCCACAGTAGTTTCCCCAGAGGAGATAAGCCTGTCAAATCTTAATATCCTATTAATACAAGTACGAGTTCTCCAGAGTGGTACAGAGAAAAGCACGGATGGAGACTGCAGACAAAAACATGTCAGAAAGTTCACATCCACTTGTGATGGTTGCAAGTCACAGAAAAGAAAGCAAAAAGTCTGTACAGCTGAAATGTGCATCCTGCTGACCTTGAAGTCAATAACACACAAATGCATGCACACACACTCCTGCTTTGGCATGGCAAACAGGAAAGAGTAGATCAGAACAACAGCTTGTTCCTCTTGGGTCTGTCTTTCCTGTCACTGATGAAGTGTTGATTGTGTTTTTAGCCATTGTTTAATGCAACCAAGATGCTTAAAAGTAGGGTTTACAGACTTATGAGTGTGTGGGGTAAAACAGGGGGTAATCAGCTGCCAGCTGGGCAGACGAGGTGGTGATGGGAGGGGGGCACAGATGGCCGTAGATGGGGGGTAACAACCTTGTTTGTGTGCGTTGAGGGGAGTAAGCACCCCGATAGACAGTAGTGGTGTTTGGGCTGTGAGCACAGCTTTGTGTAAGTAAGGAGCCACAGCTAGGTGACTCAGGGGTGCTTTGAGGGAGGGAGGAAGGGTGGGGGTGGGGGGGTCGGTCCTCATTTTGTTCTGTTTTCCATTCATTTGGACTGGGCAGTAAAGAAGAAATGGTGAACGAAAAAGCAATACATATGAAGTGAGATGTTTTAACGTTGTGTACCACTAGGAAACATTGTTCTATTAGGTGAACAGACTCATTTTCACCTTCTTCCTTTACTATCTTTGAATCTTTTTTTTTTTACTTTCCTTTCTTCTTCATATTTTCCATCAATTATATCCAACAGTACAGAAGGGCTGCTCCTTATCTGGATATATGCACCTGTCCAAGTTGTGTTTCTGTTGCCATACCTGCACTGAATCATGTTTTAATATAGTTTATTTTTGTTGTTGTTGTTGTTGTGCCTTCAAGGAAAAAGAGTGATATAATCTCCATAAATGACCAATATTGGGACAGAAAAAGCTGGCATTGCTCCACTAAACACTCAGAGGTGGAACCAGTGTAGCTAGCGGCAGGATGGTTTCATAATGTGATGCAAGGTAACTTTCATTTTTCAGCCTTGGCAAAATTTGAACCAGATCTTAAAATGGTGGAAAAGACATCCACCACTTCATCATAATGTAAAAGAGGTTACAGTATGAATTACTATGCAAGCCATGGCTAGAAGGAGAATAGCTAAGGATTCTCCTGCCACTGTAAAGAAAAGCAATGTTGCTTGCCAGCTAACTAATCTGGTAACATTTAAAAAAGCAGGAATTAATGTACCATCATCTTACCTTGTTAACTGACTGTGCATTCATAGAACCATTTGTACTCTGGTGGTATAAAGTCCTGTTAAATTTTATGATGTGAAAATCGTATTACTACGGTTTATACTAGCCAAAGCTTTTTCAAGCTATTTAAATGCACATTTTGTGTGAGCTTGCTAAAGGCCGACCCAGCATGAAAGCTTGGCACAGGTTTACACCTTCAAATGAGGTGAAACTTTGTTCTTGTAATTGTTGTGTTCTGTTAATGTTTCAAAAAGGGGCTTTAATGATTCAGCAAAGAGTCTATCCTTTCCCATGTTGTTATGAGAAAAGAGAACTAAAATAAATGTTGTGCTGCAAAGCTAGGCAAGCACCAAAGAATAACGATTTATGTAGCTCCCAGAATAGCGATTACTACTGTCATGCTACAGTATCCCTAGCAAAGTCAGGTTGACTACAGAGTGCTGTGCTCGAACAGCATACTACCCCGAATTAACGCTTTCCCCGCTGCGATTGCCACAGAAGAACTGAGGCTCAACCAAGCTTTCTGGACTCCCATCGTTCCTATAATAAACCAAATGGCTTTTGTACTGTGTTTTGGTAAGTGTACCATCACTAGTATGAAGGCGTGTATTAAAAGTAAATTTTCTGCATTTATTTGAGATATGCTGTATAGAGTAAGCATTTATTAGTATTGTCGTTGTGGGGTAGTACATTAGTTAAGTGACCATGTGTATTTGGGATGCTCGGTATGCTCCAACTGAGGGCGATCAAATCTGTTCTGTATTCCTGAGGCTGGGTTGCGAGATTGTTGCTCCTTTAATTATTCTCTCATATTAAAAGATCAAAGGTCTGTGCCACAGTGAACCCCCTGCATTTCATTAAACTGCACACACGCATATTACTGCCTGTGTGTGCACCCACGTTCACATTTGCACAATATCAGCTACATTCAGTTTTCAAGACAATTTCCTGTGATTTTGAGGGGATAACTGTTGGCCTTTTTAGGGTTTTCACTGAAGAGCCCAGCATGTTATTTTCAATTGACTTCTCCGTGAGGTTACTTTTTATCAACAAAGGCTTACACCATTCCACACAAGAGTGTCACTGATCACCCTGTGGCAAGAGGGATGACGCATATTTTATACTCCTGAAATACTTCATGGCCTCTTGTATGTATAAGTGTAAAATTGTATTTGTGTGCAGTGATTGTGTATGCTATTTTTCACATGCTTCCTCAGTTCAAGCTAACTGGACCCAAAGAGTCCTTTTAGTTGCATTCGGAGGAGTCTCTCAGTGATACAGACTACTTCAACACTGTTCTTCTCTGACACCCACAGCTCCTCAGTGCTCTCATGATGCCCCTGTGCTGTCACCACTCTACCTTGTGGCTGGCAGGAGGGGAGGATGCTGAGTGTAATTAGGGCGTACCCAAGCCTTCCAGGGCCAGAGAAGAAGAAGGTGGAAGAAGGAAGGAGAGAGGAGGGAAAGAGGGATGACAGGTTGACATCAGTACAGCACACTGACTCGGTAATTGCTGGCGTGCATACGGCACAAGCTGAGGCTGGAGGCCTGAGGGAGGAAGGGGGGGTCAGGTTATATAGGATATGCAGTCTTGGAAAGCAACAGATGGAGGATGAGTGCATGCCATCCAAAGTTGGGGGTGGGGAGAAGAAGGATAAGATGGAGTTTAAGAAGGTGAAGAGGAATTCAGTCGGGTTTGGTTGCGGGCGGGAGAGGTGGGGGCAAATCAGCCGCATCTTGAGGTGACTGACATGTACGGCAGGGTGTGCAGCATATTGACACAGCATGTGTCTATTATAACATGTACACACACACACACACTTTGACAGGAAGCATTCCCTGCCTCAGAGGTGTCTTTAAAAAGCACCACAGGTGGTATGAAAAGAAACTCTGTGTGTGTGTCTGTGTGTGTGTGTGCCCATGCTGGCTCGTGTGCTTTAGTGTTCATCTGACCACACGGTCAAGCACCCTTCCTGTTGTAATTAGTGCACACAGGTAATAGAGCTATTGGACATGGCTGTGCACATGCACACAACCAGAGAATAGGTATTGATCATAGCAGGCTAGGTGTGTGTGTCCTGTTCTAAATGAAAGAGTCTGATCAATGGGATGCTGTCCTTTTGATAAATTGTCAATTCCACATGGTGGCTGTTGAGTAGGAAGCTGCTTAGGTAAGCCATGCCTCCGGGGTCTCACTGGCTTCCCAAATGCACACCTGCACACACACATGCATTTGCACAAACTAACTTGAGCTTCCACTGTATCCTCCCATAGAAATACAGCCACACTGCGTCACATCCAGTTTCAAAGTTCCTGTTACGGAAAGGGTTGAAGTTTATTTTAGTTTTTTTTCTCTTAAGCTTTGGCTCTCTGATTCTTTTGTCATTTCTCCCTTCATTGCTCCATCCATCTTTGATCCAATCCACAAACCATCACAGTCCCCTTCTTCCCATCACATCTATGTGCTCTATGTCTGTTTTCATCAGTTGTGCCACCTCCTCCTTCTGCTTCTCTGCTCTTTATTTTATTTTTTTAAGTGAGGGGGGCTCTTTTCTTTGTCCAGCTACTTAACTTGCGACTACTCTGCCATGCACCTCCACCTCTTCTCCATTCAACACTTCTTTCCCCTTCCATGTTCCTCTTCACTGACTCCCAGTTCTCCCGTCCTCTCTCCTCCGCTCTGTCACCCCTCTATAAAGACTCCCACTGATGGACCTGAACCTTCTGCCTGAGCCACATTCTGCCCCTCATTCTTCTCTCTTGCTGCTCCATGTGAAGAGGAGACCAATTAAAGTCCGTCTCCTCTCCTCCAGTCCTCTGTTGTTCTCTACTCTGTCTGCACTTAGACTCTCTAGGGTTGCTAATTAAAACACTTTACTCTTGTTTCTCTGTGTGCTGTGATTTTTACCTATTCATCTAACTTTTCTCTTGCTTTTGCCTTTAATTCTTTCTTTTATCTTTCTTACAGTCCTCCTCATCTTTTATATCATTTCTCTTTTCCTCCAGAGTTTCTCATGTTTCACTATTACTCCTTTCATACACAGATTTACCTATTTTTTCCCCTTCTTCCTTCCCTCAAGTATTTCTCCTAGCTTGTACATGATTAACTCTTCTAGCTAACAGGAAGTTGGAACCATCAGTCTAAAAAAGCACACGTTATGCTGCCTGCCTATTCTAATGATGCCATCTTCTCCAGAATTGGTTTTTCATACTAAAAACCAGTAAACCTCAGCTGACATTGTTGTGCATACACATACATGTTTATACTTGTCTGTCTCTATGCACTGTAAGCAACGGAAAGCAAAGGCGGTCAAGTTTATTTTACATTAAACTGCTCTTAGTGGTGTTAAATAGCACACGAGGAATTGTTCCCTCTTTTTTATCTTTAAGTGCATGACGCTCAGCTAAAGTTATTTATGATCTGCAAATTAAAGTTGTAATATTTAAAATCCCAATATGTTCATGAAGACCTGCATAACTCCGGCTCACAGATTACCAGCTGTAATTGCATTATATTGATGATCTATCAATCATTTAGAAGTACCTACATTCCTCCAGGCTCTCTGTGTTTAATCACCAGCTAAGTGATGTGTTACTCTGTTATGTAAAATATTAATGTCCTTGTCAATCTTTCTTTCAGGTTACTAGCAGGAGATCTGTCCATCCAGATGAGTCTCAATGATTACCTGGACATCTACTGCCCCTACTACCCTGACACGGGGAGCCTAAATGCTGAACAGCCTGAGACACTTGCCCTCTACCTTATAGGAGAGGAGTCTTTCAAAGGATGTGTGGAAACCACTGGGGCCATTAAGAGGTGGGAATGTAACAACCCCTTTGCTCCATATGGACCAGTGCGCTTCTCTGAAAAGATCCAGAGGTTCACGCCCTTCTCACTGGGCTTTGAGTTTCTGCCAGGGAGGCACTACTATTACAGCTGTGAGTATAGGATGAGTGTGGTGTGGTGTCTGTCTGAATGGCTGGTTGGGGTTGACCTTTCACCATCAGGATGGCTATAAAATTTTGAAAATACAGAGGTTGAAATCAATTTTGCTCTTGGAGTTTTTAAAAAGGCTGCTTTGGGGAAAAAAAAGCTGCATGTTGGCGTAGTGGTTAGCTCTGCATCGTCACAGCAAGAAGTTTGCTGATTAGAGCCTCGGCTGGTGGTAGGTCCGAGTAGTGGTCTTTCTGTGTGGAGTTTGCACGTTCTTCCTGTGAATGCGAGGATTCTCTCTGGGTACTCCGGCTTCCTCCCACCAGCCAAAGACATGCATGTTAGGTTGAATGATCACTCTAAATTGTCCATAGAAGTGAGTCGAAGCATGAGGCGTTTTTTGTCTCCGTGATGACCCTTTCATGGACAATGGACTGGCGACCTGTACAGGGTGTACTTGCCTATCGTCTGCAGATTGCAAGAATAGGCTTTAGCCCCTCACAACCCTAAATTGGTTTAAGTGGCACAGAAATTATATTAAATCTTGGAAAAGTTATTTCCGTTTCTATTTATTTGCTGGCAATAAGCACAAATGTGTGTTGTCTATAAACTGTGCCGATATGGGTATGCTTGTGCTTTCCATAAATGCCTGCAGAACAGCATTAGTATGATTCTTCCATCAACCTGCAGGCTGTTATACACCATGTTTTTTTTTCATGGCATCCTCATGCACTTGTTTCCCTCCATTTATTTTAAACCACTGGAGGGAGAAAAGGACTGAGAGGCACACAAGTTGATTCACTGACTTCAAGATCTTTTTTTCTCCTATTTTTTTTTACAACTTCTACTGTCATTCCAAGAGATGTACATGAAACAACAAGGCAGGAAATGAAAGAGTCAAGTGAATGCATAGTGTGGAAGGGTGACAACAAGGAGGCAGAGGAATGGCAGCATCTAAGGAGGTAGAAATGTGGATCAATGAGGAGGGAGGGGGGAGCAGGGGGCTGGCAGAGAGGCAGAGTGAGGTAGAGGAGTGTGAAAGACTGACAGTGAAAAAGAGCAAAAGATGGACATAGACTAACAGTATGTGATGGGAGGGTGTGAGAAGGGGATGGCAGAGGATGGGTGAGAGGAATCCACGCTGGATGAAGAAAAGGAACAATAACAAAAGCAAAAGAGAAAAGGGCTGGATGAAATGAAGGAAGAGAAAGAATCTTTACATAAATTACTGTTGCGTACTTGGGGACAATGGAGTATTGTGAGGCCGGGGTATGAGAGAGTGGATCCACACACACACACATGCATATATGTACACACATGCACACTGAGCTATTGTAGTTGCTCATGCCAGTTCACAGAGAAGCAACAATAGCCCTCCCCCCCCCATAGGCCACTGTGGGCTGGTAGTAATTGTGTGTGTTTTGTCCACATCAAAGATAAGGCGTAAAGTTGGTCTAAATGTCTGGCTCTAGGGTTTGTGCTTTGAATTGGCTTGCAGCAAAGGATACTGCATAATGGCATTAGCCAGAAAGAAGAGTACAATAGCATTAGTAAGACTAATGGCATTAGTTCTTCAGTCTGAGCTGGGCTCAGCTCTTTTCTGTCATAAACTGGCTAAATCCAACAATTTCTCCACATCTGGGTCATCTTCTGGGTCATCAAAAACAGGAAACACCTTAACATCCTCCTGATAGTCAGCTAACCCTGACTGGAACAGTTTTAGGGGAAGGTAACCGGCGCATAAAGAGGGCTGTGTTTTGAGGCTTTAACACAAATACAAGGAAACATAAGCCAATTAACAGATTGTCTGTCACTACTTTAACAACTTCTCCCCTGTGTTGAAAAAAAAATTCAAATAAGCAACTGATTTGCAGCATGTCAGCAAATGGAAAGAAAACACAAACAAACACAATACAATTTCAGTGATTACATAATACATAATAATTCATCAACAGGTTAGGATTTCACAGAATACAGTCTACAGTGAATATATGATAAAAGAAAGAACTCCATCAAACCACTCGTAGTTTGAATAATTAGCTCATTTTATCCTCTAATAAAGGACTTTCTTTCAGTTTCCCTGCACTGTTAGGTTGTGATCTGGCGCACTGTATATATGGTGATCCTTCTCCATTCAAGCTGATTCAAAGTTTTCTCTTTTGTTTTCACTTCACTGTTTTTTTTTGTTTGTTTTTTTTACACACCGTTACCACATACTTGTTTTCTAAGGATTGGCAATGCTTAGAAAATTTCATTTTTAGTTGGCTTTTTGATGAAAATGCAGGTTTGTCTTTTATTGCAATCCACTTTTCCTGTTGGCAGGATGGCATTTGCTATTGAAGAAAACTATATTAATGGCTAAAAATCATGTAGGCATCATTAAGGTTTAATTACCTACAGGAAGACATTTACAGTACCAAATGTTTGAACACATTTATTAAAAATTAAAATCTAATAGGAAAGTGTGTATCAAATTTTGAGTAGTTGTTTATATTTTAATCTGATCTTATTTAATGCTTAAGGCCAAACACAGCAGGTGTTTCTTTTCACAGACTTGATATTTGAAGCACTAGCTTTAAAAACTGCTATGACTTGCTTTAATCCATTCACCCAATTATCTATACCGTTTATTCTAATGAAGGATCGCGGGTAGCCGGAGAATAACCTAGCAATCATATGATGAGAGGCAGATTACACCCTGAACAGGTTGCTAGTCACACACATTCACTTCTAAGAACAATTTTTAATGACCAATTAACTGAACGTGCATGTCTGTGGACTGTTGGAAGCCGAACAGAGAATCCATGCTAACATACAAACTCCACACAAAGGTTGCTGTCTGAGCCAGGGCTCGAACCAGTGACCTCTCCGGTGAGACTGGTATTTAACACCACACTACCATGCATCCCCATGCTTAAATACTTATAAAAGTCACTTACACTTGTCACAAAAAAGTTAGATGCACCATTTCTTATTGTAATGAGGCTTCTTGTCAGGGTGTTCTAGTGTCGGGCTTGTCAGGCTTTATAAATGGTGGAAAAATGGTAAGAAAACGCACTTGTGGGATGAGCATTAGTGTTTAGCATGCATGGATTTAAACTTGTCTAATATTCTCTGGCAATGCCAAACAGCTTACTCTGCTTTTGACCCGTGTTTCGAGCTTGTAGTGTCCCAGGGGTCGCTAATCCGACGCTTGATTGGCGTCTCATTAGGAGCACCTGTGCCTGGACTCTGTTAGTTGTATGTGTGAGTCATTTCTTTGTCAGGTCAAATGTGACATATTTGGAACAATCTGGAAAGGAGCTGTGCCACAGGGCAACATCAAGCTGGTGCGCAGATAGGGTCCTGGAGTACCAGAAGCTCAAAGCATGAATAAACAGCTAAATAAGCTTGCAATTGAAAGGTTTCAGTCTTCAAATCTGAAGCTCATCCCATAAATGCATTTTTCTTCCAACCATTTAAAATGGAAATAAATAGATCTTTCTAGGACGTACAATTTATTGCTAATAAGTCTTGTTACAACAAATACGTTTTGAGATGATGTTGAAAAGATAAACGTGCTACTGCTTAAATGTATGTAAATCTATTGTAGTGATAAATCCTATTGATACAACGTAAGATATAATATCTGCAGTTGCACGGTCAGTCATGTGGGTGTAAGTTAAATTAGTAAATGGTTGTAATTCAGATTTTAATAGCATGAACTGCAGCTTTCATACACATTTGCTTAGTAAATACAGCATTAAAGGGGTCATTTTCACATGTAAACCCTAAAATGGGAGGAGTTCTATTATTTTAAGGCTGCATGTTCAGTTATTATCATCTTATTGTTTAGATCAATGTGATATCTGTTTGTCTGCGAGAATGTAGTAACGAGAAATATTGATATGGCTGCAATGGGAAAGATCCATAATTCCAACAGTTTGTTGGGTTTTTGATAAGTATGCAACCTATTTACTTCTTGTTCTCCACAGCTCTACCTACAGATGAAGGCCCTCCTCTGCCATGTATGAAGTTGCGAGTCACAGTATGCTGTGAGCCCAGTGAGTACTCTTCTCTTTTTATCTGTTCTTCCTTTCATCCCTTCGCCCTTGTACACCAAGAGACTTTTCTGTCTCTCTCATCTCTACCATCAAGGCTGTAACTATAGACTGGTTTAAATTGCTACTCATCCTTACACCCATTCCTTCTGTTTTCTCTTTCCTCAACCTTGCATGATGAGAGCCCTTTAAAAGCTTAACTCTTCACCACTCATTGGTTTTTAAAACTCATTAGTTATTTTTTTTTCAAGCATCATTTTCCTCTTAAAACACATGAGCCCCGTCTCTCTCTTTTTTCTTTTTCTTTTTTTTTTTTGTACAGCCTTGTCATCCTCATTCTCCCACTACCCATCTCTCCTTTCCAGTGTGAAATTCCCAGAGTTGATCTAATCCAGAGTCCGCCTGGAGTAATGTTAGTCTTCCAGTCCAGTGAGCTGCCTATTCCGGTTGGGAATGCTGCCCAGTCACTGTGGGAATCCGTGTACAGTTGTCGGTGTGTGCGCTTTCTATGCATACAACTCTTTGTGTGTTGGTGGGTGCTCTGTGTGTTTTTTTTTCTTTTTTTTTCTGCACTTGTGCGTGAGTCTGTGGACCTTTTGCGTGTGATCTTTGCGATCGTTGGCAGTTGATGTTGAATGCGCATGTGTGTATGTCCTCGCCTGCATGTCTGAGACGTCTGTCCCAGTTCCCATCCCAGCGTTATCTGCAGGGGGCTTGTTGTGCTGTCCCAGACTGATCTGTGAGGGGTTTTTTTTCCTATCAGGAAAGGCAGTTGTAAGGTCGTCTAACTAATATTTCTCAAGCTTGCAAATTAGATAATTCAGTTTTTCTGATTGGGGGGGGGGGAACTGGATGAAAAGAAAACCAAGTATCTAGAATAAGCTCCTAAATGGCATCACTGCTCCGGTTTGAAATGAGATGGGGAATAATTTGCCGTTACTTCCAGTGAAGGCTTTTTATATGCTAATTATCTGCTTGTCATTAATTACAAACACCTCAAATAAGTTGTTCTTCGAGAAAAGGCTAATGTATCCTTGACCTTCTGACAGCATTCCCTAATCAGCCTATTTGAGCTGAAAATGACCAAAAATCATGTGGATTTTTTACACACACACACACACACACAGGTTTCATTTTCCTAATGAAACCTGCTTTACTTCAGAGCAGAAATGTGTCCACCTAAAAACATGCTCACATCTATCATGAGTTTCCTTTCTTGATTTGTTCCTGCTGCCTCTTATCCTCTTTCTTTACCAAAACTAATCCTGACTAAATTTCAGGATCTGCCCCTCCTTTTCTTTAAAATCCCTCTTTTTTTTTTTCTACAACCTCCCGCTCTTTTTTTCTTCACTCTTCTGTCATTCTTGAAGTGGCACTAATCCCCCTTCTCTCTGTGTCTTCAACTCTCTCCTCCCTTTCTAGTTTTTTATGATCTTTCGTTACTGGAGCAAAACTAATCTAGGCACCATCCATGGCCTCAAACACACACATACATACATACAGCGGCACCAGGCTCCACCCCTCCTCACGCCACTACCTTCCTCATTCCACCTTTCCTTTGTTGAACCTCTGTATCTGCCATACAGTTATTTACTGACTCCCTTCTACTCATTTCTCTGCTTCGCTCCATCTCTGTCGTGCACATGCTGTGCGGCAAGCGCGTTGGGATGAGCAGACATGAGGCCAGAGAGAGGAGAGTGAATTAGATGGATGAGAGAAGAGATGAAGGAGAGTTGGAGGCTGCGTTTTGCCGGCTGTCCACGAAAGGCAGTTTACCACAGCTGTTGTTGTGTTGTTCCCTGTGGTAGCACCTCGCACACTCCCCGGTTGCTTCCTGCTCAGGTTGCCTTTTATCTGACAGGTATCATGGCAGCAGGGCATACCATCCCTGTGTACTCTGAGTGTGTTTGTGTGTGTGGCCATCGGTGCTGGCAGCTCCTGTTCTTCAGCTATATCTCTTATCTAAATTTCAAACTGTTCACCTCCATCTATTCTCTTCCCCCATTTTCTTTCTCCTTCAAATAGCAGCTTGTGTGATTAAAAGGTACTTCCACTTGGGGATGCCCTGTCATGGGCTTTTGAATTAATTATCAGCATGCGCACCAATACAAACCAACTCACACTGGTCTGAAGGACAGAGGTGACAGTAAGACTCCATCAGGTACGCCGTCATTGCTTCAAGGTCAGCTGGCACTAACCAGTCTCTCAATGTCTTTTTCTGTGTGTGAATGTGTGTGTTTATACCTTTTTAATTGAACTGCTGTGCGTAACAAACCTGGCAGGATGACTTTGGTGACATATGGGTTAATGCTCAGTTTTTTTATGGCCAGTCATTCTGCTTTTTTAAGTTTGATATGTATTTCTACATTGCAGTGTGTGTGTGTGTGTGTGTGGTGTTTATTTGAACACATCGCTGTCATGAATCAAGCTAGAAGAAAGGCTTTGCTGTTAGGTGCTTAAGCCCAGGTTGCATCAGAAAAGTAGGCTGTGAATCTGTAAGAGCAGACTGGTGTCATGTGAAATTTCTGGCACCCTGCAGCCCTTTGTTGCATCTTCCTGTAGCTCTCTTCACCTCCTACTCCATACTTACCTTTCTTCTCTTTTTATATAGCTGCATCTTCTTCCTGTTGTGTTTATCTCTCTTGCTCCTCTTCTCGCTCTGCCTTTTCTCTTTTGAGCTGTCCTACTGTGAGAAACCATTACAGACCAACTTCCATCTCTCCTTAATTGATTCCTCTTTCCTCTCCAGCTCACTTTTTTTTCTGTCATTGTCCTGCTGTGAGCAGTCCATTACATTTATTTTAGTTTGTAAAGCGTCACAATTTTCTTCGCTTCCTTCTCCTTTTTTTTCCTCCAACCATTTTTCCCCTAATTTCTCGTGTCTCTGCCCTGCTTAACCCCCCTCTGTACTTGCTCAAATACCTTTCATCCCCCTGAGCTCGACCCTCGCAGAACTCGAGCAGATGTACCCGTACCGAGTTCTCTCTCAACCCGAACTCAAATTTGGACTTTCGAAATTTTCATCAAGTCGCGTTTAAAGTTTATGCCAACTTCTCCTTTAGGAATTTTCATTCTTAGTTTCATGCTAACAATCAGTGTAGCTTCGGTGGCTCCGGTGGATGTGTGTAAAATGGCGGCAAAAGAGGAGAGGTGGAATGGTGGAACATTGTCTCTGCAAAGCAGCATTCTGCACACACCCACATATACACACCTTACATATACACACAGATACACACTTAACCATGGTTGTGCATGTGCAGTTACACATGCAGCAGGACTGCACTGCGGAGAGGGTTTTCTTTTGCAGTCACGCCACTGCAGGCACCATTTTGTGGACGACTTCACCACGACCAAAATTATATTGTTAATACAGACGAGTGGCAACATTGCTCAGCTTTTCTGGAAGTGATGTGATTAAAATAAGATTAAGGCATACAAAGCACATGCAGCTGGGTAAACATAGAGCATTTAAAGGAAAAAAAAATGCTATTTTCTAAAGTACCGCGAATGAACCACATACATTTTTATATTTTACAAATTTAAATCTTTTTTTCAATTAAAATTTAATTAAAGTAAAGAGTTTTTTAAATGGTGCTAATTACATATATTTATAGAAGTTTTTTTTATTTAAATATT
>JBAMIG010000006.1:11779127-11789889 GCA_037177335.1 Kiunga ballochi
AAAGCCTAATAAACCAAACACAAATAATAAAGTGCTGTATTTATTTTGTTTTTTCTTAACCAAAAATACTTTTCGGTGGTCGGGGATACTTGGCTGGGAAAATATTTTTCATGGGGTACTGTGTTGCAAAAAGGCTGAGAACCACTGCCTTAAAGGACCCGTAGGAGCTGACTATATATCTGTCCCCATGATTTCTGCGTAAAACATGACTCTCACCTCCTTGCTGACATTACAGCCTTGTTTGCTCATGGTGGCCATTTACCAACCGTTTTTCTGGACCAAGCCATGGTTGCACAGCACTCATCAGTGAACAAGACAGTTTTTAACTTTCTGACCCACTGTAGCCATTTCTGCTTATGAGCATTTTAAAGATGTGGCTTTATGCATCACTGCTAACCCCTAGGGCATCCTACACCTTGATGTTTGTAGGATTTCAGAGATGATAATTGTGTAATCTTAGATTGGCTGTACTAGAATGTAATTTTACTGGCACAAAAAAAATGTCTCTATGACAATAAAGTTTTCATTAATTCCCCATCATAACCTTTAATATTTCATGAAAACATTCTATCTTGTCCAAAGCATTCACCTATTTCCCACTTTTCAGACACTTAAAGGTTGTTTTTCCCATATTGCTTTAAAATGATGGTCTGCCCAGTGATGTGGAACATTGTTCTAAGGTAGGTACATCCAGGACAGGTTGCCAGTCCATCACAGGGGCAACACAGAGACAAACTACCATATACACAAACGTTCCTTCCTAAATACAATTTCAAATGACCAATCAACCTAACAATTGTGTTTTTGGACGGGAAAAGGACAAGGGAAGAACAGACAAACTTAGCACAGAAAGACCACTGGCCAAGGTAAAAATCTAACCAGCAACCTTCTCGCTGTGAGGCTGCAGTGTAAACAACAACTCATTTGTTTTTCTAATTTGTATAACATAGGAGCTAACCAAGTTTTGGATGCTTCATGTCCAATAGAAAAGTATGTTACCTCATCAAGGAAAGCATTTAAAACAACCTGCACACAAACTAAGGACAATAGTTAATTTATCTAATAGATGTAAAGACATTATAAGTCCAGTGTTAAAACTTTTAAACCTAAAAACTTTTCTTTTACCTGGGTATTTCTTTGTGTAGACATTATTATTAACTTATTTATAAGGTATAATGCAAAAACAAATGAGCATATAATAAACCATTGATGCGGATGTAGCATTAAGCTAATTTGTTAAGGTAACACCTGTTCCTTGATGGACTTTTGAGCAGACTTAGGTAAATTAAAGTGTGTAAATTTGGTAAATATGTTAAAATTTTAGCTGAGTAAACATTTCTTATCAAGAAAGACATTCTTACATATTCCCCAATTTTACATGATACTAAGCTGCACATTGCATAAACCACTTGGGGGGTGCAAACTCTGGTTACTTGTAAGAGTGACTATGTTTTTGAGCAGCTACTGAAGCCATAAGAGATTACATTCTCTTTCCAGAAACAAATGTATCAGCAGAGTAGTGTTTGCTTCTTTTCGCATTGTAACTACAGTATTTAGTCTGTTCTGTAAGTAATGCCAACACAATACAGGAATTAATCTCAACAAGACAAAAGTTATTAAAAAGCATAATTTTCAGCTTTTGAATTGGTTGAGGTGAATAACTTGCATCCTCTAGCTGGGACACGTGTCTGAAAAATTTCACAATGCAAAGAAATTCAGTCCTGATGTCTGGCAGTGGCCAAGACTGAAAAAAGTCCCAAAAGTTCAAGTTCAGGACTTAATCAAATCAGTGACTTCATCATTGAAATATTGAAACATAGCCTATACATTTTCCTTTTATAAGTTTGATGATATATGGAAACAAAGTACTTAACTGAATAACTTACTCACAGGTACATAATTGTTTAGTTTCCTGTGTGAAATATTATGTGAGCTAAACTGAGTCAAATAGAGAAATGTTGAACTTACTTTTTATTACAGCATGTTTGAAAGCTTTCCACAATGCAGTCAGAAATATTCTTTTTGGGCAAGCCAGAGATTCACAGGGTGCAAAAAGTTAAGCTTTACACATTTCCAGCTCATCAGTCTGTGTAAATTTTCAGTTGTCATTTCTGTTTGTATAATGCCACGATGAAACAAACCTTTTGCATCAGTAAATGTGACTGATTCACAGATTGAAATCTCTTTTCTTTCAGTCTCATGGCTATACACCGTATTTTTCAGCATGTAAGATATTTCCAGCATGAAGACACAGAGACTCCATGAAGAGGAAAAGTATTTTACTCTTGGGTGCAAGTGTTTCATTTTCTCCTTATTTATGCGTCAGTTGTGCAATCTCTATTACTCCTCTGCAAAAGACGTCTTAAGCAAAGCATCATGTTAAAGCCTTTACAAATCAAAAAGGTGCTCTTATACATATTTTATTAATGTGGATTTAACATTTTAAATATATATCAGACCTTCCATGCACAATGAATAGTAAAAGATTTAAATCTGTAAATTGGTATTTAGCAAGCAGACTTTTTACATTAGGGTCTTGCACACACCCTACACACACAAACAATCACACATGTATATAATATATATATAGTATGTATATAAAGAAATACATGGAGCGGCAGTGGAGGAAAGTCGTAGTGATTTATATACCAGATATATATCAGATATGCTGAATACAATTTGAATGTACTAATTTGTTTTTTATATTGTTATTGTATAACTAATATAGTTTTGCTCATTTTTGTTTTAGTGAATCAATAGGTCATCAATAGCAGGCAGAGTTTCCATATTGTTTTCAAGTGAAAGCAGTTTGTTCTCTTTGAGTGAAGCTTCTTCTAATGACAAACCCCATTTACATTTGACTGAGAGTGTAATTGTTTCAGCTGTAAAATCTAAAAGGAGATAAATACAGACTGTAATATAAATATTAAAGGAAAGACAACGAGACTTTAGTTCTTCTGGTTTACAGTAAAACATGGTTTTCAGCACATATAATGTTTAAAAGAAAAAAGCATAACAGGGAAAAAAAACTGGCTCAATTTGCTCAGAAGGAAAAGAAAGAGAGATGCTCCTGTCATATAGATGAACAACACCATGAGGGAAAACACTTAAAATATCAATAAGTGTGCTATTTATCTGTAGAAAAAGTCAGGACACTTTTGGTCTCACAAGCTAGAATTACCCTCTGTAACAGTAAGAACCTCTTGTGGTTGTTTTGCATAACAAGACCCACGTCTCTTACATCAGCTTGTTGTAATTTTATAATTACTGTTCTGTGGTGAATTCTTTCAGCTGCAGGATGTATGAGGCACTTCATATTCTGACTGTTTCGGATTTCCTCCGCTGCATTTCAGTGAGATTCAGCTGTGCACTTTAATTTTACACCGTGGCCCTCCTGCTATTCTTTGCAGCAATTCTTTGGTTAATTATTGTGTTGGTTCAGCTTCCTGATGAAAGACGCTTGTCCGCTATAACACAAGTTCACTTTCATGGCCTAATCAATGACATCTTCAACTTTAAGGTATCAGATAACTCCCCAATGTAATTATTCTGTGCTCTATAGTTGTGTATATTATTTATCTTACTTGAATACTACTTGAAGGAAAACTATACCAGCATGTTTTCAGATGGAAATTTTGAAGGTATATTTGGTAAACATAGGTCTCAAATGGATGGATGTCTGTGAAGCATGTATGCAAGTATAAACACAGCCTTTAACAATATATTTCAGGTCCTGACAGCATGTCTGTTTCTTGTTCATGCATGTCAAACTTGTAATAGTTAAAAGCACAAATGACTAGTGTGGCAAATATACATGTGTTATAACACTAACAGTGACATGTAAATTCAGTTTCCAGTGGAATAGATACTCAATTTTATCTGTGTGTGCATGCAGAAGCCATCAATGTATAATAAAAAATAAAAAAAACCTGCCCTGAGGATTTATATTTCAAAAGGTCTGTGTGGTCTCTATGTTCACCACCTAGCTGTGATTTTACTCTTGAAGTCTTTTCTTATGGTAGCTCCCACGCAGAGCAAATATGTGTAATATTTCTCTTGTTTTATTCACAAGAACTTTGACACCAACAGCTGGAAGAGTCCCTGCAATGAAAATGTGAGGTTGTTGGAACATTCTGCTCTTGCTCTGAGTTTGTTGTGGAAGTTAGGCTGCAACTAGGCTGATTCATCAATTCAACTCTTTCACATGTATCTCCAGGTGTCAAAAAAAGCATGTAAAACAGCCTGGTCACTTTTGGAATGTGATCAACTAACGAGATAGGTTTTTCACCACCAATGAGTGAAAGAAAAGTCTAATTAACAGGCTTAAAAAGGATTTGAGGTGGAAGTTTATTAATCTGACTCGAGTATTTCAGAGTAGGAACTGGGAACTGTGTCCTGAAGACCTGGATTGAGTTGCACAGATAATCATTTTCCTTGCAGATATGGAATAATTTCTATCTACTGATACCTAAAAACAGTCGTGAAAATGAATAAAAGGGTATCCATAATGTTTAGAACCCAGTTCTGATCTATAAAACAGGACTTTCTAGTGTTAAACAACTTTGCTCATGTTGAAGTCATGGTTATTGAGTGTAAACGAGTTCCAGCTGAGTTGAGCTGTGCAGAATTTTTCTCATCAGTTTTCAGTCTGCTGGCTGAAGCTTCACAGACGCTGGCCCTTTACATTAAAGCCCGTCTTCTAAATGAAAAGTATTTCTGGATGCATCCCATGTGTGTGGATGTGAGCAGGGGGTCTTGGTTGTGTGTCCCAGACCGAGAGCTGTGACAAACTTAAGATTATGAAACCGGCTTTTATTTGAACATACCAAAACCAGGCACAAATGAGCTAAGCCAGTCACACTTCACATTGCAGGAAAGCAAAGCAGGTCCCCGCTACATTACCCCTCCCATCCCTCCCTTTCTTTCTTTCTCACTTACTTTCATCCTCATTTAATGTGCAAAACTTTGATACTGAACATCCTGTTTCTCGTGTTCTGGTCGGTTGGCTTTACACGGAGATAGAGTGGTAATTTGCATAGACTGAAAGGTCTCCCTTCTTTCTTGATGCTTTTTGACAATGGAGCGTCTATTCATCCTCTCTGTTAAGCATCGCTCCTAGGACACCTCATGAATTGCTGTCTTATGGTGCTTCAAGTCTTGCTTTACACTGCGGGAACCTCTGGGGAATTGGACTAAGAACACATTCCTTTGGAGAAAAGCTTAAAAATCAGTTGTATCTGATAGATAGTTCATCCCAATATCAAAGTTTTTTGCACAAAGTCAACTAATTTTAAGCCATCCTGAGTTTATATCACAGACCCTGTAGGTCTGTGGATTCTCTTATAAGTCAGTCCCTCCTGGGGAGTATTGAGAAAGATACAAGTATATTGAGCTAACAGCTAGATTAGCTTCTTATCCTCACATCACCTTAAGTAGCTCCTCTAAAAAACACTTCCACCTAACGTCAGCCTTTCTACTTGTCCCATTTTGTTTCTGATGGCATAAAAGTTGTTTATCAGAATATTTGAAATTTCTAACCTGCAGTTGATGAATCCTGTTTGATCAAAGCATGAAATCAATCTACATGAAAAATGGAAAGAAACTGAGTTTAAAATATTTTGTGCTCATCCAGCTGAAATTGATATACTGCACACAAGTTCCTCTTTTGAATGACCCAAAAACAAAAGCTGAAGATGACAAAAGCAGTTTACAAAAAGTAAATGGTAAGAAACAAAATATATCAAGAATGTCAAGATGTATTTTCTTCCTCTTTTCCCGGAAATGAAAAAGAACTAAAAGTGTAAACATGAATTTCACAAAAACATCATCAAAAGTGGAAGTGCTGCTTTCAAGTCCTACTATAACCGGTTGTTACAGTTATGCAGGTGTTTCTCAGAAACTAGCTAAATTACACCAAATTACATGTTCAACCTGTATGTCATCTTTTGCAATTTGTGTAAGCATTACATTGAAAATGGTACCAGAAGATTCATGTGAACAATCATGCAAAAATGTTCCCTTTCAATCAAACTATTCTGGGCTGCTTCTTCAATTACCTTTTAAACGGATTCAAGCAGGTCCTGTACATTTCAATTCAACTTGTTTGTTTTTACTGAACTGATGGATTTTGATTTTTTTTTCCAAGAGGGGGGTTGGTCCAAGAATGCTCCGGAGATGAACTGGGTCAATAGCTTAGAAGAAGAGGAATATGCAAGGTTGTGTAAGCAAAACGATGAACGATTTAGTACAACTTTTACTCTTTTTACATAATCATCAATCAAAACCAACAGGTTTAAGAACAGATGCTGTGCATGGTGTAGGATGAAAAAGGGTATAAATGCTTAATATCTGTTCAGACAGACATAATAGACAAAGAGGCAAAAAGGCAAAGATCAAGCCTGATGAAATCAGTGACTATGGACCACAATCTTACAATGAAGGCAACGGGTTGGAAAGAGGAGGCTCATTTGGACATTTTTTGTCAACATCCACTGTTCAATTATTCTGTTGAAAAAACTTGCATCTGCATCTTTTTGTGTTAAATTTAGGAGTAGCCTACCAGATGTGAACTGAGTGGTTTTCATCTTGCTGCAGCATTGTTGCCTCTGGACTAACTGGTAGTCTCCCTCCTCAAGGAGGTAAAGGCAATGAATTATATAGTTTTAAAATCTGTGGTGTGGTTACGCTCTGATGCGTAACAAGACATGCATGTTAGGAAATTAACTATGGTTAAAAAATGATCCTTTGTAAGTTGCTTTGGATAAAAGTGTCTGCTAAATGACTGTATAGATGCAACAGTAGTAGTATTAGTAGTAGTAGTAGTAGTAGTAGTAATAGTGCTCATGCGTAGTTCCTCTACAGGGTGTCCAGTCTGCCTTTTAGAGACTCCTGGTAGGACCTCAGAATAGAGCCACTGCACCTTCATGTCTTGGCAAGTAAGATTAAGTGGCTCTGGTATCTGGTCAAGATGCCTCCTGGATGTCCCTCTGGTAAGGTGATCCATGCATGACCCAGTGGGAGGTGATCCGGAGAGGATAACCCAGGGCACAGATTAAATTATGATAAAATGCAGAGACCACATTTTTCACTTGTATTGGGAATACCTTGGGATCCCCTCGGGTAACCTATAAAAAGAAGACAGTGAGAAGGAACTTCTAGTCTTTCCAGTGTAGGCAGATACTCCCATGTCCCAACCCTGGATAAGCAGAGGAAAATGTAGCACATGCAATGTATTGCCACATGGACACATTTCATTGTATGCTTCTGAGACGTGCATTATCGTGCATTACGACTCCATCAATTAGTTTCCCCCACCCAGCTTTTTTCCAGTTCAGGGTCACACAGGAAGTTGATAACCCCACCAACACAGGGAGACAAAATACCACTCGCATACACTCCTACAAAGAATTTATAAACCTCAGTCGACCTAATATAATTGTTTCTGGATTGGGTAAGGAATCCACAGAACCTGAGAACTCATGCACATGTAAAGAGAACATGCAAGCCCCACACAGAAAGGTCTTAAGAAAGTTTCATGCTGCAAGGCAACAGTGCAAGATATTAAACCACGATGCAACAGTAGGGCTCCATCACTTAAAACATCTACTGGTCTGTATTAAATGTGATCTCCCATGAAGAAAATTGTGACATTTACCATTGAAAGATTTCTGAGACTCTTTAACATAATGTTTTTTAGGTAATACAAAGCTAAGTTTAAATGGGGATATACTGAGAGCACATTATATTAACAGCATGGCTGAGTGTTTTCACCATGTCTTTGTCATGTGCCATGTGATTTCCATAAAGTATTTGCCACCTGAGTTTTTATTTTAGTACACTTAATACAATAGTTTGTAAATAAATATGGTCAGTCAAAAAGATGAACCTGTACTCAACATAATCCAGTTGAGGTCTCTGGTTTACGTAACATTTTGCATGTGGATACATCTAGGCTACATCTAAACTGCTTCTACAAACAACACAATGTTTTTCTTTTTGTAATGATGTGGCCATACAGACATGTGCTAAACTGGTGTGTATAATAAGAATAATCTTTAGGTTGTATATTAAACACCTGATCACAATAATTTATGTTACTTTTCTATTCAAATGTAACTTTAATGACTATGAACATGAGATAATGATAATGAAGATTTCTATATTTTAAAATGGTGTAATTGCCATAATTTGACAAACAATATAATTTTTCACCAATTCATTGTATTTAAAAGTTTCAAGAAGGGTAAAGTTCAAGCTAGGATTGGCAGGCACATTTTAAGTCTATAAAATAATTGTCTTCCACGCGAGGATCATTCCAGAAAATGTCCCGGTACGTTTGTAGCCCCACTAAAAAAACACACCATTACATTGGTGCCGTAATTCTGTTCATTGCCTTTTTTATTACTGTTATTATTAATAATGAATCAAGCAAGCCGTGAAGCCAGGACAGAGAAGTTAAGGGGGTATGTGGGGCAGCCAAGAAGAGGTAATTGCTGGTGTAACAGTGTGTGCAGCCCCGCGGTGGCCTCGTAAGCGACCCGCTTTATTAGATCGCCCGGTATCGATCGTCGCCGCGCCGCGTTGACTAATCTCCAGGCGGGGAGAGGGAGCTCGTGGATCGATGGGCCTGGATTCAATCATGTCTGGAAACGGAGTAGGTAATTTATTGTAATCACCGGTACTAAATGGAAAACGTGAGAACAACGCGCCCGTGAGGTCCGCGTGAAGAACTACATCATGTCAGGGAGAGATAGAGACGTGTGCTTAAACAGGCTGTATTTTCTCCTAGACACAGATTCATATCAGTAGGGTGACCTTCACTGCCTCCGTGCAAGTGCTGTTTCTAAAATCTGATTTTCTCACCTTGACAGAACACTCCCGGCATTATTTACTAATAAACTTTGAAAGCTAGTCTCTCTGAGTTCATTATGTGAGTCATAAACAAGATGAATGCAAACCAAGAGATGCTATAAAAAAAACCCTCTCACAGTTACATGACATTTACACAGACTGATGTTTTATTCAGCTGATACTCAAGAATCACACTTTCTGGGAAGTTATGGCCATGTCAGACATGGTGAGTCTTTTGCAATTACACATAAACTCACTGGTGAGGGTTAAATCTGAATCATATTCAGATATATGACATAAAAAAACTCTATGAGCAACAAGTGATGTGTCACAAACAGAGACGGCATTAGGCACGGGAATTTCGTTCCTCTTCCTCATTCTCCAGGAGGTAGGCTGGCTTATAGCGCGTCACCCCTTTCTCATCCACCACCTTGAGGGCCATGTTCCGGAGGGTGTTGTCCATACTGCCAAGTGAAGTGTACCTGGAAGTGTCAAAAGATTTTCTATTGCACTGTTCACAACTAAATAAACAATGAAAAAAAGAAATAGAATATGACCGTAATTTTTACCCTTTATCATAGAGGATACAGTAGGGTACAAACAACGTCCTCAAAAACGACCAGATATCATGATAGGTCCAATCCTGTGGAGCATAAGAAAACATCTTAAACCTGACCTGCTTACATCATGTGTTCAGCCTAAGAAAAGTCCTCTTCCATTAAGACTTTTCATTCACCATCAGACTGAACATGTGGAAGAACAACAATAAATAAGAATATTATCATAGATTAATTAAATCCATTCTGTGAAGTTTTCCATGTAAATATCCATCTTTTCATTTTTGCTTCCATGTTGTATTGGTGCTGCATTACAACCCAATATCAACATTGAACAGGTGCTGGACAGAATGGCTGAACTGTTTATCAAAATCCAGGTGACCATGGTAATCACCTCCCCAGTTGAGGCTCAAAATAGCGACAATCTTGCTATGAAGCAACAGCACTAACCACTATTCCACCGTGCTGCCCGCAAAGACAGAAGCTAAGGAAGTTGTATTATTTCCAAAATACTTGAGTTTATCTTAAATTCAGATATAGTATGTTTATGCATTTCAGATAACCAATGGACTGCAAAAACACATCACACAAAGCAACAGTAGCCATATGCAATATGTCACAAACTCCTCCCCCACGTAAATATTTATTACATTTTGATTTTGGTAGGAAGGAAGAGTGGATTATTAGCCTATGTAATTACCAGTAGTGGGTTAACTCTCATGTAGTCTGGCCAGCCAGGATCAGTAGGGCACATGGGTGTGAGTGTGTGTGAATAGGGGTCACTTCTCCTGGTGCCCATCAGGACAGCCTTCAGCTCTGGTCTTCTTTCCTGCACCTCGTTTAGCGCCTGACGAATACTGCCCTCCACAGATATTAGCTCCAAGTCATACCTATGGGAGACACATTAGGGAATAATGGTATTTTTTTAACCAATTGGGCTGGTGTTGTCTGCCTAAATGATACAGAAGTTTATTTTTTCCCCATATATGTTCCCTTACATACGGGAACAACCATTTTTTCACATCTTTTCATTTGTTGCTGTTCTCATAGCTTCATGCATCTCTGATGTTACCATAGGAGTTAAGTCAGTTCATCCACTAGTGGGCAGTGTGCTCTTCTGCATTTTGACAGTGGTTAGTTGCAATAATTTACCAGTATAAAAGCATTTACAGCCAAAGAAAAAAAAAACTGAATAAATATAAGAATAAAACCACAATATTTTTTGGCAGATCTCAGCTTCTATGTCTTCATTTGGTACTTTTTAGTTCACTGTTTTTAGCTTCTTCCTGTTCCTTTTCTTTTCTCGTTTGTTCCTTTCATCATTTGCATGTCGGCTCCAGTTCTGGTGGTACTGC
>JBAMIG010000006.1:11805226-11817933 GCA_037177335.1 Kiunga ballochi
TAATTACATTACACATGATGTATGTATGTTTGTATGTAAGGGAGAGAGAGTGAGAGTCGATATGGCAGAAAATGGGAGGCTGCATCACCCACCCAGACAGGGAGGAGGGGAGGGCAGACAGCGTGCTCATCCCTCTAACAGACAGAGGTGGAAGGAAAGTAGGCATGAGAGACAGACGTGAGGGGAGAAGTGGAACACAATGAAGGAGTGCCGTTATCCATCCTGGTAGCACTGCCATTTCACCATCTGCTGAAAAACACAAAAAGAATCAGAGGAGGGAACAAGAGAGGAGGCAGCCGCGCGGAGGAGAGGATAGATGAAGAGGAGCTGCCGGCAGTGACTTTGTGAATCAATCGAGCGGAAGAGCGGCTCGGAGGA
This sequence comes from Kiunga ballochi, assembly GCA_037177335.1. Taxonomy (NCBI): domain Eukaryota; kingdom Metazoa; phylum Chordata; class Actinopteri; order Atheriniformes; family Pseudomugilidae; genus Kiunga; species Kiunga ballochi. The sequence goes on from JBAMIG010000006.1 coordinate 11,805,605, forward strand.
GAAGCACGTTTGTCGGGGAGTGGACGAAGGGGAAGAGGAAAGGGAGGACGGATGATCGGAGCGTCTGAGGCTGTTTAATCATTAATGTGGCTCTTGTTATATGGAACCTAGCTTTAACTGATCGGATATGGATAATGAACCGCATGCTCTCTAAACCAAAAAAGGAACTACTAAGGTTTTTCTCATGGTTGTGAAAAGGAAGATTCACCGAGCCAGATTTCTTTGACTCACTTCATACAAAACAGTTTTGATTTCTTTTGTCTTTGTTCAGATCTACTCTCTCTTTGTGACTTCTGATTTGCTCTTTTCTGCGAGCATTGGGGCTACTCTGCAGGATGTTATACAATCATCTTTGTTAGCTGCTGCACAGAATATTCAGGTTGTCTTTATGCAAGTTTTCTTAGTGTTAGTTGAATTTTTAATACGAGTAAAGTGTAGTTGTTGTTTTTATATAGTGAGTGGTAAACTCATTTTGAAGTATTCTCCATTTTCTATGCCTTTGTTGGAGTGGATGCATGCAGCCAACACAAGATGTCAACATTGATTGGGTTTTATGACTGGCACTATGCTGGTCAAACTTTGACCATTTCCTGAACCGTATTGATCTTTCTGAAGTTTTTCCAGCCGATAGATGGAAAAAAACAAGAGAAAGCCTTAACGTGGAGCCTTTCATGTAGCAGCTAATTACTTGCCATGTGATGTGACAAAGCGGTTATCTCTTTGAAGATTTCTGCTTCTGTCGGGACTTTTTGGTATATATCCTCCGCAGGCATCTCTTTTAATGTCTGTTGCTATAGCAACGGGCGTCAGCTGCAGACAGTACAAGATGTAAACTACTTTCCTCTTGTGTTTTTTTTTAACTGGTGCTGATCCATCAGAGAACTGTAAATATTTCATAAAACCCAAAATATTAGATTAGTTGTTGTGTTTAGTTTTTTTTACACATATACACACAGGATTCTGTTTCTTTACCTTCTTCATCTTTGCGGTGCTCTCTGATTCAGGATTGTTTCAGGTCACATTTGTCCCCCTACCTAACTTGTGTATTTGCCTTGATTGAGTCTGGACACTTTGCTTTATCAGCGGCAGCGACCGTTTTAATCAGTCAAACTGATGAATGATCGGCATGGTGGCATAAATTAGATTATTGTTCTGATTTTACTTGTATATTTCGCTGGATGCAGCTGCTTGGCCCCGGTGCTTTGGAATCATCACAGTAGCTGTGTTGTGTTTGTGACTGCCTGCTCCTTTTACTGTTCGTCTATTGGTGACTCAAGATTTCTCTTCATGTAGAGAGTCATCTCCTCTGCCGTCACCTGACCTGCACTGTGTTTTGTGCACTGAAATATCCCAGGGTGAGGGGCTGACAGCGCTCTTGGAGCTTTTCAGCAGCCTTTTGTTTAAGAACACCTGGAGTTTCCTATCTTTTGTTAACATGTCAATTATATATAGGATCTGTTGCCTTTTTGAAGTGCTAATCCTCTTCTGCACTCTGTTTTAGTTTTGTAAGGCAAGTGCCAAACTGTTTTATTTGGTCTGCATGCCTTTTGATTGATCTGATATTTGGTGTCTTTTGTGACTTCCTCAGCCATACTTCTTTCTAGCAATCTGGAGTTCATCCCAGCCTGTCTGGCACCGCATGAGTATAACTGGATCATCCATGGTGCTTTTCACCCAGGACCAGATGGATGGCTAGCTAGAATTGCTAGACACCTCTGTGGTGCTAAACTAGTGTAGGCGACTGTTCTTTTGCCATGCATCCAGTGCCCACTACAATCTTATGTACTTGAGGCTTGGATACTTTCTAGGGTTTTAGTGTGGGAAGTACTGATTTGCCTGGCATTACTGAAACATTGGTGCAGAATTTACACTGTTGAGTAAGTTGTCAAGGCAAGGTGTACATTTTGCCTTGTCTGAGTAAAGGTCAGAAGGTTGTAAATATGACTAGGGCCTTAGCAGCTCTAAGGTCTACACCAGCCAGTTTCCTGCAGGACTGCAGGTGTAGCCTTGCCTCTTATTGAGGTCAAACTGACTGTTTGTTTTATTGGGGGTCTTGGGTTGCAAGGCACTGTTCTTGTAAGCGGACTGTTTGCCTTCTGGGTTGGTCTATGCAGAATAGGTGATGTTACGTGCTGTCCAGTGAGCTAACCTCCTGTTTGATTTAGCCTGGCCTTAGATAAGGAAGGAAGCTGTCTTGGAATATATTACTGTGTTCATGTCATACACGGCTGTGTCAACATTCTTCTCTCAGGTAAATGGCCATAATCTGGGCTTGTTATTTTGGCTAGTCCAGTAACGAGAACAGCCGTGCATAGAGATGACAGCATAATATCAGATTGTAGTTTTAACCCAGCTTCTTTCCAGCAGGGTTGAGGAAGTTTATGTTGAACACTGAGGAGCTTCCATTCAGGGAACCGTGGGTTGGGAGTTCAAACCTGACCAATCAGGTCTCATCACCATCACAACAAGCCCACCGGTAGTCATCATCAGCCAATGACCTACATTTTGCAGTATTACATCACCGCCGTGCTACTGCAGTGTGTGTCACTGTAAGACACAGACAGCATCTCAGATTCAACCTACTGCTATCTAATGGTGCTCTAGGAAAAAAAAGGCTGTGTTATTTTAGCCATATCAGGAACCTCAGTCAGGAATGGGCTCAACTGTCTTTGCCCAGTCTTAATTACCAACTTTATTTTCCCATAGGTTTTCTACTGTTGTCTGAAGAGACCATGTCCAGTTTCTAGCCATCCATAATCCTCAAGTTAGAGAGGCAAGAAGACAAGGATCACAGTTGATATTTTAAAGTAAGGGATTGTTAAACGGGACAGCCTGGAGAACGGGCGAGCAGTCGAGGGAGGGGGAGAGGGGGAGCGAGAGATCATCTGGAAGAGGCGAGAGGAAGTGGTGGCGCGAGAGAGGGCGGAGGCATTGGAGAGACAGAGGTTGGCAGAGTATATTGTGTGGAGGAAGAGGGAGGACTTTCAGGATAAGAAAGGAGACAGGGAGAAGGAAAGAAAGAGTAGAGAGAAAGGAAAAGAGGCTTCACCAGAAGTAATCTGGAAGAGGAGAGAAGAAGAAGAAGGAGACGCAGGGAGGGATAGAGCAAGAGCCATTCAGAAAGGGCACGAAAATATTTGGAGGAAAAGAGAAAGAGAGTAAAAAAAAAAAAACTGGGATCAGGGGGATGCTTCTGCCAAATCCTTGAGAGTAGCCATACATCCGTAAGCCTCCTCTCGCTCCTTTAGCAGCTCTGGGCTTCAATGAGCTCTGCAGGTGCTTGCTGTGTTATCGACCAGTTAAAGTTGTGTGTGATGTGCTGCCGTGTTAGTGTGCACAGCCCCTCTTGCTATCCCCATGCTAGCTGCTAATAGGATTTTTATGAGCCTATGTCAGCTGGGATAGAACTGTCAAGGGGAGCTGCTTCATACATGCCCACACCAGCACACAGATAATCAAATAAGCACTGTGGGTTGGGAAATGTTCTACTGCCTCACACACATGGAAGCATCTAGTCCAAGACCTTATAAGTCACGCGAGTGAGTGTTCAGCGGCAATCACTAAAGTTGGTTCTTCATGGTGCTGGCTACAGCTGAATAAGTGGCCTTCACTCAGAGAGGACTAAAGTGGGACGAGATACTCAGAGATATAGTTGTAAATTATGGCTGAACACTAAGATGAACACTGTGTGGGGAGCTGAAAAGTTGTCTTCCTCCTAAAGGGTCCGAAGAAGTCAAAAGAAAACAAAAACAGGAAAGAACTGAGGACAACATGAGCATTGCTGGTGCACTAACAAAACTATTCCATCTGCACTCTGCCATCATCTGCAACGTCCCACTTTTCCTCTGCACCTTTATCATTGTGCTTTCACTGTGGATAGAGCTCTTTTTAAAGCAGTTTGGTTTAGGCTGCCTTGTGAGGACCAGAGGACAGACGACCAGACAGATGGATGGAGCTCTTATTCTGAGCGAGACCAACAGATGGCTGTGCGTCCTTTTAGAGGGAAACTTTGAATTGTGAAACAAAGACACTGATTGAATTTCTGCGACCTGCGTGGACCTGTACAGGCAAAAAGACTAGCACTGCAGATTCATCATGGAGCTTGCGCCAAAACCCAAATACACCCACATTCGGAGTGATTCCCTGAGCTCAACTGATGAAACAAACTCCAATCCATCATCATTCCCTCCTTCCAGCCCTATCACCCCTCTAACCCCCTCTCCTGGTATACCTTCCTCCCTATCCTCCTCGTCTCTCACTCCCATCTTGCCCCCCACCTCTCCCCGCCCGGCGGAAAACAGCCCCACTACCCTCTGCTCCTTCTTCCCCAGGATGAAATCCCTTCGTCTGGAAGTTTCCACTACTCTTCTTCAGGGGCTTAAGGCCTCAAGCAGGTCGCAGACGACTGTTGAGTCCTCTGTGGATGAGAGGAGCAACTCTAGCTCCCCCCGACCTTTTAATCATCCTGCACCCCTCCTAACTGCTCCCTCTCCCCCTCCCCGACCTCCTTCACAGGACATGAACCGACTTGGAGGGCCGTCCAGAAAGGCACGGGTGGAAGGAGGGCAGCTGGGTGGAGATGAATGGACGCGCCATGGCTCCTTTGTCAACAAGCCCACCCGTGGCTGGATACACTCCGACAGTGATATCAGCATCACTGGTGTTTCCTACTTAGTACGGGTAAGCAAGTGACTCTGTCCAGTTTGCAGTATGTAGGGCACTATTTCTTCCACTGTTCTGTTCCATTGGCCCAGTGGGACTGAGATGTAGGAAATGTTGGCTGTTAATGCGTTACCTTCCTGTTTCCTGGGCAGTACATGGGTTGTGTGGAGGTGCTGCAGTCAATGAGGGCCCTGGACTTTAACAGCAGAACTCAGGTCACCAGGTGAGATCACACACTGCTTCTGCTGGCTTTCACTGCTTGTGTTTCATCATAGTACATGAGTAGATGATATGGTTGAAGACATGTTTGGCATCTACATTCACACTCTCACCTTGCATGTCTCTCTGATTTCTTGCTCTCTGTCCTACTTCCTTTCTGTTTTCTTGCTTGTTTTCTTTGTGTAACCATCTGACTGTGCCCGCTCATCTGTGTGCGTATCCACTGCTGCTGTTCTCCGAGTCCTAAATTAGAATCTTCTGGAATCCTGGTGGTTTTCTTTTGGTTTCCGTCGGGATGTTTATCTCCGTTCCAAAGACAAGCACAGTCAGCGAGAACAATAAATAATCTTACCCAATGCCAGATTTCCTTTTAATCCTTATAGGTTTGAATCCTGGAAGGTGTGAGGTAATGACATCATTGCCGAGCATGCATGTGTTTTATTGTTTCAGGGAAGCTATCTCTGTGGTGTGTGAGGAAATAGCAGAATGCAAAGGAGCCCGCAAGAGAAAGGTACATACAACACACACCCGTACACACACCCTGATAGAACATTATTTATTTATAAGGCTTAAGTGGGAGCAGTGGGAGGGCTTTTCTGAGTGAGAGCTCGATTTAGCTTGATTGTCCAGCCTGTGGTCAGTTAGCTGTTCAGTCACATGCTCTTTCTCACAGACACAAGCTTGTGTTGCAGTCCATTTTAGAAAATTGCATTAACTTCCTTTCATTTGTGAGGATGTCTACACCTACCCACCTACTCTAACCTCAGAACCAAGTCTCACCATGCTTTCAACCCTGTTACAAGTTTTACCCCTGAATTAATCTCTGGACTCTGAGTCAAAACTTGTTTCCCCACAAAGATGTTGGTACACATATGCCCACATGCTAACAGAGATCTTGATTTAGGCTGATTGTACACTTCTGTGGTTAGTGGGCTATTCGCAGGTAATTACTAGTCACTCTCTGGTCTCTCTTCTTCCTCTCTGCTGCCTCAAGGGAGGTTTCTGTGGAGCCAGTGTCAGCCTAAAGACACACAACAGATTAACAAACAGAGTAGCCAGTCTGCAGTTTAAAGATTTGTGTGCGCCTGAGCACAGTATTCCTGTAAAAATAAAAACATCCACCCAAACAGTCTATAAAACAGGTGGCTAAATCCAGCTGCCTGCTGCCATAGCAGGATTTGACCAAGGAATGTCTGGCAGTGTCGCGCACCAGACAAAATACAGTTATAGACTAGTTTAAACTAGTCTAGTCCCTGTGAATTGTCTGGACTGAGGTTAATGTGGTTGAGCACATACATCTGTTCTGATGGCGCTTCTTTCTCACAGCATACTCATACATACAGCATGGCCAAAATATGGACAAAAGCCATGAGAACAGGCAGAGGATTTGGATAAATGGGCTAACACAATAGTGATTTGTGTGATGCTCTTAGCCAAGCCTTACCCTATGTGAACTGCTCAATCTGTACCCCTCTAGTCACAGTTGGCTTGGGAGACCGGATCATTTTCACAATTGCAGCTGTTCTCCCACTCCCACACACACAGGCACTCCCACACATACACCAACATACGACTCATGTTCAGGCATGGTGCAATGAGTGGAAAAAGAAGAACAGAAAGGGGAAAAAAAACTCTGCATTCTGTTTTTTTTATTATGTTTTTATTTTCATTTTGCCTCATGGTTTGTTTCCCATCTCTTTTGCAGCCTTTCTCTCGCAGTTTGACGCCCATCCTGGGAAAGAGCAACTTGCAGTTTGCTGACTTATTAATCAGACTCACCATCTCAACCACCTGCCTAAATCTGCTGGAAACAGAATCCAGACAGGTTAGACTGAAATCGGCTTATTAGAAACACTGCTGTTTTCTGAAAAATCTCTGTGGGTAGATTCATCCCTGAAAGCCAAGAATCAGAGATGCACGTGATCGCCGCAGCTCGCTGTTTTGGCTGGAGATTTCTTTGCTATCCACAGTACACTCTGTATGTTGATTTAACAGAGGCAGAGAAAACCCACAGATCTCTCTAGATGAAGACTTCCATGTGGTTTTATGGATCTTACTGCTGTGGCTCTTTCACACAAATTGCATCAACGGCTAAGCTACACTCTGAAATCAGTCTGTTCCAATGGTTTGCCAACATACATTTACAAATTATCATCGAGAAAAGCAGGAAATGCCTCTGGATTGCAGATACATGCAAGGCCAATACAAATGAACCAGAGACAGGCACTCGTGAAGGAAAATCTCGTTTTGTTAAAGATTGCCATTTTCTGAAATATTAGGACACATTGGATGGTGTGGTGGTCGGCAACAGGGCTTCACAGCATGAAGGTTGCTGGTTCGAGCATCAGCTGGGGCATCTTTATGTTTGGCTTTAGGAGTGAAGCTATGTGTGCTTGGTTATTTGTCTGGTTGTTCGTCTCTCTGTGTTGCGCTGTGATGAACTGGGGACCTGTCCAGGTTGTACCATGCCTGTTGATTGCTGGGATAGGCTCCAGCTACCTGCGACCCTGAATTGGATGAAGCGGTGTGAAAAATGAATGAATTCTGACACATTTATGCTGAGGACTAAGGTGAAAAGTCCTACCTTAAAACACATTTTAGTCCAGTTAGGTATGTCATGTAGTTTGCTGCTGGTAGTCACTATGTGGTCTAATACATCATGTGAAAAAACAGTGTGTCCCTGTAGCTGTTGTTGTGTTTTCACCTGCCTGTTCATAACAGAAAAAGACAGAGTTAGAGCAACTCAAATATTGCTGATTATAAATGGTCCAATATTATCTACATACTGATGTTATTGACCGATTTTCAGAAAATATCGTATAGATTTTTATTTTATTTTTATGACAGCCTTTACACTACATGTTCAAGTTATATATCAAACTCTTAAGCCAAGTCTCCTCTAACTCAAAACGACAATATAGTAAATGTCATGTATAGTTTTTCAGATAAGTTTGTTTATTTGGTACAACTCCAAAAAATTCTGTGTCTGTGACATCATCAAACCATATCATCAATTGCAGCATGATTTTAGTAAATGTTTTCAAAGTGTTTATAGTCATTAAATTTGCTGCAAAGTTAATGATATATTTTATTTCTAGAAATGTTATTTTTCATAGGTGGATAAAGATGTTTTGTTATAATTGGTATCTGTTTTAGAAATTAAGAGTTTGATAAAATCAGTTGGATAAATTTGGATATTGGTAAAAGAGCCAGAATCAAACATCTTTATTTATTTATTTTTTTACGTTTTTCATTTTTATTTTTTTTTTACGTTTTTCAAAGTGGTTGTAATGACTTCAGAAAATTGTAGGATGCCTTGATAAACTTAGAGCAATTTGTTTACCTTATTTTCCTCCTAACCTTTGTTTTTATTCTTGTGCTACCACAGGGCAGGATGTAATTCTCCTCTTAGACCTCTAATGAGTTAATAGCCACTGAGCGATGTCTATCATTGGGGAGATGGTATACAGTAGAGTAGTGCATTCACATTAACACAGCATGAAAAAGCATGTTTTTCAGCACATGTACCCATTCTCAAATAAACACTTGGTTTACACACATTGTGCACATGAAGCATTAGCAAGTGATATTGATCCGTCATGGGTGGCTGTTGCAGAATGTGAAAGGTGCTCCATCCCTGCTATTTTTAACCCTTGTTGCAGTTGATGGGGCTTCATGGAAGAAAAAGTACTTTTCTCAGTAATATTCCCTACTTGTCTCTCCATCCATACACTTTCATTTCACTTCCACATACTACATCTCACCCATGTGCTCTTTGTCCTTCTCTTTTTTTGTTCCCATTCTCCCCTTTTTCTCTCCACAGATAATCGCCAACCATCACATGCAGTCCATCTCCTTCGCCTCTGGAGGAGACCCAGTGAGTCGCCCAACCCTATTTGTCAGCTCAATACTCTCATTTATCTCACTTTTCTCCTGCCAGTGTGTCTTTCCTTCCTTCCTTTCTGCTTTCCTTCATTCCCGCCCTTTGTCATTGTCTATTCCTATGAATACCACTTACTTCATTGCTGTCTCATTGCTCACTGTCCCTGATCCCATTACTTCGTGTTGTTTCTTTTTCAGCTTTGTGTATGTTTTTAGCTTCTGCTACGACATGAAGGCTTCAACGTTTGCTTTACCTATATCCTTGTCTTATTCTCAGTCTTTGAGTCTTGATCCTACCATTTCAATTTTTTCCTCTGATTGATTTTTCCTTTCTCTTCTTCCCTAATTGTCTTCCCTGTCTCGCTTCACAAGGATACAGCGGATTACGTAGCATATGTGGCCAAAGATCCAGTCAACCATAGAGGTGAGCAGGAATGGCAGTCTTTACAGATGTTAAAAGTAAAAAAAAAATGAACTAATATCTGAGCTTTGCTTCTTTTATGCAGATTTTTTAACATAATCCTTTTGATACATTAGCCACTATGTTCCTGTCTTAGCTCTCACTCTATGAGGAAGAAGAGCTTGGAATTGCTCACGCAGCAAATACCACAAATAATAAGAATAAGGATTTTGTATTTAAGCATGAGTTAATCTTATTGATTAAAAGTATCCAATTTTTAATTTGACTAACCACCCACCAGAGCTGAGACAACACAGACGCAGTGTGCAACGCACTGAAAGAAATGGCACATTCAGTAAAAAGGCATAAAAATGAGCTCCCAAATGAATGTGCTTAGATGCTGCATACATGAGCATGTAGGTTTTTTCCCTCCAATCCTCTAGAAGTATTTTGCTCAGTTTCATGCTGAACTAAGCTGTTTGAGTTAACATTGAGGTGCTAACACCCTCTCAAATAATATCCATCATGTAATCCTTTAATCTGGAACAAAACTAGAGTGGGTAAAGTGAATGGCGTGAAGGCTTTCTGTCTGTGTATACTGCAGAAAGTAACTTAAAAAATGCACATGCCTACATTATTTTTTTCTCTGCATCTACTTGATTTGTGTGTGTATGTTGTTGAGCTCTGGATTTGATTCAGTGATGTATTACTGCAGCTCCTAATCCATTTTTTTTCTTCCTCCACAATTGCAGCTTGTCATATCCTGGAGTGCGTAGAGGGTTTAGCCCAGGAAGTCATCAGCACCATTGGTCAGGCATTTGAACTACGTTTTAAACAGTACCTGAAGAACCCCCCCAAACTGGTCGCACCGCATGATAGGTACATGTTTAAAAAAAAAAAAAAAGCCAAAAGCAGAAGCTTTTCCACTCTGTATATTTCATCACCCAAATCATATATTTTGTATCAACTGTAGTCACACTCCTGTCTCTTTCAGAATGGCTCCATTTGATAGCTCTGCATGGGAGGAAGAGGAAGATGAGGATGGTCCTTCTGAGGTCCCTTACTATAATTTTCCTGGAAAACTGCCTCCCTCTGGTGGACTGATTGACATGAGGACCCGCCCAGGAGCAACACTGGTGAGAAGAATGCTGCAAAGAAATAAGAGACTGGTTATAGAAACAAAGTATTACATTTAAGCACAGGCAGTGATGTACCTGAGAGATGACACACTTGTAAGACATCTGCAAACTGTGTTTTGAGATTGATAAACCTCAAAGTATGTTCAGACTACTCCAGACTCGAGTATACTCATCTTTTTCCCATTCAGCGCTGAACTGCTTTTACTATAGTGTTCCAACACTAACCTACACATTGAAAATGCGTCTAAATCTAGCAAACATAGCAGCATAACCGTGTGTCGCCATGGGGATTTACCACACTAAAAATGAATTAGCATCAGAGTACAGAAAAACGCAGGTTACCAAAGTTACTTATTGATACAAGAAAATCCAGGTTCATAATTTCTCTCCCAAGATTGCCAAACATTGTTTACAATAAGTTACTGCCGTCCGACCGATTGTGTTTATTGTATATAAATGCTTTCTGGTCTGTCAGAGACATTTTAAGTAACCAGCATACAGTTTAAGGATGTCCTCATGATGCAGTGGCTGATTATTTGTTTGTATACCTCTGTGTTTGCAGCCCTACGGACAGTCAAATCAGAATGACATTCACAAGCAGCCTCTGCCTCCTCTACCAGGTGAGCCAAGGTTCTGGCTTTGGCATGTTTTAAGCTGTGTAAGCCTGAAAGGGGAATATGAGTGTCAGTCAGAAATACAGCAAGGAGATAAAACAACTATTTTTCATTGCATTGCAGAATAACATTCTTTGCTCAGATATGAGGTGTGTTTTTGAAATCCCCAAAAAAATAACAAAACAGGCCATTTTTAGTCCTACTAAATCTACGAAACGCATCTTCTTGACTGGTAAAAATATTGCTAATTATGTGCAGTTTATAGGAAATGAGAATTTGTTCAAAGGTTACTCTCTTTTTTTTTAGTGGGAGCCAAAGACGAAGCGCGACAGCTGTTTGATGACCATTCATATGTTAATGTGGATGAACCTCGTCTTCCAGCTGCAGCAAATGGAAATGATCACAAAGATGCTTTTGACATGAGTATGTATTCTGCCATTTTGATAAGTATTCAGCTGAAATGTGCGGGTTGGATTAAAATCACAGAAATCATAAATAATGATCAAGAGTTGATCAATAGCTTTGGATATTAGGAAAGTGGTTTTGCACTTTATATTCTATGCAGCTGTTGAAAACTGAGATGAACAGCTTTTAACAAAGGAAATCTGGAAAAAAAATGAGGAAATATCTTTGTCCCTGACTGAGTATTTAGTTAACATCAAACAGTTTCCACATTAAACACGCTACCCACTTTTCATATACAGCATATCCAGCAGTCACTATGTTTGTGGACCATTTTGATGTTTATAATTGTCACTTTTTGTTACTTTAAAATAAAAAAAAAATGCTGAAGATTCTAACAGACACTAAAAGATTTTCTTTCTCCCAAAGGAGTTTGGCAAAAACATGACATTTACAAATCTATGTATATTTATGTTTGAAGAGCCCTTTGATGATGCCCTGGGGGTAGCTGGACACGGAAACCCTGTCTCGGTGACGGCAGCACCCTCTCTGGTGCAGCAGTTGCAGAATGAAATCTGGTTCCATGGTAGCTTAAATCGCAGAGAAGCAGAGAGGCTGCTGACCAAAGATGGAGACTTCTTGGTGCGGGAGTCTGGTACCACGGCGGGACAGTACGTCCTTACGGGACAGCAGGGAGGCCAGGCCAAACACCTACTGCTAGTTGACCCAGAAGGAGTGGTAAGTCTGGTTGGGAGCAGATTGAAAAAATGGCAACAGAAATGTCAAAAGTACGGAAGCCGACAGCAGTCGTACTCTCCTCATACTTTTTTTTTCAGTGGTTATCTCGAGATAACTATATCATTTTCTCGTTTTTTTTTTTAGAAAATGAGGGCCGTTTTCTCGTGATAACGGGGTGATAACAGATGTTGGTGTGAAAGCAATTATCATCGTGAAAATAGATGCCACAACATCCACAGGATTTATGAAAGTAGGCTAAGTCATGACTTGTAA
>JBAMIG010000006.1:11825831-11846187 GCA_037177335.1 Kiunga ballochi
GTTCCACTTCACGATTGTGTCCCACTTGTTGTTGATTCTTGACTACAAATTTAAAGTTTATATCTTTATGTTTGAAATGAGAAATGTGGCGAAAGGTTGCAAGGTTCAAGGGGGCCGAATACTTTCGCAAGGCACTGTATGTTGTAGGCAGGAAAATGGCTTTATTTATAAACTGGGAATCAAGTGTTTTACAGATTTTTAATATTTTTAAAAAGTAAAAAATCTAAATTTATATTTCCATTAGTCAGTAGATATTGATCTCTGGAACCACACATGTAAACGTGTTCAATTTATACCTTTACAACAAAGTCCCTTGAAGTGTTAGTTGGAAGATTCATAATAATGTGACTCGGGTAAATCTTAGATTCATTAATGTCTGTGCAATCATATATTTCACAATATATAATTTGTGATTTTGTTGGAAAACGAATAGCGAAGCTGTGTGTGTGTGTGTATGATAGAGAGACCTTCATCATAAGTACCTCAGGTGTAACTTAATGTGCTTCTAGTGATCCAGCTGTGGTCAGATCAGACTATTTTTACATCAGCAACCATATACATCTATGTATCAGTCATTTATCTTTCTCATGTTGCAAAAACCATATGATGTGTGTATTTAATGCCACATACTGAGAAGACCCCAAATAGATTTAAAAATTTTAATCAAAAGTCAGATTTCTGTGTTTACACACAAAAAAAAGAGTCGCGTGAAAAAGATAAATGGATTAAAATGATTTCAGCATGGTAATGTAAATGTAGTCTTGGCTCCAGGTATTTTTCTGCAACAGCTGACAGAATGTTAGCTTTGGTTTGTCTCTCTGTGTCACTTTTCCCTCTTCAGTCTGTGAATGCAAGCATTCATTTTTATGTTTAATAAAGAATAAATGAATCTCTGTCAACAAATACTTGCAGCTATATAGTTGACTAATTACTTACACATACACTTTCCATAAAAATATGTAACGATTATGGTATGAGAAGTTGTGCATGTAGTGTATACCTGCATGACGGCTAGATTTCTATCATGAAGGTACTTTTTCCAAATGTTCAATTTCCATCAATTCTTATGAATAATGAATTACAATACACTGCTGGTCATAATGATGCTTCTGTTTACTTTATCAGACACTTGTCATGAGTTGCAGTTGTTCCATTTTTATCTCATATCTGTATTTGATGATGCAGGTTCAGGGGAGCAGAGCGAACCTGCAAATGGTGCAGAGTCTGCAGAAAGGCTCCCCGTGGAGGACTACCTAGTAAGATGGCATACAAATCATGCTTTTATATAGTAGTACCAGTTGTCACATGCTTTGGCTGAATATGTATTCATCAGTAGCCAGTGAAAGAATCAGGGTATATTTTATTTAATTATTACTCCATGATATAAAAGACTGGCTATTTTAAAAATGAGCCAAAGATGTACATAAAATATACACTTTAATGCAACACTATATTCTGATTGTTTCTTTATTTCTTGTGACAGTACAGCTCACTTAAATATAACTTTGCTAAATATAATACAAATAGACTATTTACATTTTATCAATAGTAACATTATTATTAATGATTTTTTAATTCCAGCTATCAGAAGAAACAGTAGATCGTAATGGAGATTCGAGCTCAGATCCACACTCCTCTGTGCGCACTGATGTTCCTGAAACCCATCTTCCTGCATCTTTGGGAGCCCCTGAGACTGTGGTCCACAGCAATGAAGAAGTCAGCCCTGCAGAAAGCTTTCCTGAGGGCAGAGCTCGGTTCAGCTCTGACCCTGATTCATCCCCCGACTCTTACACCCTCTTAACTCGATCCCCTGGTGAGACCCCAGCCTCACTGTTCAGCACAGAGATTCTTGGAGGCGCAGGCTTTACAAAGGAGGAAACTCTGCATCTGCAACACCTACAGGGAGAGGAGTCAGAGCAGTACACAAGGACAAGTGACTTGGACAAACGGACAGGTAGGAACAACAAGAAGACCTTGGTCTGGTTGGTGTTCCACAAGATTATATCATGTTTATGTTACCATGCAGTTCATGACAAAGATCATCATATATCATTGCTATCTTTTTCTTCTTTTTTTGTTTTATTGAAATGAAGCCATTTTTATCTGTTTGAAGTACACTTGGTGGACCAGCAGGTTATGGACTTGTTCAGTAACTGGGTCAAGAGAGAGGTTGTGGTCAGTATGAGGAGAGGAGCATGATCCACCACAGAAACCATTGGTTGCATGATACTCTGCAGAAGTAAACCAGCTTCAGTGGAAATGGGAGTTTTGTTTTTTTGGGGGGGATTTGCTGCGTCTGAATGGCTACAGCATGAACCAATTAAATTCCTGTTGCTCTGTACTGCTTTACAACTACAGCTTAGCATCAGCAAGCGCTGCAGGGAGTGATTTCTATTCAGCAGTTAAATTAGATGCAGATCGTTTTGATTGTTTTATTTTAAGTTTTTCTTTATTTATGTTTTTTTTTTTTACTTTATAAGAAATATAAAAATCAATATGGCTTCATATACAGATCAACCTATGCACCACACAGATCAGAATATACAATGAAACCTAGCATTTCATGAGAAATAATGTTAGTGTAGATATACAGTACCATGCCTACTTGCTGTGGTATCAAACATTAGATGTGAGGAAAAAAGAACAAATTATGTCCAATAATATTTGCAGTCAATAGAAATTGCCTGATGGATATATGAAAAGTCAATCCCACATTTCTACTCTTGAAATCCAAAGAGAGATTTGTGTTGACATTTAAAATAGAAATTTGTATAATACTATTTAGATCTCATCATGAGCAAACTGCAAACTTACTTCTTTGTAGACAAAGTATCACTGTACTTCATTAAAACATTTTTTTTATATATATATCTACCGGAGCGCCCTGCTGTGTAGCATCAGTGCAGCATAACAGTGCAACAGTGAATGAAGTCAGGCTGCAATCTCTTGGTGTTTGATGATAAATCCAGAGTGATGTGAATGAAGATGTGAAACATTCTAGTAGATGGATGCAAATGGCTAGCACTGGCTGCTGGCTGGCACAAAATGCCTTTTATAACACTTTTAAAGAAAATTGTTGTAATTCTCTGTTAAATTATCAAGGTATATCTGATCTTTAGCCAGGAATAGTCTGTTAGTCTAATTATGAGTTCTTAGATGTACATTAAAAGACTGACACAAATCCTGAGCAGCATGTAGTCCTAAACCTGTCTATGAAATGATGAATTGCATGCTTGGTGTCGGCTTTGTTGCTATTTTGTTTTGTGCTTTTCCAGTTTGTATCAGATAGTTGGCCATAGAGAGTTAGTGGGTTTTGAATAGTTGCATCTTAAAGCTGTACAAATGGAAGGTGGTAGAAGTGCTGTATAAATGTTCAGTGGGATGAGAAAGGACTTCTTTCCTTTAATGCACACCATCCATAAAGCTATGAGCCTCCTCATTCTTTACCAGGTCAAATAAAAACAATCACTTGGCTCTTTCATTCTTCCAGACACCTCTGTGGATGAAGAAGTTATTGTGGAGAGGACAGTGCAGACTGGAGAGCAAGAAGAACCAGAGGAGCGGAGGAAAAGGTCTCTCTTAGCAGCTCTTGAGCAGATTGGGAGACGGGAGGAGGAAGAGGAAGAAGTAGAAGAATTTCAAGTGTCACAGCGAGAAAATGACAGCGGATTCTTAGTCAACAAGTGCATTTTGGGTGCCGTTATTCTGTTAGGTCTCGGCACCATCTTTTTCTCTGGTAGGCATCCACCCCCTGACATGTTGGAAAAAATACACAATTGTTATGTTTCATTGATTTTGGGTGCATTTGAGGAGAAACATTGGGCCAGATGTAGGTTCTTTTGAGACTGAGATGTATTATACCTGCAGGTGTCTTCATGGACCTGGATGAGGGTAGGTTTTTTTTTTTATTGTCAAATGTAAATGAATTTATTTCTTCTTGGCATGTTTGTGCATGCAGAAGGGGTAAAATGCATGTGCTTCTATACGAGAAACAAGAATAATTTCCTTTCTCTGAAAGGCATGGGTTACATCATCATCACAAAGCCTACTTGGTTTGGAGTGGACTCTTCCATGCATGGCTATATGGTCCCACTTCCCTTTCTGTTATCTTTCAGTGTCATTTATATTCCAGTGTCCCAGCTGTAGATCCCGGTGGTGTAGAGCAGTGAGTCAATGTTTTGCTCACTCTCGGCGTACAGCTCAAAGTCATCCCTGTAGAGTAGCCAATACCAGTCTTGTTGATTAATTGGCTGAGAATTTCAGGCCCATGTAGGACAGCAGGCGGGACAGAGCATCTTTATGGTATATGCCACATTTGATAAAGACTTTTGCAGTTGACTCCAAGTTGGCCTCCAGACAGGTCACAGCCTCACTGAGCTTGTAACAAAGGCTCTCAGAGTGTTGTTGATCTTGTACAGCTTCAGGCATTCTTGGATTCATGTGTGTGACATCGTGTCAGACTTCCTGGTAATCAATCAGTTTTAAGGTCTAAGGCAAGTGGCAACCTCTGGTGGTTAAAACTCAAACTTAGCCCAAAGTGCCATAAAATGGCAGTCTCCCTCCATCATTTGCTGGGAGCAGGCTGCAAAATGACGTCAATCCCAAAATATTCCCATTATAAGGCCAGCTTCACAGCAGTATTAAACATGTTTGCTCCTTAGTACAGAAAATATTTTCATTATTTTACCTTCATGACAACTTTTGAGGGAGTGAAAATTATTTTTACAACTCTTCCATGTAGAAGTTATTCAATCTTAAAAATTTGGGACGATTGTCCTTTTGATTTAGATGTTGGTGGAGTTTAGCAGAACCGCAGTTTTTAGCCGGGAAACAGCCTCTGTTTTATTTTTATGTTTTCAAACTAGTTTATATGAGAAAATATTATGACAACATTTTTCTTCAAAGGAAGGATATTAATAATATTGGAGGATAACTGATACTCCTATTTTTCATATTGCACTAATATCTGCACAGAAAACTAATATGTGTAACAAATTTTAAACATTATAAACTTATGATAAGATGATGATAAATGTTCCCAAAAGTTTTCTTTCCAAAAAGAAACTGAATTTGCACCGATTCAGACTCGCCTCATTATAAAAACCTGTAATTATTTGCTGTCTGGCTGCTGCCCACATTGCTTTATGAATATGCAGGAAAGCAAAGCTTTTTGCTTAATAAATGAGGGTGTTTTTATGTGTATCAACACTAAGATCTATGTATTATTTGTAGAGAGTGACTATGCTACAAGGGAGCTGAAGGAGACGCCAGGACAGCAGGTCAGTGTGATGTCTCTACATTTTGTGCTCATATTTTACATGATAGTAAGTTCCATTACATGAACATTTAGTTTGATGTGTTCAGTAGGAAGTGACCCTGTACAGAGATCTGTATCTCATCATCATCATGTATTTTCTGTTCTCGAATTTCTAATTCTCTAGACTTTACTTTGTGCGTGTGCAATTTGTTGACAGGAGTGGCTTAATGCAGATGTTCCTCCCCATCAAGCAGACGCTGACAGTTTAGATCTCCTAAATAAGTTGGCTAAAGAGAACCAGCAGATTTCCCTGCTACAAGCCCAACTTCAGGTTTGACTCCATTCTGCCTATCACCCCTACTCATCTGTGTGTGTTTGTGTAAGCACGTGTTACATACACAGTACGTATAGTACACAAATGCATATCTTTGCATAAATGTGTCAGTAAGTAATTTTCTCATGGGGACCCTATTTCTCCTGTTCTTGTTCTGTAACCAGGCACAGAAAGAAGAGCTAAAAGTAGCCAAAGGACGAGCGGCAGAGGGAGTGAAGGAGCGGCTGCACTGGGAGGGGGTAGAGAAGGAAAACAGTAGGTTGAAGACAGAGATGGCATCTCTCCCTGTCCTTCAGAAAGAGAATGACAGAATGAAGAAAGAGCTGGAGTCTGTCCCGGCCCTACACAAAGAGCTAGAAACACTGAGATCCACTGTGACTGAATTAAAACTCTCATCAGGTACAAACAGAGGAACAAAGCAGGAAGGGATGTGTAAAAGAGTAGAAAATATTTTAAAGATAAATATATATAAAAAAGGTAAAATTGTAGAACAATGTATATAAGCTCTGTTATTCAAACCCACACTTCTCATTCCTCCAGTTTTATTAACATATGTGTCTCTTTCAGCGTCCAGTCAGACATCAGAAGCACATGTTAAGTCTTCTATATCGCCACCTACTGGCCAGTCGAAGGAAAGCAGACAGGGCACTACTGGATCTGCAGAGAAACATACTGGGAAGACATGGGATGACCAGAGTGAGAAAAAAGCGTTTAAGAAGAATAAATATGAAATGCCTGACAAGAAACAGCAGAAAGAGAAGAAAACATCTGTATGGATGGAAGGAGAAAAGAAGGTGGATAAAAATGTAGGTAAAAAAGAATTGAAGAAGGGAAAACATGAAAAAGAAGTGTTTGAAAAGAAGAAAAATACAGATGTTAGGCGAGAGAATCATAGTGATAACACAAAACAATGGAAGGAGAAAGACGGGAAGAAAACTGGCAAAGGTGATGATGGAAAGCCATGGAAGGATAAAGAAGGTAGGATAGAGTGGGCAGAAAAGAATGAGAAAAAACAATGGAAAGAAAATAAAGAATGGAAAAGGGGAAATGACAAAGTTAATGAAGGTAAACAATGGAGGGATAAAGAAGTGAGAAAAGACTGGCAGGGAGGAAAGGATGAAGGCGAGAGGCACAAGATGAGTAACGAAAGGAAGGAGCAGAAGGAAAGGAAGAAAGTGAAAAATGGGTTCAGGGAAAGTGGCAGAGAGGAGCTGGAGAAGAGAGACTGGAAAGAAAAACGAGAGAAGAAAGACCTTGACTGGAGGGGTAAAAACCTTGAAAATTATGGTAAAGAGGGGAAAGGTCAGGCTGAGAGGAAGCAGCAGGAAAACATGCAAAGTAATGCTAAAGAAAAGTCTGGTAAGGATGAGAGAAATGCAGGGAAGAAGTATGAGTCAAAGAACAGAGATGGAAAACAGGAAAAGGAATGGAAGAAAAAGGATGTGAAGTTGGATCAGTTGAAAAGGAAAGAGGAAAGAGGACAGAAAGAGAAGGAAAAAACGCACAGTGGAGACTGGAAAAAAGACAATTCAGAGTCATTAAACAATAACAATGAGCAAAAATTAACGGGTAGCCATCACCACAAAGAAGCACATCGCTATGGAGACGGAGAGCTCCCTCACACACACCGCAGACCTTCTGTGGGACAGCCTGAATACTGGGCCCAGCAGAGAGACCGTCTCCAGCATGACCCGAGACCACCTCAGCAGTGTGATTCTGTGGAGACCTGCGCTAAAGCTGAGCATCTGCTCCCCGTCACCTTACCCGAGTTTGAAACCCTCCTCCAAACGTATCTCACCAAGGCAGAAGAGGCAGGTGTGGATGAGTCTAAAAGAGAGGCGCTCAAAAAGCTCATCACAGAGTTCTTCAAGGATGGGATGTTTGTGCACAACCAGATGAGCTTTCAAGCCTTTGCGGAAGATGTGGGAGATATTTTGGAGGATTTGGTTGAAGGGGAGAATGGGGAGGAGGATGATAGCGACATAGAGGATGACATGGAGGAGTTTGAAAGAGAAGTCATGAAAAGGTTTTCATTGCCAGAAGCAGCAGAGAAAGGGGAGAAAATCAAAGGGGAAAAGAGGATGGAGGATGTACAGAGACGTGGCTGATGGGAGCGATGGAATAAATGTGTTTGTGAAAAGCAGCTAAGAAGAGTCAGCGCAGATGAAGGTTAGCTCAGAGGGAGCACTTCCATTTGAGCACAAATACTTAAAAGAGCACATTTATCACCTGTCACTCTTTAGCAGGATGCTATATGTTCTTGTACCACTTCCATCTGCTGTCCATGTTCTGCAGCTTTTATTTACATGCACCACCTTCGTCTCATAGGAAGCATCTGCATCATCTTACTGTGGGTTTTTTTTTTTCTTCAAATGCTGAGTCCAAATAAAACTACATATTTCAGTTTATATATGGCTGTGAAACTGCGGATTGTCTTTTATCATGAAAGTGCTGCATCCTCTTTCTTTGTGAGAGATAAAACCTGCAGAACGGATTTGGATGCCTTCACAGTTTGTAGTATTTATAGACTTATTTAAGCACTACACCTGTACTTTTGAATGTGCAATGTTTCTGTATTAGTCTTAACCAAATGTTTAAGATAATATTAAAGATTTTTCTTAAAAATGATCTCAACATGGTCTGCTGAGAACATGTAGTGACTGTTTCGTAAGAGTAGCAAAGTCTTTTTGACAGTACATTTTCCATCAAAAACACATTTAATAATTTACTGAAAGATAACTTAATTAACTTATCGAGACTTTTATGTATAGAAAAATATCTATGTTGGGTATAAAAGATATTGACATGTATATTTCTACACTGGTACAGAATTCACATAAGATGTGCACTAAGATGTTCTTATTTGCCAATGAATGTAACATTTGTTTAGGTTGACTTTGGGTTTTTGGTACAAATATGTAAATGTTTGCCAAAATATTCTGTTTACACAAAAGAACTGTAGCTGGGTGGAGAGCCTGCAGCTTTTGTGGTAGCATGGAGAACTTTGAATGTTAGAATGTTTGCTTTTATTCCTGTTTTTAAAGATAATACATTAAATGCCTCCTTGTGATGACATGACTTGACTTTCTCTTCTTTTAACTCATTTGGGATTTAATAATAGAGCCTACATACATAAACCTAAAAGATTTAATTTTATACATCCTTACAACTAAAACAGAGGCACTTATACAGGTCAGGCAAAAATACACGTGGTCGTTTATTCCCAGTGGGGAGAAACAATCTGATCCTGCTTCTCTGAGTAGCAAAGCACTGTACATTTCTTTGTGTATCTGTTGTTCCTTTTATTGGATCTGAATAATATCTTTTTTTATTAACTTGACACAAGTAAATGGTGTCATTTCTGACAAAACGTGCACATGCACTGGTTCACTTCAAGGCTGTGTGCTGTCATCACATTGTTCCTTATGTTGCAGAGACAGCAATAGACCCATTACTAAACATGCAGATTACTGTGTTACTGTCAGTCTACTTTACATTTTAAAATTGAAAGATATAACTTTAGAAGGAAAGTTGCATGCACTTTTACAATAACTTAAGTGCTTTTCATTAAACCCAAGGACACTTTACAACCAACAGGCAAAGTAACAAATGAATTGAGGACAGTGTACGTTGAGCTTAAAATGAACGTGCAGTTTTAAACATGAATCTTGAGTCTAGAATTAAAATCTAGTATGAAAATTAAAAGGTCACACAATCCATGGGTCAGGTTGTGGATTACCTTAAAGGTGAACAAGAGTCCCTTTTCTGGCTAATTGGGAGCCAGTGAATCTACTGTGATATGTTGGGATGATGGGGTTCTTTTTATTATATGGGCAGCAGAGTTATAGACCACTTAGAGTATGTGGAGGGTTAGTAGTGGAGACCAAAGAGGAGCAAATTGTAATAATCAAGGTGATAGGTGGACAGTGAGGTAGGGGTGAAGGTGAAACGCTGACTTCTTGATGTTGTTGATATGGCCGTTGAGGATGGCATCCAGCTACTCCGAGGAGATGGGAAGACTGAACAATCATGACTTGGTGCCAAAGAAGAGAAGATCAGTCTTTTCACTGTTTAGTTTCAGAAGTTTGAGATTAATGATGGTTTGATTTTAGATAAGAAATGTTTGGGAAAGAAAGGCGGCAGCTTGGACTCGGGTTTGCTGGAAAGGTAGAGCCGGATGTTATCTGTGAAGCAGTGGAGATGAATTTTGAAAAATATTGCTGAGGGAGAAGCTATGAAAAGAAGGGGCCCCAGGACACAGCCCTGGGTCACACCTGTAGTGGCTGGGGAGAGTGGGAGCATGGGCCTATAAATCATCTTAATGTTCATTAACCAAATGCATATTCACACATATGCACTCTTGTCAGTCATTCTATGAAATGTGTTACTTATGAACATTACCACTGGCCAAGGAGAGACTATAAACAGCTTGAAAGTGGAAATACCTGAAGAAGAGAAGAAGTCAACTTGCTCATAAGCTGTATACAAAAACTGGCTAAAACTCCTTTTCAGACATGTTTCTTTTAATCTTATTCAGTAACAGAGTATGTTAGTTGATCAATGTATCTGTTTCGGACAACAGATCTTTTAAAATGGGACTTGTTAAATATTTTTGTTTGATCATAAATTGTTTCTTTTAACACATGTGCATTCCTAATGAATATTTTATGTTCAGTAAAAGAGAGAGTCAGATCTTTGCCAAGCAGATGAGACAGAGCTCTCTTTTTTTATTGCCCTTTTGGAGTTTCTTTCACAATGAAATGCTTTTTCATTAGCACCATTTTTCCATGAATGTAGGAGCACGCAAAGGAGTTAAATAATGTGTATTAGCTTCTTTTATATTCGCCTGCTATCTTTATATTGGGGATTTCAATAGGTTTAACAATCAGCTTTTTAGGTCCTTTTTAACTCACACGCTGAAATTCTGCTGGTTTGATCAGCCTGATTTTCTGCTTCTAACACATAAATGAAGGGACCACATCCTGTTTATCTTGTTGCTAAGGAAACTGTGAGGTCACTCATCTTTGTACAGACTAGTGTCCACTTTGTCTTCCAAGTTTCACATCATCTTGTTCTCAAAACACTCAGTTTTGCTTAAGTATAAAAGTTCCTTCCCCTAAGCTTGCTTCCTCATCCGAGCCAGAGAAGTTCATAATTTAATAGTCACTGATAACTGTATTGTTGCGAATAAGGCCTCTTGTTGATCTATTGATCATTTAAAATAATGTAATCATTAAATGTAACAGCTGTAATAGAGCTTTTGTTATAATTTCATGTAAACAGGTCCATTTATCAATCTATAATTCTTCTCTGTAGGCAAAATATTGAATAGGTAGAAAAATACACACATTCAAGATAGTTTAAGTTCATTTTTTAAAAATCACACATCCTTACCAAAGTTAGAAAATCTGCTGCAGTAACAGGATATTAATCATGAAGCATCTCACCGCATGACCCTATGAAAAAACCCTCATGCTTTTTACTGTAAATGGCTGAACAATTTCTGTCCTCTCTGTGAGCTATTTACTTTGAGTTAGTTGTTCCTATTTGACAGTCGAGGGAATGAAAAAAATGGGTACTGCTATTTAAGGTTCAAATAGACATGGTGAACTGATTTGTGTCATCCAGTTGGGACATAAAGCAAAGTTTGAGGATGTATGGAGGATAGAGTCAATGTGCTGGTTAGCCATAACTGTTTCCCTCATATGCCAGTTGTCAGAATTTGAGCCAAAACAATAAGTAATAATAATAAGATTGCTTCAGTGAAACTAAAAAGCCTTGTTTGTACATGTTTTTGCGACACCATCTATGTAACTAAAGTGATTTACTGCTTTGTTTTTGCTTTCTGCTGTATTTTGCTCACAGTTTCATGGTGAAGAGAAAAAGAACAGGAAGAAGAAAAAAGATTATTTCCATATATTGGTGGGAACTACGTAAAAAATCTAGATACAACATATTGCAGCATAGCTACAGTACACACCTCTTGTATTATGGTGACATGGTTGAGCAACAAACTTCTTTGTAGACGACAAGTTTCACCCAAGGGAGATAAACAAAGTGACTTTGACCTTAAAATTTGTTTAACCTGTCCCAAACCCCCTGGGGGTGTAGAATAAAACTAGACTATTACTAGTCTAGTTATTTGCTCCAGTTGTGTCTGTAAATACAAATGCATCACGGAAAATGTTCGTAGCAATGATTTATCTTCTTTACCCGTTGTTTGGCTATAAAAACACCAGGGAGGGTAGGAGTCCTCACAGTGTACATGCACACATACACATCTGAGCAGGTGAGTTTATGCTTCATCAGATCCAATTAAAGATATCATTGACTTATTTTGGATTTTCGGTGTGCTATTTCTGCAACAGTGTTATTGTTAAAACTAAGCATTACGTTTTAAAAACTGACTCCTCCTTCTCTTTTAGCTCATGGAACCTGCCATCGGTGTGTTAGTGACAAAGTTCAAGACATATGCCAGCAGTGACGGTTCCTCTGACACTCTGAGCAGAGATGAATTTACCAGGCTGCTTAAGTCAGAGCTCCCCAACTTTTTCAAGGTGCATCCATGCAAACTGTATTTGTAAAGTAAAGGCTTATCTGATAATACAGAATGTGGGATTGAGTTGTCTTGCAGAAATGAACATTAGGAAGCTTTATACAGACAGTGTTGTCAAAAAGTCAAACAACCCTTCTTTTCATCTGAGAAGTCAATCTGTCACTGATTCCAGTTTTAATTCAGTCTCTCACTGACTTTGGTTCTTTGAATTGGGAAGAATATGCTTCCCACATTGTAAATTATTCTATTTTATTTACATATAATCTTTACATTACTGATTTAAAATGATTCAATTCAGTTGTGTTCAATCAGTTAAAATAAATCTCCCAGAGAAGTGATTCATGGCACACAGAGTCATCAACTTTTACAGAATGTGGAAGTACAACAGAGACAAACACACTAACACAAGACAGGGCATTAAAATACAAGCAGCAGTATGGGCATTAGTGTGATTCAGAATATCAATAAATTTCTTTTAATTATTCAGTGAAATTATCACTTTAAATGAAATTAAATAGAATAAGAGCTTTCTCAGTTGCAGCTCTGATGCTGAGCGGGTGATCTACCATTACAGTTTCATAATAATTCCTTCTTTCACACCTTTTAGATCATTTAAAAAAAAAATATTCATTTGGCTTTTAAATTTGATCTGCTGCGGCTGTGTATTACTTCACTACTTAATGTTGGAGATCATGATACAAATTGTTCTATAATACTGTGCAGTATTATTTGTAGTAGCCTATAATAAAGTCTAAACCATAGGAGTGTATTGGTAGCAATAAACTAAATAAATAGTATTGTGCTGTATTTTCTCATTTCTAATTCTTTATGAAAAATTAGGCAGGTGAGTTTCTATATTTACTCTGGATGAAGTACTGCATGAGGCAACTTTTTAAAAAATACATTAATCATTTATAGTTTTGTGTTACTATCATAATCCATTGTGGCAAATTCATGTTTTACCTTGTTCTGGGTGCTAGATGGCTTTCTTCTGCTGTGGCATTAGTCACACAGCTGAATGCATTTAGCATTTCCTGCAGCAAATACATTTCAAGCTCTAAACATGAGTTGAAAGTAAAGAAAAATAGCGACCCAATCTGCCCACTTTCTCCCTAATAGTGTTGTCATTCTTTGAGACCCAAAATAGGATCCAGCATCTTTTTTCCTCTGTGTGGAAAATTCCACATACAAAGTGTGATACCAACGATGCCCACAAGATGGCAAATCAATCAATGCATTTGGGTAACAAACAAACCCACACAATGGGACTCACAGCGTTTGCCAGTTGTATAATCCTGCCTTTGTTTCCTTTTTACCAACATAACCAAGTATGTGGAAAGGAAAGACTGAATCATCCATCGGCTGTCAGAATTTGCTTTATTATGATCTGATTCATACAGTTTCCTGTTTTCTTGCAGGACTCTGGAGACCCATCTGCTGTTAAGCATCTCATGAGTTCATTGAACAAGAATAATGATGGAGAGCTCAGCTTCGGAGTTCTGGCAGCTGGTTGGACAACTCGCAAGCAAGCATGGGGTGTTCGGCCAATAGAGTGACCTCAAATATCCAGACGCATTTCCATGAACGTTTTTGAGCTGCTTGTATCCCATGTGAAGGGGAATTCATCAAAGTGGAAATCTTATATGTCAATTTCAGCAGCAGAGCATTCAGTTATTCTTCAATATAAATAACATTATTATCCTACTTCCTTTGTCTCCCAAGTGGAATTAAGCATAATCCCCGAACACTACTTAAGAGTTACAAAAGTATTATAATCAGCTTCCAAAATTTAGTTACATGTACTCATATCAAGATATCAGTAGAGCGAATTTATTGTCTGAGAACTGTGTGTAAGCGTTTCTGGCATCTCCAATTCCTGGAAGACATCACCGCCCTCTGGGCAAAAGAAGGTGTGGCAATGGCAGGAGAAATGAAAAAATAAATATCAAACAAGCCAACCAAATATACATAAAGCCTACTGTATGCGTTTCCCAATTGCTACACAAACCCATGACATATCTACTTCATCAATGTTCTTTCTTTTCTTTTGTTAAATGCATTCGGGTTGCAGGTTGGGGTTTGAGTGCATACGACTGTTTGGAAAGATCTGAACTCATAAATCGACGCACATGTTGAGAAGAGGAACTGCTTAAAATGCACACATTTATCTAATTTCCCTGAGGGAATCATCCCAAAGAGATCAATATAGTTAGGTCTAAATCTATACAAACACAAGGCAAAAGTTTACAGGATGGGGTAACAGACATTTTATGGGGGAGGGAGGGGGTGTGTCTGGGATAAAATGTATCTGAAAACAATCTGCGTTTGTCCAAGCTGCACCTCTTTTCACATTCCTTTTCTCTTAAGAACACGCCCTATGACAAAAAAAAAAAAAGTTGGCCTAAGCAGGAGTTATATCAGGGGAAAGATATGTGCTGCTGGTGAATCTAGCAGGCTGTTGCTGCAGAAGATCTGTGAAAAGGAAGAAGAGCAGCTGGAATAGTTGATTTTCCTGTATTATAGGTAAGTCTGCTTTCAAGAGATTATTAATGTGAAATACACTGTTTATTTGCTGATTTATGCTCACTTTCCTCTTTGGAACCTACTGATTTTTTTAAATTGTGTTTATTTTTGTACCTGGTAATTAATTTTGCATACTTTGCGAGCGTCTCTGTTCCCGCATCCCGCCTTTTGGCCACAGAGATCAGGTTCCTCTTCTTGGTAATCTAATTCCAGTCCCTTTACACTTCCAGAGAAACCAGAGTCTCGAGTCACGTTTATTTATTAATTTTCTCCCCGTGTGTCAGTCCTGCCTCTGGCAGCTCTACAAATTGTCAAGATTAGTTAGGGCTAAACGTAAA
Organism: Kiunga ballochi; assembly: GCA_037177335.1. NCBI lineage: Eukaryota > Metazoa > Chordata > Actinopteri > Atheriniformes > Pseudomugilidae > Kiunga > Kiunga ballochi. The sequence continues at coordinate 11,840,840 of JBAMIG010000006.1, forward strand.
TGTGGGACGCGGACAAACTCCGGACTTCTCCGTTACGCACGGCGCACACTACTTCTGGTACACGCGTCAATGTCGTTTAACACGCACTGAGATTGCTGTCTCAGATTTGCTCCATATCAGCTTAAATTATTCACGTTATGGTCAGAAAGTAGTGAGAATCGAATGGCTTGGTGTAGCCTAGTTAAAGTCAGAAAAGGAATAGTGACAGGTGACATGCTCACGGAGGAAAGGAACAAGTCACACCAAGATCAAACAACACTAACAGTAGGAATATGGTAATAATAATCCTGGAATATGGAACATGTTAGAAAATGATATGAGTAATGTGCGCTTGGTTATGAGCTGCCTAAATTCAGTCAGAAATATCAGTGGGAGACCACATTAACAAGCCAGGCTTTTGCAACAGGTTTTTGGAGGGCGCGGCTCTGCTTGTTAACTGAACTAGTCTGAACATGGGAAGATGGAAACTTTATTTCACATGCATTAGTCACTAGCAGCTGAAGAAAATGATAGCTGCTTATAGTAGCTTATGGGGGGGTTCTTGATTTAATAGCTTGGTTTTGCTGTAACTCACATTGTTTTTATTATGTAAAGCACTTTGTGTTGCTTATGCATGAAAAGTGCTCTATAAATATAGTTTGAATTGAATTTAAGTCGCTATTGTTTTTGCTGTATTTGACGTATTAATACTAAGAATAAATAAAAAAAAAAAAGTAAGACAAAATGGGCTGCATTTTCTGCCAACCGAGTCAGCTATTTTTATTATGTTTAACATTATAAAGGAGGATATTACAGCAAAGAGAAAAATAATATAGATCTTAACTATTTGTCCCTAAAGATCAAAAGTAAAACATAAACTCATTACACAATTCAGAACTGTGTGGCATAAACAGGTTTTTATGTTTGTTATGTTTTTTGTGAACTCTGAAGCTGAGCTCATGTCTAATGAAGATAATTCATTCTCTATAAACCAGATTAGAAATATAGATGCTGCATTTTATCCATTGGAGAATGTGGCACTGTCATATCTTAGTGCCAGTAGAGCAGTTGGAAGATTAGGGGCCTTGTTCAGCAGCCCAGAGACTCACTTCTGCTGTCAGCCCTGGGACTTAAACCTACACCCTTCAGATCCGAGCCCACCACCAAGCCCCTACTCCTCTATAATATTTCACTTTTACAGGAATGTTTTAAAATGTGGCAGGGAGGGTGCACTGTGAAAAACGTGATTATCCAACTGTCTTACACCTGCCAACAACAGAGTAGTTTAACATATGTAGCCAATAGCTTAAACACAAGCATATGAAACTGATGGTCACATCTAGAGGCTGCATTTAATTAGGAACTACAGAATCAACATGCAGGAAGTGAAACAGCAAGTAACAATCCCTCAACCAGACTCGGCGGAAATAAAACAATGGGCTTCATTTATTCCACCCGAGTCCTTCTTTTTGCTACAAACTCTGAATCTGAGTTTACATGTGCCAAGACACTAATAGAGACTTTTTTTTTCACAAAGCACACACACACCTTCCAGCCACCCTCTTGCTCTTTACATGCTTCAGTTTGTAATATTGAAACCCTGTCGTCCCCATTCCTAGACCTTTTGGTTTCATGTTCATCTAATTACACACAAAACAGATGCTAATGGATTGTGGCCTGTCGAACATTTTGATGTATGTTTTATTTTGTTTGTTTTTGCTGACACACACGCACCAACTCACATACACACTTACACACCCCACGCTAGTATGCCTGTACCTTTGGTGTTTACCTTGTGAAGGGTGCAAGGAAGGTGTTGGGGCAATCATAGTAGCCTATCAAATAATAATGAACAGCATGCTGATGACAGATGTTAACTTGATGGCTGGACAATTTTGTATGTGTGCGTTGTGCGTCTGTGCTGGCATGGCTGTAAGACAGGAAACTAAATCCCGGGTTAGGGTGCCGGCTCTCGCTCACACACTAATTAGGTTAATGCAGGAGAAGTCTTAGTTGTCCTTCAGATATATGTTTGTGTCTTTGCATGTCTTTGTGAGCAGGCCAGAGTGGGCACAGTGTAAGTATTGAGGGACAGCATCTGTGTCAGATGGCAGATTTATCAGCTTCTACTGTTCCTCCAATAACATCACCCCAGGTAGCAATCATTACCTATCTTGTGGCTACCGCTCCTGCAGGGTAGTTTCCGATACACAGTGGAAATCCTGCATTGAAGCCTCACTCCACACCTCTGATTCTTATCAACGCTTCTCAAGTATCTGGAACATTTATCCAAATTTTGCTTTCTATGAGCAATTGCCCTGAAATTATTCTTAGATGCACTCAGGAAGACCTGTGAGTTGGCTTAGTTGTGTCTGGATACATTAAGTCACATGTTCACTGGCCATATCCCTTGAGCTAGGCATAACATTTAAAGTGCCCTATTTATGAATGTATGTGGTCATTTCCATACTTAAAATAAACAGCTATGCCTTTATGCCATGCACAACAGTGATATATATGTTGGTGACAGATTATGGCCCACTTTTTCATAGTTGAAAGAGAGAAATACAACATATTTCACCATTTCTTTGTATCGTTTATAATACAAAACATGTAGTAACACTGTTGTCTGTCTCATGAAGGCTCATTATGTGCAGCTGAATTCAATTTTTAATAGGTAAATTAATACGATGCTCTCCATCATCTGTGTACATAGTATCATAAAAGATATAATAGTTTTCAGTGAATGATCATTGTCGTCACAAGCAGACTTTTCTTGTGATGTCTGTGTTGCTCTGTTAGTTCTCATTGTTTGCAGATGTGTGCAGCTCTTTCAGCTTGTTTGTGCATTGCATTCTTCAGAAAAATGACACATTTAATCCAAAGATAGAATCAAGGGTTGTGAAAGGATTGCTGCTTCATCTTCTGTAAGTATTTTGACTAAAAGCTGGTTGTATAAAGAAAACCCACTTTTATAAATAAAACATGAATAGTGTAGTTAGTCAAAGCATGGCTATTATCACACATCTGTTTAGATGACATGTAATTTGGAGTTGAAGTAAATATGTGGGGCTGCATGGTGGTTTTGTGCTTACCACTACAGCCCTAGAGTGAGGAGGATACTGATGAATTTGCTCCAGCAAATACATAAAAGCACACGTGGACAAACCAGAAGATTGTTGGACAGATGTCTTGTGGACAAATGGTCCTAAAAAAAGTGTTAGAATAAAAAGAAAAGCGCTAAAAATGCATTTAGCTTAAAAAAGTAAGAACCTTGGTCTGTCTGTGAGACACTATGGTGGTAATATAGCTTGAATGCTCCGCTGCACTTGACAGAACAATAAAATCTAAGTTGTCAGATCTGTTTATGATCTAAACCTCATAAGACAATGAGTCATACCAGACAATGACTGACTTGGACTTGCCAAGTCAAAGCCCTGATCAACAGTCACTGCTTATGCAGTTCAGCACAAGCAGATCCTACTAGATGTTTATAGCAAAGATTCATATACAATTAACTATCAAAAGAAAGTAAGATTACATCATATCCCTGTAAATAAGCAAAAAGTTAAATATGCTCTTACATTTTAGGCTATTCTAATGACTTGTCTATCTGATATTGTTCTGAGAAATAATGTTCTTTTAGTTGAATTGCACAAAAAGGTGTCACGTGTTTGTTTTTTTTATTTTTCATAGCTTTTCATCACTGCTTTCTGTTTCATTTGAGCCCTGTGCATCTGCCTGGTTTCCAGCAAATATGTGTTAAAGTAGAAAAAGCACTTTTACTTATAGTGGCTTTAGTCTGATCCAAAATCCCAGAAAACTATGACAGTGTGCCAGTATGTACAATAATAAGTTACCCTGCAAATGAAAGAGATTTCTTCACCACTGATTTGATTATTTGGAAGTATGTTACTGATAAAATGACATATCAGAATGTGTTCTGAGAGAAATTCCTGTTTATGTTAATACATAACCTTAATTTTTGTCACATCAGACAAGGAGACAAGGAGACAAGGACATCAGAATTTGTGTAAAGTTCTCATACATTATAGAAACTGGACATAGTCAGTCCCTCATTGCAGACTTGACATTCAACTAAAATATAAATAAGCTTCCTTACTATTTATTTATTTATTTTTGTTTATCTCTGCAGTGTTTGTTTGTGCTTGACTGGTTGGGTGATGTTAATTTCAGGTGATACCTGTGTAGTGCATGTCATGTGTTCCTGCAGTGTGTGGAGAGGTGTTCTGCAGCAGACGGGCATTAGGCAGTAATCTGAACTTACAGTCTCCTGGGTGGTTTTCGGGATCAGATGTCCACCGTCAGAGATCATAGCATCCATTGTGTTTACTTTTAGAGACTCCCCTTCACCTTATCCTTCCATCACACACTCTCTTTCGCTCTGTTTACTTCAGACAGCCTTCATGCTGTTCTGCCCCTGTTGTCTTAACCTTGTCCATGGTCACATCATTCTCAGACTTTTACATAGAGAACACAAAACAAAATGTCAGTATGTAGCATTTTTCAGATGGCAGGATACCGTTGCCTTTAAAATGGAATTTATGTATTTAATTATTAATTGAATACAACTGAATGTTTCCTGATATTGATACGGAGCTTCTTCTGTTCTGACTGACTAATAGAGAGTCCCATGTATTTAACTTAATCAAAACTCAAAGCTCTTGGTGCTTTTTATTCAAGCTTTTAGGAATACATTGAAGATAAAAAAAAGTACAATATGAAATTCATAGAAATGATACCTAACAGCATTATGTTTGAGTCTGGGTGTGAAAGATATGGCCATATCTCTCGTTAATATTTCTCAGTCTAAGCATTTTGTTTTGCGTTGTGTTCTTTTCCTTCTTTAGAGCTATGGAGTCAGCCATTAACACAATGGTAACTACATTTCTCAGTTCAAGCAGAGGGAAGGACAACCTGAGTTCTAGCTCCTTCAGGAAGTTGGTGCAGAGACAGTTCGGTAACATGATGGAGGTGAGAATTTGTACCATCATATATCAGATCACTGTTTCTAAATGATGCTAATGAGCTAAAACACACCCAATAACACTGTTCCTGCCTTCCTCTGTTTATCCATTTGTGCTTTGTTTAGGACACAACAAACAAGGATGCCATTAACGAGATGCAAGAAGGATTGGATAGAAACAACGATGGAAAAGTCAGCTTCGAGGAATACCTTAATCTGCTTGGCTACCTGGCTAACTCCCTCAGTCAGCGTGAATGTGGAATGTGAATCCAATGCAAATGCTTCATAGGGAATTTATGTGGCGTGTTTTTGTGAGGGGGGGGGGGGGGGGGGGGGGGGGGGGGGGGGGGGGGGGGGGGGGGGGGGGGGGAGGGGGGGGGGG
>JBAMIG010000006.1:11846287-11857691 GCA_037177335.1 Kiunga ballochi
CAGAATTTTTTTTTAAAAAGTTCCCCCTTTTTTTTTGGTTCTTGTTTTCGCTTTTGGTTTTTTTTTTTTTTTGGGGGTTTTTTGGGGGGGGGTTTTCCTGGGGGGGGGGTTTTTTTGGAAACCCCCCCCCCCCCCCCCCCGCCCCCTTCCTTTTCCACTTTCTAAACAGTCCAACTAAACATGTTCAACTTTTCCCCCACTGCAGTCTATTATCACTTTATGTAATATTCTAATGACCTGAACTACATCTTAATCAATCCCTATTTTCAAGGATGTGTCAAAATATTCAATTTTATATAAATTACATGAGAATATGTTGTATTCAAAATAAAATCTTTATATTATAACTACAATATGTCACAGTTTATTTTTGCTGCTGTTTTGTTTGTTTTTTCATTTTTTACACACTTCCATTTTTAATCTACAGGGAAACCTGGGTCCACTGTTCCTGCGCAGTTGTTTTGGTTTGACATTATATAATTGGAAACGATGCAGCAGCACCTGCCTCCTTACTACCTGCAGTACCTACTAAATATAGCTGTGACTTCTCTGGTCAAACTCAGCAGCCTTTAGATGCATCAACTTCTGCAACTTGATCCTGACACACAGTATGCTTCCCATTGTGTGCTTCCTCCACTCTGCAACACTATACACACATATGGCGCATGCAAGCATTCACACAAACACATAAACAAACACACACACACACACACCATGCTACCCCACTCACTGACACCATATCCCGCAACAAGAAAAAGCTCTTACCACCATGCCACTCTCAAAAATATACTTTATGACATGCAACAAAAAAAGTGCCATGAAATCAATGTTTATGTTGTTTACTCTTAAATGTATTACCTCATTGCAATGCATTCAGATACATACATGATTATTCATATTTTATTTTCTTGTGTGCTTTTTATTCTCTGGTGCTCCTATATTATTTTGAAATGCTGTGAATTCATGCCAGGAACTATTTAAAATATGTTTCTGTTCCTGCTGAGTGGTGCTTTCAGGAGACTGTTTTAAGTATGTTTCTGTTCCCATTTTGAAGTATCTGTCCAAATGTTTGCATTTTCACTGGTCGTGTTTGGGAGCTTGTGGTGTGAATATGTTAACAAAAGTGTGCATGTCCTTTCATTCTCATGTTCTCCTTTGTGTGAGGATTTCCCTGCATGGCTGCCAGATGTGATGACTCTATTCATCTGTGCTGCACTAATCCTTTGGATACTGTATCAGGCATGACCCTTGTTTTTCCCCAGCAAGCTAATTTAATTCCTACACTCAGTCTAGCACTCTCCTTACTGTTATAAAACAAGACGCATTTGCAAAGTTTAGATGTTGCTTATCTTGCGCTTGGCATGGTGCTTATTTAAGCAGTTCCTGTTAGACCTTTTGTTTGTTTTGATGGGATGTACAAAACGGTTGGGCAACAGCGAAACAGGATAATCCACTAATGGTAGGCTGGAGATTAATAAGCGATATAGGCCTAGCATTTGATACCCTGCCCAGGAAATTCAGTTATAGTGTTTTCAGTTAACATGTCATCTCTGACAAGTGGTGCAATGAGGACAGGTGGATCTTACATCTGTCTGTTTAGCAGGTAGCAGGTGTCTGATGCGTAAACAGAGAAGGTGAGGTGGAAAAGGGGGTTGATAGAGAGGGGGAACAGGTGGAAGGAGGGGGGATGAAATGGGTGGAGTAAGGGATGTATTTAAGACGATGGTGTCCACATCGATCCCTATCAGACGCTTTTTTCTTCTCTCTCGCTGCACACCTGATCAACAGGCCGGTACTTCACCTCCACTCAGGTAATATAATTTGAAGGATTTAGCAGAAAGATGTCAACACTGTCAGCTGTGCTTTTATATTTCTTTAAGGTTGATTTAGCCAGGATGCAGCCAGTTTATGACACCGTCTTTAAGTTGGGTGTTTTGTGATGTTAAAAAAAACTAAATTGGCAGAAAAAACATAAATTATTCAGTTATAAACTATAAAGTCTGAATTTATCTTATAAACTCGACATTAACGGTTTTCATGTTGCTAATTTATGATACTTGGAGAACAGCATCCAGGAGAAAGCACCGATGCTGTGAGTGACAGTGAGGAAAAGACTCACAGTTTAAAGGTGATGTAGGTTCAAGAAAAAGCAAGGACTTACACCTGTCTCTGTTTTCTGCCATCTGGTCTAACTAAAGTAAAAGCCAGATCATATTGCCTCTGTGTGTTCTAGTTGCATCTACGCATGTTGTTGGGTTTCACTCGGGCTCATATGCTCACTCCTGGTCTGTACACTGGGACAAAGCAGCAAACAGATGGAGGATCCGTTTTTATGCAGTAAAATCTTATCACACCACAAGTAGGAAGGAAATCCTTTATATGAGGAACATGAGCAAGCTTTACTTGTGGGTTTCCAACTCAGGAAATATCTAATCTGTCATTAGCAGATCAGAAATAGCCATTTCAGTGATTGTTTTCTTGTGAGATCTTTATCTTTATGTCAATCTCTCAGCTGCACTGAGACACACTCAGTGTGTCAGAGAGCAAAAATAAGAGTGTGTTTATAAGAGAAAGCACACGGTCAAAGGCTTTGACCAGTTATGATTTCCTGCATTAACCTTTTGCTCCATGTCTGACAGAACACATTCCTCAGGCACAACTTCTACTAGGGACTCACTGGTCCACATTTGTCCCTTCCCACAATGTCTTTGCCCAACTCCGAGAATGCCTCCACTCTGGAGAATGCCATGCAGCTCATGATCCAGACCTTCCATAAGTACTCTGGAAATGAGGGGGACAAATACACATTGAGCAGGGCTGAGCTCAAAGAGATGCTTACGACAGAGCTTGGCAACTACCTGGGGGTAAGGAAGCTCATTAAGGACACAAATATACATATAGGAATGTAAGACCGTTTTAGCCAATGCTTATATTTTCCCATTCCCATTCACGCAGAATGCCCAGGACAAAGAGGCGGTTGATAAGGTCATGGGAGACCTAGATTCTAACAACGATGGAGAGGTAGATTTCACTGAGTTCATCATACTGGTTGGAGCTCTTACTGTGGCCTGCAACGACTTCTTCCTGGAATACAATGAAAAGCAGGAGAAGAAGAAGTGAGCAGCTCCTCAGCAACAAGATATCCACTCTGCAAATCCACATCTACAACCTCCAGGGAGAAAACAGTCAAGGCAGGACAGAGGACCCACCAAAGGCATCTTGTCATGGAATCACTGTGGAAAAACACACATGCACACATTTAGTGATCTAAGGTAGTAATTGTAGGGTGTTTGTGTATTTCTCCACAATGTCCAATGGAAGCTAGTATTGTTGCAATATTGAAATCTAGACAGTAAGTCATCTGTCACTGTTGCATATGTGAATATCTGTCATGCTTTACTTTTCATGCATTTTGCTATACATTAAAGCTGAAGAACTTACTTGGTTTTAAAAAAATAAATGTGAAATTAACCTAAACTATGCCAATGTTTATTGTGCTTTATTGCAGGAGGGAGTAGGAACACAAGTTAGCCACCAGGTGGCAGCAAATAGTCCTGTTTTAATACCAGTTTAGTGGCAAGAATATTGTTCTAATTTGCTTTGCTACACAAATGCGGGGGATGTGGATTGTAGATGTATATAACTTTAAAGAATAAAGTCTATTTCACACAAGTTAAATGTTAGATGTAAAAAGCTTTTTAGTGGTTTTGGTGTAACGTTCATCAAGCTAATCCTCTGCAAAAAAAAAATAGCATAAATGTTTGGGGTTTTTTGCCCAGGTAATGACTAATACCCTGATTTTACAGCAAAATGTTGAGAACCTGGAATGAGCTTGAGTTGACCCAACACCCACTGTTGTTTGAAAGCTTTGTTTACTAAAAGTGGTGCCTTGTGTGCAGAAGGGAAAATGACAAACTTCAACATTAGAAAGCCAGGATTTTTTTTCCTTTTTTTTTTTAATTTTGTGGTGTAACATCAATAGAAAATTGGGGTAACACCTTAGTTTACAGACCAACTAATTTGCGCACGAGTGAAAGGGAGAGTGCAAGAGTCAGAAAAACATTTGACACAGTCAAAATGAATCTGAACCTACAACCTTTATTGGACTGGTTAAGGTGTGTACAGGAGCAGATTTTAGAGTCTGAAAGAGGAGGGTGAAAGATGGGGCAGTATAATTAGAGAGGAAGTGAGAAGAAAGGAAGGAGTGTATAAAGGTCAGACAGAGAAAGAGCAAAAAGGAGAGTGGGCAGCAGCACTTTCTCCATGCGGAGCCATGCAGCCAACAGTTTTCGCAGGTCTCTGAAAGGCTTTTCACACTCATTTGAACTCTTCCAGAGATCCCCACAGGTAATACCATCCTCAAGAGACAAGGAGGGAAAATGGCTCCCAGTCCAGAACTGAGCAGAGCTGCAGACTTGGCCACATGACTGTAAAAAGCTGAGGAAACTCACAGCCGATGACACTAACAGGGGTTAGACATAATTTTTAAAGAGGGTTATGTTAAATTTTCTCTGCAAGAATCCTTTCTTTCTGCCTGTCTATCTTCATTCCTTATTTCTGATCTGGTCTAAAAATTTGCATATCTTCTATTGCCTTCTATGACCACTTTTCTGTTGGCCATGTAGGCTTTTTTCTCCTCTTTAATTGCACATGTGCCTGAGAAGGCCTTTTTTCTTTTTTGCTTAAAACACCTTGGAATATTTTTAAATTAAAACAAAGCAGCCACACTAAAAAGTCACTGGTTTAGCAAATACAGAACATATCAGACGTGCCCAAGGAAGACAAACAAGATAAGAACAGGAGATAATAGCATTAATAAAAAAGAGTGACAGGAAGATGAAAATACATGATATTCATCTGATCATTGGATGTCACAGATGTGATAATAAAAAAGATGTGGGGAAGAGGAATACAAACAAACACAAACAAATACATGTATAGTTCTTTGAGCAAAGAGGAAGGGAGAGAAGAAAAAAAGGACCGGTACATAAAAAGCTGCATTTGAGTGACTGTTTTACTCTGCTCTGGTGATCAGAGTAATGAGGATACAATAAACAGCTGTGAAAGCACATGTTGATTCAGTATTCAAGGTAAAACACCCATCAACCAATGCATATGATTTGATTACATGTTGCGTTATCTAGTATCGATCCTTGTCTCCTCTTAACTCAGCATTTAATACTCCGTTTTAGCAAAATTATATTCCACCGTGGGTCATGTGTGCACTTTAACCACCATCTTGGCTCAAAGTCCTCCATTTCTCAGGAGCTAGTGTCATCAGCAGCTGCGCACTTCTGCACATCGGACTACGGCTGTTTTCCATTTAATGCGCAAAACACTGAACAAAGACTGTCCGTGCATAATCTATTAGCACAGCTCTTTCACTTTTCTGCAGGAACCCAAACTGGCTCTGTCTTTAGTATCAATATCCTTAACAATCTGTTGCTCTTACACATATCATGTTAGTTTGCCCATAACAGGCAGTGCGGTACAGTCTTTATCACATTCTTTTAATTTCTGTACAATCATACAACACGCCACAACCTCTGTACCACCACCCAACCTTTGCAAGGGCTAACATAAAGACATCTTTATAATATATACTTGATGCAATACTGTGGTAAGCTGCTATGCTATATTAAAATATAATGAGACATTTCACCAACATAGTGGATTTCTGGAAAACACAAATCAAGAACAAGAACTTTGATATGTACCTCCTTTCCATTTCTGACACAAATATCAGTCAATGTTGTGGTTGAGTGATTTCCTTCAGTCAGGGCATTTTAGTGTTGGGCACAGCTTTAATTGGTCCAACATGGAAAAAATCTAAACATCCACACTCCCCTAAACACTGAGGAGGGGTGCACGGGTGGGCCTTTCTACCAGAAAGAGGTGGGAAGCATCTGGACAAAAAAATTGCAGGTAAGTTGGATGGTGTTTTCTTCATTCTGGTATGAGAAAAACACTTGTTTGTTGCAAAAAGGTTTCTATAAAGATAATTGATGTGATTGCTGTTCAGTAAAAGTTTTGCTTTCAGCACTTTAATATAACAAAAAAAAAATCAGACGCTCCCCAACCACATACAAAGACACACTTCCAGCCCATGTCTTGCTGTGCTGATTGGTTGGGAAGCTGTCTGTCAGCGCCGTTGTGGCTGGAGAATGGTCAGCCTGGAGTGCTGGTGATGGTCTTCGCTGTGTAATTCTGAAAAAGGGGCTGCATGAACATGCCCAATGTGCCAAACACGCAAACAAACACAAAAATCCACAGGAAGAGGCGATCGATCACCATGGCGACGTACTTCCAGTCCTCGCTCACCTGTGGATGGAGTGGGTGGATGGTGTTTGGGGAGGGTACGAAAAGGATGTGGGATGGGGTGAAGAAAAGATAAAGGTGAGCACAATCACACTTTCATCCTGTGAGTCTCTGTCTATCCGTCCTTCTACTTTTCAGGTTAATGGAGGTGAACGGTTAATGTGAGTGGAGACTCATCTTGGCACACAGCTCTGATGAGGTCCGACAAAAGTCAAGGAGGCAGAGAAGGACGAGAGAGAGAGAGAAAGAGAGAGAAGGGATGGAGGACACAGAAAGGCAGAGGTGGCTCTGACATTTTAACCCTGTGATGATAACCTGGAGGAGGCTTGGAAAGGAGAGAGGATATGGGGGAGGGAAGACTGACAGCCACGCAGTGTACCAGGAAGGGGGAGGGGGGGGAGGGGTGTTGACACAGACAACATGGCAACTGGATAGTATCTATGATGATGATGGACAGAATTAAAGAGGGTTGTCAGTTCTTGTGTCAGTTTCTGCTATTCTGGGATAGAAATACCTTGATATAAGGTTATGCAATATCCCCCATCCCCCTCCCTCTTCTTCCCCCCTTCTCCCCACTGCCTTTGCTTCTCTATTCCCGCTCATTTCCAGCTGTACTCCTTCTTTATGCACACGTCATTCTGCTGCTATAATTACATATCTGTGTTGGCTATTCAGAGGGCTTCGGTTGCGTCACCAGGCCTCTTTGCTTTGCCTCCACCCCATTGTAGTACCCCATGCATTTCAAATGGCAGAGTAAAATCGCCACAGCTGCACAGCTAATGATATGACATGGCCCTCATCTGTGCAGCTTTAGAAAACATTTTGTGGCTGGTGATGTATTTGGATAAAATAGATGATTCAGAGTGGAACATCAGCTGCATTTAGGATGAGTTCATTTAGAGACAAACAGGTATGATAATGTCATCTGATTACTGTTATTATATATATATATAAAATCGTGTAATACTCACGCTCTGATCATCATCTTCACTCTTCATGTGGTTGGCGATGAAGCGTACTCCTTCCACAGCCTCCTCAAAGCCTGGGCAGGCCTGAGCCAGCAGGGTCTGAGTCAAAGCAGGACCACCGGCTGGTTGCTTCCCCCTCTGCAGATTTCCAGAGCTGCCTTCCCGACCCTCCCTTGCCCTATTCAGCCCATCCATGGAGCCTCCTCCTGCACCTCCCAAATCACCTCCGAACTGTTTAACAGAAGCGCGATTCACATAGCATGTGCAAGGGTCACTGTCGTCCTTGCTAAACACTGCTGTAGAGGTTCCACCTCCGCTTCCCCCAGCATTACCCAACCCGAGCCCCACCATCAAGGCCCCTGACTCTCCACTGCGTCCACCCTCCTTCTGCTCCTGTGCCCTCCTTTTTTGACGTAACCGTTGGCGCTCGCAGCTGTTCCTTGGCTGCCGCATAAAGAGCAGGGCAGGCAGCTTGTTGAGGAACACCAGTTTAACCCATGGGGGCATAGTGTGTGTGGTGGGTGAACGATGGTGCACGTTGAGCACACACACACTGGTGACAATAGAGAAAGTGACAAGAACCATGGTGAACATCAGGTACTTCCCTACCAGAGGAACATCCAGCGAAGTGGGTGGAACAATCTTGGAGATCAGCAGCAGGAACACAGTAAGAGCCAGGAGCACCGAGATGCAGAGCGTCATCTTCTCTCCACAGTCAGAGGGCAGGTAGAAGACAAGAATAGCCAACGATGTGATGAGCACACAGGGGATGATGAGGTTGATGGTATAAAAAAGGGGCTTCCGACGAATGATGAAGTCATACGTGATGTCCACATAGGCGGGGTCAGCCGGGTTCTCGTTCCGTCTGCCTGGTAGGGCGATGATGTCCCACTCTCCACTGGGTGTGAAGTCATCCATACTGGCCACATCGGTGCGAAGCACTAGATCTATCTCAGTGCGGTCGTACGTCCAGGAACGGAAGCGCAGCGTACAGTTCTGTTGGTCAAACGGGAAGTGCTTGACCTCGATCTTACAGGCTGATTTATAGATGGCTGGTGGCAACCAGAAGATGCTGCCATCGTAGGACACTACTGCATTGGAGTAGAAGGACACTTCATACACCCCATCAGCACTAAGAGAGATGAATGAGAATGAGCAAAGACAAGAAAAGATATGAATTAAGATATTTATGAGGCAAGTTAGATACTGGTGGGATGATTTAATGTGTTTTAAGCGCGATAAAAGGTCAAATTTCCCCAAAGTCTCATGAACAACAAAACAATGATTCTAGTTTCTTTATGAATAATATTTTAGACATGAAACACATCTCATAGGTCTGGCTGTGTTGTACTGATCAGCTCAAGTTAGATTTGTTGGTCAGAAGACGGCAAACAACACTCGAGCTGTGAGACGGAATATCCCTTTAACTTAGTATTTTGATGCAATAGCAAGCTCCATGTTGTCTAATACTAATGCTATAATATGTAACATACCCATGAGGATGATTCATCATTTCTGACTCATCCTCTCAAGTGCAAGTAATCTTGCTTCTAGATTTAATGAAATCAAAATGTCAAAACAGCAGCTCTGATTCTGATTTAAGCTGAGCTAATCCTTCTGTTCAAGTGACTGACAGTGACTGAGACTTGGAGGATGGTCAAACCGACCTGGGGTATGCAAGATTAGCAGAATCATTTCATCCAGAGTTTGGTGGGTCAGTGATCTTTTAATCTTTACCAAAGTAGGGACTGAAGCACCACACTAAATGAGCACCACACAGATCACTGCACTCCGATGAGCTGATTAGCATACTGTATGTAGATGCTAAGTTTCCATTACATCGAGTCGAATAGTCGACAACCTCTTTAGCTCTCTCAGACATACAGACAAATGCTACACAAAACGTGCTATTCAGGATTAATGTATGAGGACCTTTGGGCCATACAAGTGCAGCAACACAAAGACATTTATTTGCATCATTGTAAATTAACTGTACACACATGATATCATCAAACAGTCACATGTAAATATAAACTAAAGCTTTGATAATTTCTAAGGCGTTATTCATTAGATCTTTCAAAGAAAAGTGGAAAATCATATGTTCTTACTGTGTCTTGAAATTATACATATAAAATCTCAGATGAGTAACACACTGCACAGTACAGTGTGCCATCATTCAACAAATCCTACACATTATTTATTAGGACCAACCAGCATCAAAGTCATTTATATAGGATACTGTCAATTCACAAATCTTTGTGGAAAAATTGTTGGCTCATTTTTTTATTCCCATTTTGCTTCAGTTTATTGAGCTTTATGGTTATTTATTAATAAACAGCGACACAGAGAATCTGGCTGAGGTGTGACTTTTGACTCAACTCTGGCAAAATCTCAATTCTATTTTTTTACCACACTTCTGCTGTAGGTCTGTTTTTGTGTAAGAGACTTGGTAACTTGAGCTTGAGGCCACAAAAACAAGGCCAAATAATCCCCACAACATTATTGTGTTTGTGTTGTAGCATTTTCAGTTTTCTTCTTGTCGTTCCCCAATTGAAACTGAAATGGATGAGAACTAGTAACCAGAAACGAGCTAAATTCACTGCAAAGTAGGAATCTCACTTCTACGGTCAGGAGTAACATGTCTGACATGGTAACATTTGCAAGTCTAAGTTGTGCTGGCACGTTATAGAGAAGGACTACTTAATTTTGCTGCACGAGAGCAGATTTTCAGTGTGTCACTGCTCCAACGAACCTCACTCAAACTAAGATCCTTATCCAGAATTTTAAGACGCTGTTGGATTCATTAAATTTGAGACAAATATTCTGGAGCATGGCCATACTAAAAACCCAAAACCTGGATTATGGCCATCCCAGCCGTGCTATTTCCGTCCCCAAGACATTTTACGTTTAAATTCACATGAAAATGAATTGATTTAGTTTAAGCTGTGTGCTGGAAAGATTAATAAAACACCAGATTAACACAAACACCTTAAACACTGCATATTTCATCTGCCCCTCATTTTTATAAAATAACACTTTAAGATATAATTAATAGAATCTTAAATTTATCTGAGCATTTCACTTCATCTACTCTTTGCAAGTACTTTTTAATAAAACAAAAAATGCACATTTTAGTCCTGTCCCTGTTTTTTCACTCAGTTTGGTTGCCCAAACACACGATTGATTTACAAGTCACGTGCAAAACAAGACGAAGCATCAATTGGATCTTCTGAAGGCCATGGGAAGACCAAAACTAAGCTCTAATTTTTTTTCTGTATAATTGATCAGTATTATCAAAAAGGTCAATCTCTGCAAACTGTTCGCTTAATTATGTTATGCAATAAATTAAAAACAGACGTTTTAGGTGAATCTCTAGATTGTGCTTAATCTCCTCATGTTATTAACAAGGATGCCATGAGGTTATATTTCATGTTTTTGCCAAGTCTATGCTGAAAATGGTAACTTTCAGTCCTGTTACATATTTAATGAGTAAAACAAAGGAGCATCAACAACAGGACTGAACCATCCATTTCTATTTGAAACATGGAAAGGGCATCTATTTGATGGAATGACCCATAAATTAGCCTTTTTCTCATGAGAATATACTTGCTTCTGGAAAACCTTCCAAACATCCGTCCATCCATTTTCTACCGCTTATCCGAGGTCGGGTCGCGGGGGCAGCAGCCTAAGGAGGGAAGCCCAGACTTCTCTCTCCCCAGCTACATTCCCTAGCTCACCTGGGGGACCTTGAGGTGTTCCCAGGTCATCTGTGAGATGTTATCAGTCCAGCATTTCCTGGGTCTCCCCCGGGGCCTCCTCCCACAGGGACGTGCCTGGAACACCTCACCAGAGAGGTGTCCAGGAGGCATCCTAACCAGATGCCCAACCACCTCATCTGGGGCCTCATTTATAAAGCTTTGCGTAGCTAAGTTGCCTACAGGAGGCGTACATACGAAAAACAGGAAGTGCTGCGCACATTTTAATCCCGATTTACAGTATAAAACAATGCGCACGCATGTCCCACGCTGGTTTCTGTTTATACACGTACAGGAGCTTCTTGTCACGCCCATGTGTTGGCTATAAAAGGTCAGGTAAACGCCCATGATTAATATTAATCG
>JBAMIG010000006.1:11859193-11880869 GCA_037177335.1 Kiunga ballochi
AAGTTATAGTTAAAACCAAACTGTTCAGCTCAGGTTTGTGACTTTTTTCTCAGAAAAGCTCTTTTCTAGAAGCTTGATGTAACTGTAAAAACTAGCAAATGCATAAACTAAAAGAAGACAAAACATGTGATATTACTTTGCAAAGAAAACTTCACAGGTGTTGACTTCCTAAAGTGTGGGACATAAATGAACGTTATTGTGACATTATCGCAAGCATCAGAAAGTAGATGGGTTTTCCTTAAAATGAAAAGCTTAAAAAAAATAGCCTTTACAGCAAAGTTTTGGCATTAAGTGAGACAGATGAACGGATGGATCATGGTATAATTGCTGTTTTTATCTCTTTCTTTACAGTATAGAAGCCTATGAGACAATCTTGTGTTTTTAAAGGCTCAATTTCTTTGTCATATCTCATATGGGAGGTTTTCCGGAGACATTATACATAAAACACAGCAGTGGTTTCTGTATTTACAACATCCACAATTACTATATAAGTATATTCTAAAAAAATAATAAAATCTAAATCACTCTGATACAGTGTGTCTGTGTGAAATAGTGTAATTTGTTAAATGACTTATTATACACCGGTCTGTCTCACTATATTCCTACTTTATTTTGCAATAAAAATGTGTGTATGCATAGTGCAAAGAATATATGAGATGGACACACTCTTCACTTATAATAGAGTGTTAAATAGTATAAAAATGAAAGGGTAACTAAGGATAACACACAGTAACTCACACAGCTAAAGATATGACCATTTAAAGATGCGTATTGTTCAATATTCCTCTGCCTGTCTCTTCACAAGGTCTCAGTTTTCCTCGCTGTGTCTCCATATATGTGGAAGCAGGGTTACGGTGTTTAGCCCACACAAGCAGTGAAACATATGGAGCATGGTGATGCAGCTTTCAGTGGCTCATACTGAAAGAATGAAAGTGGCTCATACTCTGCTGTTATGATGACACTGTGAAATTTAACAATATAATATAAATCATCAAGCACTATGATGTACTGTAGAAGAAGTTTTTATCTGCATTTGTGTGAGCTTGTGTGCTAAAGTCACATTTTTGAATGCCATCCAAGTCCCTTTTTATGGTATTTACTTCATCGTTAAGCAGGAGTCCCAAAAATAAACATCCCATATCAAATGTTTAGCTCCCTGTACAGCAACACATTTTTATGCTGCTGAGATTAGTTTAAGTGTCTCACCTGTGTCAGCCAGACATTGGTGGTCATCACCTGCTCCCTTTCATGCTGCAGAAGAAAATAATCACATAAAAATTATATTGTTACAGCTTTTCTATTCTATTTATAACTTCTGTCTTTCATCTACCCTCTTTTTTACTTTTCTAGTTATACAAGATCCTAAATTTTCTTGTTCAAACTGGTTTCTGAGTCAATGTAAAGTTATTCAATATACCAATTTTGCCCATTTCTTTATTGCCAATGACAATATATTACATTTATTACAAGTTGTGCGAAACAAACCAATATATTTGTAAAGCTGATTATTACTGTTCTTATATTTTGTCTTTTTTGTCAGAGGTGACTTAGCTGAAAAGTTTGATAAATAATATGTACATGTTGTGTAAACGTTGTCAATAAAGTCAAAAAGTAAAAACCAGTACAGATACATATTGTCAATAACTAACAATCCCTGCAAACAGATCAGTTAAATCATAAGCAATCTGATCAAATTCAGTCACTTTTCTTTGTCCTTTTTAGAAACAAGTTTTTTTTTTCAATTAGCCCTTTAATTGAATGAAAATCCATTTAATATGTGTAACTGCATTGCAAATAATAAGATGAGTATAATCCTAAACACACACTCACCACGCTGATGAGTTGGGCTAACGACACCATTAGCTGCACAGTAACCAGCTCAGACCCATTTGTCGCAGGGCGGATCAGTTTGTTGTAATGTGCTGGATTAAGGAGATGTTCCACCAACCGCTCCTCTGTGTCTGCTCCAAGGCTGCCTGTAATGAGAGCACACTATCATCACCACACGCCTCTGTCAGGAAACAAAGGAAGCGGCACTCATCTGCATTTCTCCTGGCATCATTTGAGGACATTTATCATACTGAAAATATATAACAATCATACAGAGCAGAAAATCGGTGGTGCTGCTGAGGTTTTCTGTTTGGCCTCTTTTATCACTGCCAGCCGTGTGGCTGTCCATGTGCATCAAGAAAGCAAAGCTTTAACCACGTTATTACTCATTATTGCTGGCTGGAGAACCTCGGCACAGCTTGATACAGTCTTCTCACAAGCTCTGACATCATAGAACTGAGTCAACCAGTCTGAATGTGTCTGTAAGATATTGTCCGTTAGTGCCTCTCCTCTCGCTCCATCTATTTTCCTCTACTGTTTTGCACTACTCCCCAACTACCACTCTCTTCTAGCTTTGGGTTATTTTCACTCCTCTCTTTCCCTCCTCTATCCTGCCCATCATCCCCTTCCGTTCCGTCTGCTGTCACAACACACACACATAAGAAAAGGTTTTTCTTCCTTGTGAAAGACATGATGCATAGAAAAAAAATCTACCATCTTTCACCTCATTCCTACCTCTTTCTCTGTTGCCTTTTATCCCCTGTCTCCATTCACCTCAAACTCTCACGATTCCCTCTCACTTTCGTCTTGACGATAAAAGCAGGATGCTTGTTATGAATTTTGCAAATTTACGCATGGTCTTTTAAAAACCATTTGTGCAGGACCATCATCAAGTGTGTTTGTCTCAATTCAGTACTGACATGAAGAGATGCATCATGGTCTTGGCACATGCATGTTGGATAGAATTTTTGTCCGGTTTTCTGCAGCGACAGAGGACATTATCACAATATGTTGCATTATTAAAATCTCATGGAAGTAATGTGGCTGCAGTCAGTAAAAGTCAAGCACTGTAAATGCTCTTCTCGGGTGCAGCAGATGGGAGTCACCACATGACAACGCAATTACGCCCCAACGAGCCAAAAGCCCCACTAAAATGCATATCATTAAAAATATGCAATATCAGCTCTTCCCATCTGTCTTCCTCTGTAGTAACAGTTCAGAATACCAATGACACAGTGAAATCATCAGATTATGTGGGATTTCTTTTTGAACCCACCTGTCCGAAAGTGTTGCTGTTCCCCTGCAGGCCGAGCATTTATATGATCGGATTTCCAACACACAACACACAGATATGAAATATACAAGTTTTTCTATGTATGCAATAACATATAGATTTAAATATGTGCATCAGTGCTGAGCTATATAATTCATGTTAATCCTTAAACAGGCATGTTTAGTATTGCAAAGATCTGTTGCTGGATATATATGATCCAGCCTGCCTGCGGGTTTAGTCCCAGGTTCTGAGCTGTTACTGCATTTCCTTCTCTTCTCTTTCTCTCTCTCTACCCTTCCTTTCAAATGAAGGCCACCAAGGAAGAAAGTAAAAAATAAAATATGTGGATTAGTAACACTTTTAAGACTAAAAGTTCCTTTAGCTGGTCTAACTTAACTATACTCTTTTTATTTTTCCACTTTTCAAGTCGGCCACACTGCCGCAGGCCGTTGAAGGCACACTTGAACAAATCTTTTGTCTTAGTCATGTCAACAGCCACCAGGCAGACATTATGCAGATCAGTTTTATGGTGATGTAGACAAGTGGGAGGGGGGTGTTGGAGTACAAATGATGTTTTTCAGACCCTTTAGGAGAAGTGTTTACTGTGGAAGAAAAGAAACCTTGTAACTTTTGAAGTTTTTAAATAGAAAAAAAAGCTATATAGCATGTTGGAGGCACAGAAAAAGTAAAAAAAAAGCATGACAACTGACATCCGGATGAGAAACTTGCCTGAGATATAGTCTTGAGAAATTATTTTATGTGGCAAAGGTGATAACTTTGTTTTTTACCGTAGCCCAACTCCATTCAACTTCTGCTGCTGCTACTTATGAATGATAATCTGCTTGCAAGCCAATTATTACACAAAAAAAAACCTAAGCAAACCACCCTGGTTGAAGGATTGATTTTCAATTTGGGTCTAATAATCGCTTAGATTAATCAGCAATTACAATAACAACAGCAATGAAATGCACAAAGTTAAAAGAAAAGGCTGCATGTCTACATATAGACATATACAGTAGTTGATACAGAATATGTTAAATTCACATGAAAGAGACACCAAACCCTTTGTCTTCACCATTTGGCTGCACTTTCAACTAAACACATATCTGAGCTCTTTTCTGATACTTTTTATATCCTTCTTAAACTCTTGCTCTTGCTCTGTCTTGTGTTATCAGAAATGATAGCTCTGTCTATGGATCCACCAGGACAATCCATTCCACTAACTCGTTGTGCAGTTGATCACTCCATCATTTTAAAATCTTGCGCTCTTCTTCCCCCTTTCTCCACATTCAATCATTCAGTCCCCATAGCTTCTACTCACCGTCCTGATTATCTGCCTCACTTGCTCCCAGCCTCCCCTCCCTTATGTTATCTTCATCTTCCTGCTGGTGACAGCTACCGTCCATTTATTGCTGCTTCTCTCACTGATCCAACATCATCAATCCACATCCAGCCGCACACATGTGCAGCACTCAGTTGCGTGCATGTGCCAAGCTGTATTTTTTTTACAACGGTATGTGCGTCTTTTTGTGTGCTTATACCCATGCGGGAAATAATAATAAAATAAGCTTTACTGTCTGAGTCAAGCCATATGAGTAATGTATATTATTCCCAGACACACAGGGCAATAACACTGTTGAATGAGACAGGAAGCCAATACACTTCACTTAAACAATGATGGAGCTAAACAGATCTACATTTTAGTGTGCTTCTATTTGTAAGAGGTGATGTGCTCCAACATACTCTATAACAAGTTGTTGGTTAAAAATCATATCAAACTGGATGCATTAGTAAATACAGGTGTGGAGAAATGTGTCAGATTTAATGTGTTTTATTCATTACATTTTACTTCCTGGTAAAGTCTTGATGATGTAATGGTGCTCGTCTTTGCCAAGTTCAGGTTTCCTAACTTGTTTAGGAGCCTGCAGAGAGAGCTGCTTGCAAAGATCTGGCATCCATCGATGGGCTCAGAGTAAGGGTGCATTTGTGTCAGGATAGTTCACTGGTCTTGGTCCGATTGGGGACTCGGTTCAGTTAGTCTGGACTAAAATTGCATTCACGCTCCTCATCTCAAACAAGAGACCAGAACATATAAAGCTGCATCAAATCCAAGAGACCTGAGTTGATCACATTTCTGTCAGAACTTTGACCAAATTCTTTCACATCTTTCCCATCTAGAGCTGTCTGTCATCCTACACGTGTATGTTTTGTTTGTGTTTAGCTGTGATGCCGTGCGCTGAACCCAAAATGCACTTTGTTTTGTAATCTTCTTGGAGTGCGACCTGATAAGAAAAGAACTGAACAAACTTACTCTTTGATCCGATTCAGAATTTGTTTGGGCATTCATAATACTCCAAATGAATCAGACTTTCCGAACAAATAACAAGGATTCGACTCAAAAGGTCTGGTGTGAACGTGCCCTAAGGGAACCAGTCTGTCAACTCCCGGTATGGGAAATTTTTTCACTCTTGAGCTTCATCCATATGCTCATGCCGGGTGATTGTCAGAAACTGGTGCATGACTTTGAATAACGAAAGTCTGTCACATTAACGCCTATATGTTTATATGATGCACTTCATGTTTTTTTCCAGTTAGATGAAAAGCTATTTGTGGAAAAATAAGCAGTTTTTCTTATTTAATCTATTCTTTATTTAAATTATTTACAGTGGAGTACTAGTGTCCTTTAGAATGTTTTTCATATATTACAGACAAATCATGGGGCCAATTAGACGGCTCTAGTCTGACAAGACAAGAGAACAAAATTTCCCACAGACACTGAACTGATCACCGACAGGTTAATTTGACCTTTCATTTGTGGCCCTCATAAACGCTTGAAAGCAGAGTGTGTGCGCTCACTGTGTCTCCATCTCTATGAAAAAGGCTGAAGCCAAAGCTGACCTGAGAGGTTGTAATGTTGCTCATGCTCAGGTTGTATTCCCGTAGCTTTCCAGCACAAATATTGCAAACTTAATGTGACACTATGAATTTTTCAGCATTGTTCCCCTTTAGACCCCCGGAGCAGAGGAAGTGACACACCACGCAGATGCAAACACAGATACACACCTCAGTCACACAGCACCAGAACAGGCAAGATGGTAGCTGCTGCCTTTAGTGTTTGTAGGCCTTAATTGTTTTTGCTTGTGTGATTAGATCAAATTCATCAAATGATCCTGTTTGTGCTGTTTGTATGTTCAAGAGTGCTCTTAACTTTGTAAAGACAAATGTGCAGAAAATGAGGGCAAAGTGAGAGCTGAATTGAATTATCCTGCTAAGAGTATTGCAGCAATAATCTGTACTCATGCAGCTCCTTCAAATGAAAAAAGGTTTAAGGGGTCGTTTTTTGCTCGTCTTTCTGTGGACTGTAAAAGAGGCTTTTTAGTTGTAGCTGGCACCTATTGTGCTGAAATATTCTTAAATCAATAAAGGAGAAATCTATTGATCTACTGGCAACACCCAATTGCCTCTGTTGGGGCCATAGAACGGAGATATTAATATTGATTCACTATCTAGCCGCAATATCACAGCACTCAGAAAACAAAGCTATCCCACAGTGGACTAACTGGAGGCAGAGGCTTTATTGTCTTACCAAAGTCCACATCAGAACAGTCAGTCAAGTTTGTGTCATACATGCTTATAAAAGACCTCCACTAACATGCATTATGCACCTGCTTTCACCTTGTCTTTAATGATCTTCCTAAAACTATTACTAAAACTGACCAATTAAGCAAAGCCTTTAAAGAGAATTTGCAGAAGGTTTGCAGCAACACATATCCCAAATCAATCCTAATACAAAATCACACACATGAAAAACCCTGCCTGAACTGCAACCTGAAATCTAAGTAGAATAAAATGAGCGCATCAAGTTGCAGGGAGCATAATGTGATTTTTAATGTTGTTTACAAAGGCAAACGTACACTTCAGTTCTCTCAAAATGTGTATAATCACTGGACATAAAGAACAAACTGGTTAATCTGTAAAACATCTAGTAAACTATATTAATCTCATTGTAAATTTTTGCAGCATTTAACATTTTTTTTGCAGCATTTAAAAAAAATCCTGCTTTTGTCTATTTAATATACATGTGACTTAAATTAGGTGTATTGTACGTGCAGATCATATGAGAGGTGAGCACATCAGGTGCATCTCTAGGAAATAGATCTATTTAATGGACAACTTTCATGAGGTAAAAATAGTGTCTGTATAAGATTTTTTCCAGTAATGCTGACCTCTCAAAGAGTACTTCTCCCTTTTTCTCTAATACTCAGGCATTTATCCACTCTTTATCCTGAGAAGATAAGGTGATGGGCCCAGCTTTAAATCTTATATTTACAAATTTGATATATTTAACCCATTAGTTTATCAGTTGTCGGAAGCATGATCAGGTGAGTGAGATGTTTGTGCAAAGCCCAATGACACCTAAGACTGAGTTTCTTCACCTTACTGGAATATAAAGCTGAGTTTCCTTCCCTGCCATTAAAACAGAAATCTGAGCAGTTTCTTTCATCAGTTGAAATGCATCCTCCAAACTGTTTTTGTTTATTTGGGTTTTTAAGTGAAGCACTGGGGCACATATTACTGCAGTGTTCTGCTCTATGAAAAGTCTTTTATCTAATGTTGAACTCACATCAGGAGAAACACAAGGGGGACATGCTAAATTGATCCGTTTAGCCACTTATCTGCAGCTGGCAAACATAATTTCAAGACTCTGGGATTTAAAACGCTCATATAGCATGCTGAATATGCATAGAGCAAGACTATGGTTGATCTGTGACAGATACTTAGCTGCTGGATGATATTCAATTCAAAATAAGGCAGTGCCTATTTCAGGGGTTGCAATAAAATACATCACTTGAACTGTTATGCCGCTGATGGCAGCTGTTATTGTGGGCTAACATTTGGCAACAAATATATTCTGACACCAGCAGTCAGCTGATAAGATGTGCACATGAGGGGAGGAGGAGGTTTAACGGAAGATTTGATTCTAGATAACAGTTTGGACATGTGTCCTCTTTCTCTGTCGTTACTTGCGTAATCTGTCTTTATTTTAACTGCTTGGTAGGGCGATGCAGTTTTAGTTGTGTCAGTTCTATGTTAACATGGTTTAATTTAAAAGCAAAGAGGCATAAGCACAAGATATTCTTAGACAAGGGCAAAATTAAAACTCTTAAATTGACAAATGTCTCTTATTTGCCCCTTTTTTTCCTCCATGCTCTCTCTCTGCTTCTTAATCTCCAGGGCCACACTGTGTGGTGCTACTACTGCTACACATTCATTCACACAAATTCACATGCAAACACACACACAATATTGTACAGATCACACATGAGAGCACACAGTTTTATACATGGAATCACACATTCTCACATAACAATGCAGGCCTCGGTTATGAATCTACTGAGCATACCTAATCACAGATGCTGCCTCTACCCGCTGATCTGCTCTGACTGTGTTTTCGAATGTAGTTCAGATAGACATAAATGGTAAAGAGAAGTGAGCAAAACAAGGCAAAAGTAAGCAGAAAGTCAGACAACATTATGTGTCATATGTGTAAGATACAGCTCAGTTCATTAGGCAGAACAGCAAAGCAGAAAAGTGACTGAGCTGACCGCTCTGTAATGTAGAACTACAAAGGAAATGATCGATATTCATTAAGTGTATTCACAAAGCAGAGCACAATGAGTATAGCATGGTTCAAGATAAACATATTGTATTAAAACTATTTTGGGAACTCTTAAAAGCATTGGCTGATGAGACCATTGCACACTAAGCTCCACACAGGAACCCTCTGCATCAGGTCAATGCAGCACCACAGACATGTTTATTATGCATGCCCTGCTGGGGAAATGACAAGAGGTATCCTCCTCACACCACAGGATGACCACATCCCATCTGCAGCATCTAAGACAGGTGCTGAAATGTCCTTGAGCATCTTTGCACATGCACTCGATAAGACCCTCCTTATGTACTGAAATGAAGTAATCCAAGCACACTGTGTTTTCTAAGCCCATATTTCACAGTTTTGTGCTTTACTTTCTTTCTTGTGAGAGATATTCAGAATGCATTATTAAAAGAACATGCTCCAAGTGTCTGTGCATGTGCATTTAATCATGTGCATGTCTTCAAACATGTGTGTGTTCACTGACCACTGTGTGTGGACAGTTAATAGTCTCAGAGGATGATGCTATCAGATTTAGTCCCTAGAGCAAAGCTGACTCATTAGTAGTGCAATACTTATGAAGCTCTTTAAAAGCAATATATAATGTTGTACTCAGTTTTTCTCTCAGTCCACATACTTCCATTTGAACTCATTACCAACCAACATAACTAGAATTTATGCAATAGTAAATGTTTGATGTTTTACTTTGTTAAAATGTGGTTTCTAATTTATTTGGTTATGAAGATTTAAGAAAGTTAAAGACACTAATAAATTGTGATAAACTACTTGTTGAAAAGTCCTCTTCTGGTGTTTGTGCAATAGACAAGTGAAGGGAAATGCGGTCTCTCTGGGCGATGATGAGCAGTTGTTGGTACAAGGCAGATGGCCAGCCGTGTGTGTGTTTGTGTTTGTGGTTGGAGGTGTGTTACCCTGTGCAGTTATGTGAGCTGTCACAAATGCAGTGACAAGCGATCTTTGTGCTTCAAGGCTCTGAGCTGGCCTCTGCTCAGTCACTACAGGGATTAATTGAAAGACATAGCCAATCAGTTGATGTTTGGGAGCTAACCATCTGAGTAGGCAGCACAAAATCAGAGCCAACTCAAAGAGGAAAGATACATCTAAAGAGCCAAATAGCATACACTTAACACATAACTCATTAGCTCCAAATGGACTTCAATCATTA
Source organism: Kiunga ballochi (assembly GCA_037177335.1). Classification (NCBI taxonomy): domain Eukaryota; kingdom Metazoa; phylum Chordata; class Actinopteri; order Atheriniformes; family Pseudomugilidae; genus Kiunga; species Kiunga ballochi. The sequence goes on from JBAMIG010000006.1 coordinate 11,869,136, forward strand.
TGTCATAAATAAGCATATCTACTCAACGCATGTCCTCCATAAAAGCAGTTACACAGAGACAGACAGACTTTCTGGATTATAAATTGTACTCTGATGACAGGAAGTAGAAGTTGTTTTAGCTCAACATGCCTCTCATTAACCTGCCTACTCAATGCAAGACCTCAGTGTTAATGACAGAGGCACAGCCAGAGAGAAGTGAGTGACAACATCATTTATTCATTTCTTTTCGTCTCTAACATTTAGAGAAAACTATGACTGAGGCCACAAATGAGCCCATTTTTTCTCTTTAGTTTATTTGTTTTTAAGATGAAGGTTATTGTTTTAGAACAGGAATCCATCCTCTTAGAAAAAGCATTTTGGAAAACTGGAATTGCGGCTAACCTACCTTGAATATTAGATAATACAAGCACCTCATCAGCTAACAGTGCAAGTTGTGTACTGCCAGTGTCAAATTATAATTTAATCATCAAAAGTCTAAAATTAACAGCTCATTTAGATAAATTAGCCTGATAGAAGACAACATGGTACTACTTTACAAACCACGGGTTATATTCATATATCAGGATCCTCCATTACAATATCTCTTATCTACAATGCAAATATGTCGCTTGTGTTTCTGCCCCATTGCACAATATGGTGATGATAATATTTCTCTACATCATTCCGTCGCGCTGCTTTTATGAGAAAGATGGTGACACAGCAATGAAAGTCATCTTCTTTACCTCTGCCTCCCCTCAGCATTTAACCCCTCCTTTTGTTTCCACGTTCACTTCCTTGCTACTTTTAAAATCCAGATTCCCTAAATGCACAGATGCGCGGTGCTTTTGGGGTCTACCTGGTGATGATGCGCACAAAAGCGGATCGATAGTCAGCTGGATGGGGAGAGTACTCACCTCCTGCAATGGCGAGCAAAGCCACCAGCAGCAAGGACGGCCAGCCGTCCATCATCATACGTGCGTCCGAGCACGGAAAGGTGTTCGCCGGGATGGAGAGACAGCTCCAAGCGCACCCGCAGTGTTACTCCTCACGATACAAACTCCCGTTCACTCTCTACCTGGCATGGTGACCTCAGTATTTTCCGTCGCTCCAGAGTTTTTCTTCCACGCCTGATGAAAGAAACAAATAAGCCAGGTGAGCTCCGTTCAGGGTCGTGCGGTGATTCTGGCGGTTTTGCGTTAAACGCAGATGCGTCGCGCCGGGGTGGCGGGGGCGGGGCGCGCGCAGAAGAGCAGGGAGGGGAGGATGTACCTCTGAGGCTTCACTTCAGCAAGCAATGCCATTGGATTCCCGTACAAACTCACTCAATCTCCTTATAAAATGAACCATGAGACAATTAATGTATACAATGTCCTATTTGATATTATTATTGTGTATTATGTGGCTTTGTTCAGTTTGGTGGCGTATTACTATCTAGTTTCATGGATTAACACTTTAAGACAAATATTTGTAGAGTGATACTTCATTCTCTAAAATATATATTTCACTAAGCAACCAGAAGAAATCCCATTGGCATGGTCTCAAAACATGTAAGTGTTTCAAGTGTCAGACATAAAACACAGTTTGTTTTGGATTCTGCACCAAAGCGCTCATCCACCTTTCCTTTCCATTCATCTACTGTATGATTAAATGGTCCTTTTTTCTCCTCCTCTGGTCACTTGCATGACCTCTAATACATAATCAAAGTCAAACCTGCAGGACCAATATAGTGGAAAAGTAAATGGCAGGAATTCAATGAAAGCTGCATGAGAAAATTTGTGGGCCAGGTAGAGCAAGAAATTCTTGTGGGAGACTCATTTGACAAATAATAAAAGAATAAGAACTGTATTGAGAAGGAAATGTGTTAGTTAATAGGGGTGCAAGACTAAAAAAGCAGGAAAGCAGACAGAAGAGGAGTCTACGGTGTGGGAGGGTAGGAGGGAAGAATAGGGGGACGGATAAACAAAGTAAACCCAGGCAATGATGGATGAAGGAGGCAGTTGCCGTGGTAACTAAGAAAAGCTCCAGGAGGAAGCGACCTGTTTCTCCTTCATTTTGTCTATTTTCATTACCGACATACACAAAGGAGTGTACGCAAGCTAGAACATAATACACACTCATGCATAAATGCACTCAGAGCAAAAGCACACACACATAACCATGCATGCACACACATTCAAACTCCTCCCATCATGTTTTCCCCTCACATTCTATCTTTAAACACCTTCCTCTCTGTACAGTCCTAAGCTCTACCTCTTCTCTGCAGTGAATGAGCTGACCTGACAGTGCTCCTCCTCTGTACTGAGTGCTGTGAGTCTCTCTCTGAATTATTTAAAAGCTGGGACCCCCACAAGTGCTTGTCTTCCCCTTACTTCCCCTAACGCCCCCTCACTCCTCTCTCTCTCTCTCTCTCTCTTTCTCTCTCTCTCTCTCTCTCTCTCTTTTTTTTCATCTGTCCCTTCCTCTTCTGATGTCATTCTATCTTCTTAAAGCTCAAGTTACTTCCTGTGATCTGGCAAAGATAACATATAAATTTGTGAATCACAGATTGATAGATGGAGTAAAGACGTAATTATTTGCATAAGTTTGTTTTTGTAAACAATTTGATGGGCGCTTTGGTCAGACTCCAACACAAACTGTGCAATTAATGTCTTACTCTTGAAGCACTCTTGACGGTTGTGTGTCTCTGGGTCACCAATATTAATTCAAAACCACTTAGTTAAAATGAATTGTAATCCTGTACAAAGCTAGAAAATGGCAAATGAGTAAAAATAACTGGTTACCTCTTCTGTGTTTACACTGCCTCTTGCCCAGCCACTGCTGTAAGAGCTACTCTGTGACAGAAGATAAAAGACAAACCAGTGTTACAATAGTTTACCATAGCCTTTTTTTCCTTCTATAATATAGTTTATTATTCATACATATAGTGTTTGTTTATATCACTATTTAGCCAACATTTATATTTTTCTATAGCTTATATTTTGTGCAGAAGGCAAGAGAGGCTTTGCTCAAATATTTTTATTAAACAATTATCTCTAAAAGCATAATTTCTTTAGTTATATTATGAAAGCATATTTTATTGTTCAAATGCTGTGTCTTAAGGGAGCTGAAACTGTTCCTAATCCATACTCTACAGCTGTCATATCACTGACACTGAAATCAGGTATAATTACAACTGAGCACCCCCCCCCCCCCAAACATTTTGTCATCTTAAGAAAAGTAATTTATGTTTGTCAAAATAAGAATATAAAGTAGCTTATTAAATCTATTTAAAAAGAAATAACTGTCAAGTAAAACAATAGTTGAGAAAAGCTGATATCAGAGTAACCTGATGCTGAAAGGGAGAAATGCAGACCAAACATTAAAAAACTGAGCAAAATGGCTTTGACGGGCTGTGTGGGCTCTCACAGACATGTAAGCAGTGTTACAACAAGCCAAAGCAAAACGTGTTGCAAGGTAGCACAAAAGAGAATAAAAATAGGGTTTTTCTCTCTGCAAATGCCCTGATTTGTGATTAATTAATAAAAGATTTCAAACTGTTTCTGTTTCAAATTTACACAACAAAATCAGAACTGCATACCAAAGACCCGACATTTCCTGTTTTTAACAAGTTTAACAAGCACATGTGTGAAAGCACTGTTTAGAGGAACACATTTTTCTGTTATAATATTTAATAAAAACATGTTTGAATTAAAGAAAAGAAGTAATTTGGTGTCATCAGTCAAACTGCTTAGTTATGGAGTGAATTAGACTTTGAAACCAATTTAATTTATGCTGCAATAAACTGTCAAAGCTGCTGTATAGACTTTTAGCTTGTTCTGAATTAAAAGCATTGATCTCAGGGAGGAAATTAAGAAACTTCATGAGTAAATGCATTTTTTTCCCTTTTTTTCAAATGCACCATTACAGATGCATGGAAGTGTGGAGCTCCATCCATCCATCCATTTTCTACGGCTTTGTCCCTAACGGGGTCGCGGGGGGACTGGAGCCTATCCCAGCTGTCAACGGGTGAGAGGCGGGGTACACCCGGGACAGGTCGCCAAGCCATCGCAAGTGTGGAGCTGTCATCCTAATTTTAAACAATTAGGACCATATTATGTTCTAACATGATCATTATATTGTGAAAACGTAAAACATATAGGCCTACATAATAATGTTATACATTTTGTAGTAAAAATGTGGATTAAAAACCACATTTGTTTATAAATTAAAAAGCTGTTCATGCAGCAGATCAGAGAAATGTCTAAATATGAGTAAGTTGGGCTTCACAGGAGAGATAGTATGGTGATGTTTGGATTGATATACTATAACTGTAAAGTTATTCATGATCAGAGGTATTCACTGATTTTCTGGATCAATGACACTATTATAAAACATTGCCTCTACAAAATGAGCACTTTTTTTTATCTGACTGATTTATTTTGAGCAATTGAAACATAATACCTAAAAAGAAAAAACATTTTGAACATTGGTATATACCCAATTTGCAAAAAAATAGAGAAAATGAAAAGAAAGAAAAAAAAGATATTTAAGTAACATGGCATGTCCTATATGCATATCATGTACAAACGCAGATGATAGACTCACATGCATGCATACATGTACATAAATGCATACATGCACATATATACATACCTATACCTATACACACACATATATATATGCTCATACACTAATGTACAATTCAAATAATGTAGCCTATAATAGTGTTTGCTCATATGAAGTAGGAAGAAGATCCCTTCACAGGGATCATCACAGTACAATCATATTTTATGTGTGTGCAGCTTTCTGCAGAGCCAGCTGATGCACTACATGTTGTTGCTCTTCCAACAACACAGGCAGTAATGTACTTAACTAAACCTTATATATATACATTCATGCAGCATAAACATTTCTGATGTTAATTCCCCATGAGTCTTTGCAGAACTTTAACCCTGTATGCTGACTTTCCATGAATCAGATTTAGATTCTTTATTTAGAAAAAAAACTACATTGAGAAGGTCTGACTGTCGAGTTGAACTTCATAAATGATTACTCTTGTTATTTCCTTAAATCTAAACTTGTTTCCTTGTGATGGACTGGTAATGTGTACAGGGTATACCCTGCCTCTCACCCATTGCTGAGTGCTGGGAGAGGCTCCATTACAGGAGAGCTTTGATTGGAATAAGTGGTACAGATAATGGATGGATGGAGGTCTCGTTTGCATGTGCCACCTTTTCTAGGAGTTACTATTCAGGTTGAGTAAAAAAATCAATGTCTTATCACGTTGTAGCAAAATAATCCCCTTATGATGTCAGATAACAGTATTAAAATAAATTACTTGTATTAGAGGTATGTCTATTATTTGCAATCTTTAAAAAATGTGCAATGATTTTATTATGTTTTACTATAAATGGACATGATCTATGCTGACAAATGCCTTCCAGCCATTCGATCCTCTCCAGACCAGGCCCAAATACTCAGGTTTTAGTCAAAACTCTTTCGCACTTATATATATTAATATATTATAAAAAATATATCAATACTTTTAATAATCTCAGCACAACAATATTTTGGAATTAGGAAAATGAATGAAGCATTTCAGATTATTTGCTGGATCAATGCAGCATTCCCCAAATTGGGCTGACAAGCTCTGCAAGAATCATGTGTCCTGTACAGCATGCAGATCCCTTGTTTGTTTTGACCTATTTTGATGTTTAATTCAGAGAACACAGAGGACAAACCAAACAGATGACATGGATGGCAGGCGGGGTGATTGGGGTCCCTGTTATTGTGAAACTTTGCATTTTTGTGACACACTGGCTGGCAAAAACATGAAAGATGTTTCTTTAGCCGTGTAGCTTTGACACTGGCATGTTTGTTCTGGGGATTAAGGTTGCACGTTGACCTGTTGAGGAAAGCTTCACACGATCAATGAAATAACTCAGGACTTCCCATTTAAAAGGATTGAGCTTATCATCAGCATTTTCCAGGCCCAGCAGACATCCCATGTCGCAGCTGTCCATTCATAAACCATGCAGGCCCTTCCATGTGGGACCTACATTGCAACTATAACTACAGTTATTCATAGCTCTATTCTTAGTGAGGCTTGTCTCTCCTCCCCTTTTCTCCTCCTCTCCCTCCCTCTCATCGTTCCCTGTAGATATTGCCCTACCTCACTCCAACTAATCACCATGGCAACCTGGTAATCCCTGAACAGAGAAATTCTGACTTCATTTCTCTCCATCTTGCTTCCTAAAACACACACACACACACAGAGAAAACATGACAGCATGTACACACACATGCACTCTCGCACTAGAGAACAAATTCCCACTTGCACAAAAAGTCATGCACACTGGTGTTTACTGGTAAGGCATATTTTACCACAAGCGCCTGCCTTCACACGTCACTGTGCTGTTTTGTGTGTAGCTTTCTGGGTGTTTGCAAGGATTTAAACACACCGCCCTCAGGGCTGTTTGAGAAGATGTGGTTTGTATGTGTGTTATTTACGTGCACATTATGAATGTGAATTTTTAGATCTGTCATAATACGTTTACTAGAAATAAGTGTTCGTATCTGTAATTGATTTCACTATCGGGTCAAGGATTTTATTACCACAATAGAGCCATTTACTTCAGTTAGCTTCTTGTCCCAGTGGCTCTTCTTTTGGGCTCTTCTGCCAGCAGGTCAATCAAGGGGACAATTTAGACAAACTGCTTTTGCTTTATAAACCAAATTATTTACAACAATATACAGCCCACATCAGTGTAAGATTGGTATCAAGACTGTATGCCAATGTTCATTTTCTACATGCAGCTATTGTACATGGGTGCATTTTATGGATAAAGCATGTTAGTTTATTCACAATGAAATAAGACAGCTTTACTGAGAAAAAGAAGAAAAAATGGATGTTGGCTCTGAGGTGCAAATTTCAATATAAAAAATGCACCAACACTAAACAACAAAAAGTCAAATACATTCTTTTAAAGGCAACATTTCAGTTCTAAAGATCACAACAATGTTTGTGAAAAGACAATGTCAAGGAAAGGACATGAAGAACAGGAATGTGTCTGCACACAGATCACAAGCAAAGGTGGATTATCAAAAATGTTACATTTTAGAAAAAAAAGACATTAAAAACGGAAGGGGGAAGGAGGTACTTGTGATTATATCACTCGATCTGAAGTAATTCTTTTTTTCTTTATTTGAGTTTTTATGTATTTTTTCATGAATGTATTCTCATATATTTATATACTGGAGATCATAAATATCCAGTAAATAGTGAATTTTACTCTATACAGTATGTATGGGGATGGAGTTGGATGGTGTTAAGGAGCCATGAAATATGCAGGCTTGTTCAATGTGGGAAGTTATTTTAAATTAGTGGATACAATTAGAAGACATCTAATTCAATTCAATTTAACTTTGCTTGTATAGCACCACTTCACAACAATGTCATCTCAGGGTGCTTCACAGACATCAATTTGAACCAATTCATGAAAAATAGGCTAGCTAAGAGAAAATAAAAATCCTTTGTCGAAAAGAAATAAATGTTTTTTTATTTAATGAATGATTCAAACATTTTATTTCATTACAAAACAACCTTGTACTGTAATCAATACAAACATGAAATCAATTGGCCTGTGTAACAGAAAGGGTGCAGGGGGAAAGCAAAAGCTTAAATCATACCCCTTTTACCTTACAAACTTAAATACAGACATTAGATATTTTATCAACAAAACAAGAATTAAGCATAATCCAAAAATAATAATTACATAACTTAATTTTCTGTTTTATAACACAAAATTCATTTGTTTTTATAAAGTCTCTTAAAAGTAACTACAGTACTGCATAGTTTTATGTTATCTGTACAGCTGTTCCAGATGTTTACTCCTTTAACACAGGCACAGTGATGTTTTACAGTACTTCAGGCTTTTGGATCTTTACATAACAAAGCTCTCAAGATGTCTCTGGATTCGTTTTATGGATTAATAAAAATCTATACTAAACTCCCCACAAACAAATAGTTGCTTATTTTTTAACTGTATTGTACAATCAGGGTCAGATCTTCCTAAAAGGTGGCTCCTCGGCCCTGCCACCGTTAGGAAGATCAAACAATAACCTGGTTCTTCTCACATCCTCCTAGAAGCCCATCATTCAGCAACATGCTGTCATTAGAAAGATTATTAAAACCTGGTCTGATGATGCTGAAGATGCTCTGAGAGAATGCTTCGAGGCTGCAGACTGTCCTCTGTGAACCTCGTGGAGATCATGAAGAGACATCAACACCTTAACTGAGTGCGTGACAGATTATATAAACTTCTGTGTGGACAGCATCATTTCAACAAGACCAGTGAAGTGCGTCCCCAGTAACAAACCCTGGATCACCAGTGACCTGAAAAAGCTGCTATAAATTTGAATTTCCCTCCGGGATTAATAAAGTGTTTCTAATTTGTTTCTGCTTTTCAGCTACAATGAAGAAAAAGCTGATTTACATGTGTCTTTAAACTGCGCAGTTTTGCTGACTATTCTCTGCAGTGTCATGAGACCCTCCGCTATACTTGCTCTAATCAGCTAATCAATAAGGCCATTTCTCCTGACAGAGATAGTTGTTGGAAACAAGCCTGAATCTCAGGAGAGATCGATATGAGTAAAAAATAGAGATTCCAAAAATGTTTTCAAAATATAATGTTAAATATTTTCTAAAGTCAAGAAGTGAAAATTTTATTGTTTATCAGGCTTCAGAAGGAGGAAGGAGTGAACAGATAATGGTAAAAAGGAGAAGCAGACACAGAGGTACACCATACAATTCTAGACAGAACTAACTCGTGGGAAAAAAATGGGGGTGAAATTTTGATAATGACTTTTTTATCTGATTTATCTTGTAACATTTGTTTGAAAATAAATACATATGGAAGAAGTTATGTCAGCATTTGGCCTTAAACAATGTGCCACAATGCTCAAGCAAGCTTTAAAAAAACGCCTTTTTTACTGTGTTGGTTCAACAAGGTCCCTCTAGGAGTGTGTGGGGTCCAATGATTATTCATACTGTGCACATCATTTTGGGTGTTTTAGTGATTTATCTTCATGCTGAATATGATCTATAAAAGCAGCCGATTAAATATTGTGGCAAATGTACAAATATGTATTCATCTTTGCTGCTTTTAGAGGGAACAGTAAACATTACAGTGACCAATGTGTAATGTCTGATGTTAACCACTAGGTGGCACATGAAGGCGACACACACAAACAAAAATTTTCAAAACTGTTTCTCTTTGAATGCGTAAGATTTCTTGGTGTAAATGTGTAGTGTGTGGCTGTGTCTAAGCATACATGTGTTTTTTTTTTTACAAAAGTTCAGATTGGCCTATGAATTGGATGCTGCAAGGTCATGTGCTCTGCCCCTGTAAAAGGCAGTCTGTGTGTGCAGTAGTGGTAGACCAATTCAGGGATACTGGAGAATACACAGCTGCTCTGATCCAGAGTATAACCTAAGCCCTTACTGTTCTTAGTCTGGGCCACGATGATGTGCACACAGCTTTGACTTGTCCTAAAAAGGAACAGAACAAAGAAATTACCTTTTGATTAGAAATGACAATGATTGATAGAAAAAGTAAAAACCAGAGATGCTGAAAATTGGAGTGTCTCTCTCAAATGAGGCAGGACATTTACCGAGTTCAGTGGATGTGTAAATGGGGTTAATGATGTGGACTCACAAATGAATGAGCAGGATGCAACAAATGTGCACTCAGGCATATGGACACACACTCATACAAACACACACATTCACATTGCAGTAATTCAGACTCAGACCCCTACAGAACCTGCTGCTGGGACTCTAGCTGAAACTATCTGTAAATTACACATTTTAATGAGCTAAAACCTTAGATATTACATGTACAATAGCAGCTATACTAACTCCTTAAACAATTCAAATACAGGCTTGATCATTGTCAGACAGAAGGTCAGGAAAAAGCAACAGTTCATATTTTAGCTTCATTACATAATATAAGGTGTTATAAATATGCTGCATCAATGCAAAACATTTTAACCGTGTTATAGATTATCTAAATAAACTATTTAAATGTTACTTGTCATTCTCATAATTTATTTAAAAATAAACATATAAACTGACACTACAGTACTGCTAAAACGATTGCATGCAAAATTATTTACATACTGCACTGCATGTGATGCATGCACTGTGCACATGTGCGCACTCACTTCAGAGCGATGGAGTATTTGCTGGTTCCTGATTCGCTGTCTCTCACCAAGAAGCTGGCCTCCCTGCAGCGCTGCAGCTGAGCCTCGGCCTGCTGCCGAGTCACACTGCCATGGTACCAACTTTAAGACACGGGGGGAGGGGGGGAGGGAAGATGCAGAGGGACAACAGATATTGTACTCAGATATGTGGAAATAATTCACATTTCAAATTAATATATACAAGCCATCTGAGAGAAAGAGATGAAACAGCTTATTTTAATTCAGACACAGAGGCATTTACAGCAGAATGAGGTAGTAATGTCAAAGGTAAACTTGAGAGGGCAAAAAAAGAAAGATTCCTCCCAAGAAAACACCACATAGGTGACTGTTCAGACGTGAGGTGTTGCTGGCAGTAGCTGCAGGCAAAGGCTGTATATAAACAGGCTGTATGCTTAATGCTGAGAGGCAAAAACACAATGACATTCAGCTACAACATGAGAAAAACACAAATGCTAACAGGCCATGAGCATGTTTTCCTTAACTCTCACGATGAAATAAAGGCCATGCTTAACCAGGTGAAGAATTTGAAGGTTTGCAAGTAAAATAAGCCTTTTCTGTATGCTTAATCAAGTCTCATCTGAAAGTTGCACCCTGAGTCTGCTATTTACAATAACCATCCAGTCATTAGGATGCAGTGGGTTATTGCTCCCAGTACTACTAAAATGGAGTTATTATATAATCATATGTGTATTAATATGTGTATTAGCAATGTAGCCCTCTGTACTATATCTGAAACGGTCATGTCTCACAAATTGCTTGATAGCTTTGCGACTTATCTTCATCTATAACTAGCAAGGGTGTTTCCTGCATAGACAAAGCCCTGCATCAACACCAATAACAATGTAGCCTCATTCTGTCCAAACCACTGGAAGGAAGAACACAAACTAAAAATAAGAATGGTGTTTCACTGTGCAGAGTTTTTGAGAAATTTAGGAGATAAATATGGCTTAATGTTAGATTACATTGAGGTGTATTGATCTTGTTTCAGATTAGCAATATTTGGGTACTATACCTTCCTGTTTCCAAAAACACAGAAGTATAAAAATCTGATATAGCAGCGTGGAAGCATTTCCTAATTATTCTAATAGCAATAGATATGTAACTATACTTTCACTGAGTTGGCTAACAATATTTAATAAAGATGAGTGCAAAAGGAGATAAAAAGAGGAAAGAGTTAACTCACAAAGAAATAATCAACTTTGTAGCACCATTTCACTTAGTTGCTCCAAAGCAGTGTCTCTCAACCCCTGTCCTCAAGTATCCCTACTCTGCATGTCTTAGATAAGCAACCTGACTTTAACACACCTGGATGGAATAAATGCTTATTACCAGCTACAAGAACTAAGAAAGTTCCTTCATTTGAATCAGGTGTGTAAAAGTAAAGTTGCCTCTAAGACACGTGTCAAACTCCGTTCCTCGAGGGCCGGTATCCAGCAAGTTTTGATGTTTCCCTGCCCTAACACACCTGATGCAAATAAAATAGATCCAACTGCTTCTTGTCCGTCTATTAAGT
>JBAMIG010000006.1:11884879-11908182 GCA_037177335.1 Kiunga ballochi
GGCAAAGGAAACAGAGGCAGGAGACAGGAAGCTGGAAGAGGAAACTGCACCCATTGTCCCTGTACAACCATGTTACTATGGCAACCGCCAGCCAGGAGGGAAGTCAGAGGAGAGATGAGGACTAGTTTAAAGTCGCTTTTAAAAGCAGAATTTTGTAATAATATGAGTTTGAACTGACAATCTCATGACATTATGAAGTTTCATGTGAGCACTTTTAACTTACCTGGTTGCAGCTGTGTGTTTATAACTGCATGACAAGTTCAGGGCTTGTTTTGAATGCAGCATTTTTTCCCAAACAACTTCTGAAGGACAAAAACTATACATTCTGGAGAGCTCATGTAGATACACAGGGTAAAGATGTCACATCATGATCTTGACCTCACCTGTAATAATGACCTGGGCATCATATGGCTCCATGTACCCGTCGTTAACACCTGCTCGCTCAGCTTCTCTCTGTTCCTTGGTTTTCTCTGCATCAAAAGGGTCTGCATAGTCCTCCAGGATAATCAACTGTGGAAAGGAAAACACAATGACTTGCAACTTTTTCAGATGTTGCGTTACCCAAAGATAAAAAGTGGAAATCTGATACGCATCAGTGTTTGTGTGTATGTATGGTGTCCATAACTGAGTGACAAGTTTAAGGGACAAGCGGAAATAGTTGTGCAAAGAGGTTAGTGCATTGTGTTTGCCTGTTTGATCTGACACAATGTAGTGAAGCTGCATTGTGTGTTTTGAGAAGGATGGAAATGAATACAGGCTTAAGACCTGAGGTGGGAATGAAGACACAAAAGAAAACACTGACCTTAAGCCAACAGTTAGACTGTTTTAATGCTCTGTACATTATGTTGAATTTTCACCTGCATATTGCCATGTGTTTCTCTTGTGAAATCACTGGATTTTTACAAATGCAAATACAGACTTTGTGGTTGGAATATATTATTGCATTTGCTGTCAGCTATACTCACCGTAGTTTTTATGTCTGATTTTCCATTTTCGTTTTCAGGCAGCTTCTGCTCACTTATCTCGTTGAGTTTAGGACTCTTGTCCTGTTTTTCCACTTTGATCATCCTATTTATATAAGCATGCGCCAGGCTCGAGGTCCTCACCGGGCGGTTCTCATCTGTTGTCCCAGCGTCGACTTTGGAGTTCTTCCGACTTTTCCCAGTTGTAAGACTGTCCCAGACAGCTCCACCATAACCAGCGTTGTTACGACCCAGTTCGATGGCGGAATTTTTCCTGTTTCTCCCGGCCAGCAAACCCACAACTCCTCCATCTTTACGCTGATTTCCTTTCATACTTTCGCGTGAAAACGTTGGTTTGGCTCTTGTTTGTGGACCAGATTCAGAGGCCGAGCGGACCCTTTCATTTCCGTTTTTCAGATTGATGGGGAAATCTTTGAACCATTTTGCCATGACTGCTAAGATTTCAGCCCTTCTCACAAATGGAAAAAGTTAATAAATCTCTGCGCCTTAACACGTTCTTGCATTGGCCACCTCTGCGCGCAACAGTTCCACCTTTGCGCACACTTTCTTTGTCCAGCACTTGCTCAAAGTAACGCCTGTATGCAGGTAGATCTTTTTTTCCCCAAAAATCCAAATATTCAAAACTAACTTTTAAACGATGTGCTGATTCCTGGTGTCCGTGACGTCCTGATGATTACACTTTTGGTGCGTTTTGGAGATCTTTAGCAAGAAGCTGTGTGTTGTCTCCCTCCACCTGTACCAGCAACTATCCCTGCAGTTTGAACAACAACTTCTGCAGTGCGTAAATTCGAAAGAATTGGAAGTTTTTCTTTGAACCAAGCAAAGATCCCATTCCCGGACCGTGATGTGGTGCGTTCAGTCTGTCGACTAAGGAAAGTGATGAGATGGAGAGAAAAGATTGCGGTCACTCCAGCCAACACTTTCAGCTCCGTCACGTGAGCACAGTCGTTTGCCATCCTACCCTCGCGGTAAAATTCAGTTGCTCAAAACACCTGGTATTACGGTGCAGCTAGTAGAAAGCTGGAAACTGACAAAAAGGTCTCATTTAGAAGAAATGCGAAATATTATGTCCAGTTTTTTTATTGTTAGATATTGTCAATTTTGTACTTAAAGAAATGAATGAAGCTGTTATTGGAATTAAACCTTATGCGACTGAATTACTAACACATAGCCTATTAATTTTTTTTATTTGCCTAAAATTCAGACTTCATAAACCATATTAACACCAGGGGATAATGATACCCTGAAGCAGAAGCTATTTTGGTATGTAGTATTCAAACCTATTGAGCTCATGTAAGCATCATTGTGCAGTCAAAACAAACATATATTAATATAAACTTCAGAAATATCTTAATCAGTGACTTTTTATGTATGCTATGTATGTAGGCCTATGTATGTATGTATGGATCAGAAAAATCTTAATAAGTGACATTTTCTTCTGTGTGTATGTATCTATATGATTTCTAGATTTGTGTACTGATTCTACTTTTCAGTTTTTTGCAGCTCAGGACCAGAGGTCATGCTATTTACTGAGTTATTATCATCTAGCCTACTTGACAGATTTTGCTCCACCTAGTGGCAAATTGTCACAATTCACAATATCACAATTAACGAGCTACAAATACTCTTTATAGACCTCGATGCATCACTAGCTGTGAAACTTCCAGCTTATTGATGTTGTAACAAAAATCATTTTGTTGTATTTAATCTTGACTAAAAGTCGTTTTCGTTTTCACCAAGTGTGCACCGAAAGTATCAAAACTTAAAGAAATGACTGACGTTTAAAATTGACCAATCCAAAACTCAACTATTAGCTGTAATCCCGCCTACTTTAGTACGTTAGCCCAATCACAGTGCTCTCCCTGGCGGCGGTGGGCGGGTTGGTTACATCGCCGACCAAAGGTAACAGGTTGCATTCCCAGCTGCATAATGAACTTGTTGCAGTGATCATTTGTGTAAAGGCAGTCCTTCCACCTATTTTCAGAGCGGACTTTGATGGATCTGTGAAAATATTTGAATTATCATCCGCCTCTGGGAAGGGAAGCATCTAAGAGGAACTGAGTGGATAAGTTCAGGATAAGAGGTAACTTTTCAGTTGGATTTGAACCTCTCATAGCCAGACGGCTAAAGCAGACAGTCTCTATCTCTCAGACAGTTAAACGTTTTGTAAGCCATTTCCGGGCGAAAAGCGATGCTGCCTTTCTCTTTTAATGGACTGGACAAGTCATAAGTTGTAACACAGACATGTGACTTTGGGTCTTTAGTAGTTAATAACAGTTTAGCTTGACAGCTACCTATTCTTGGAGAGAAAAGCTAACTTCGGGAAACGTTTGTCCGTGGGAGCGATGGGAAATGAATAGTGAGTAATATCTATGTTAAAACTTAAATGGTTATTTTGCGTCTGTAAACATACAGGGGTACAATTTATTAAGGTCTTCTTACATTTAAATTTGAGTTGAATTAAATTATACTTGTATAACTTTAAAAGATCATAAGTCTATGTGTGTCCTGTGTGCACACCTGTGCTATCAGGTGATGTTATTGTTAAAACTGTTTGCTGGGATACAGTTAAATCGCATCGTCCAAGCCCCTTAAGCTCTGTATAAACGTTATTTAAATAGGTTGCAGGGGAAAAAAAACAGACCCTGATACTACTCAGTAGAAGAGATGAGCTTTTAAAGCTCAGATGAAAAACAATGAATAGCAAATTATTGAAGACAATGGATCCTGTACTATGTCATTTTTACAGTAGTTTCACTGTAACCAGGCACCAACACGGTTTAAATGATACACATATAGGCGTGTTTTGTCACTCATCTGTGAAAAAAATAGTCAAGAAATTATCCTCTATTGCTTTTTGGCCAAGTAGGTGCTTGGACAGAGGAACAAGTGTGAGGAATGTGAAAGCAGGGAGAGGCTTTCTTAATACGTGTCATTGGGGAACAATGTGGTCTCGTTTTGTCATGCCAATT
Organism: Kiunga ballochi; assembly: GCA_037177335.1. Classification (NCBI taxonomy): domain Eukaryota; kingdom Metazoa; phylum Chordata; class Actinopteri; order Atheriniformes; family Pseudomugilidae; genus Kiunga; species Kiunga ballochi. Next base: position 11,888,835 of record JBAMIG010000006.1, read on the forward strand.
AACTCTTTTGAATTTGCAAAGAGAAATAAATGGCCATTTGTTCGAGTGGGAAAGAGGAGCAGTGGCATGTGTGGAGAGAGGACAAGTGTCTGGTTTTATGTCAAGAATGTAATGGAGAGGGGAGAACTCTGGGGACCAAGTGGCTGATTGTCCCCTAAGAAGACAAGGAGTTACTTAGACACTTACACTTTTCAGGTCTTGCCTGTAACACTTAGGATTCAAGAAACTTTGTGCATATGTGAGATTGAAAGGATGTTGTTTATCAAAGAACAGATTATGTGTGGTGCTTTATGAACTGATGAAAGTGGAGCTCAGTTAGTGGTTAAAGTAATTTATGATACAAAAACTAACATTTTAAAAGCTGCTTTTCTCTGTGTTATGCTCATTTATCATAGCACTAAAAGTTTAAATGTTCCTTTCACCAATAAAATAAATATATCCGTGCTAAATCAGTTTCAGCCTCCTAGCACTACCTGCTTTCTTCTGTTGAGCCACAACATTGCAGGTTTATGGTCAGATTATCTTTACCTGGAACATTTGTGCTAACTGGAGCTGCACCCATGTTAAGTTAGATCCCTCTCACACACTTAAAACAGTATATGTTCAGGTTGCAACATACTGCTCATTCATGTTGTTCAGCATAATAAACAGTTAAAGGGTTTTTACTCTCTAATGATGAGTTTCGGCTCAATCCGGCCACAAACAGGATGATGTTAAAAAAAATGTACGAGTCAGCAGAGGGGCTTGCATGACTCGACAAGATACTGTTCCTCTCATCACCCGCTGCTGTCTCTTTTTTCTGTTTTGTATTCCATCTCAGATATTAAACAAGGAGTCAACTCCAATCAAATTAACTGTGTTTGATTTAGTCGGATGCAGAGGTCCCGTCAGCATAACTGCAGGGTAATTGCTGGCAAAAGCATCGCTGTTAGCTGGGCGACTGAAAAGGCTAGTCCATTGTTTATGTTATTAGGGGGCAATCAGTTTGAGATTTTCATTGACTGATGGAATCTTTAGAGAGCAGAGTGGTTAAAGCCATTATGTAATGCTGATGTCATATTTTACACGTGGTAAAGTAAAACAATGGCCAAAGAAAAAAGGGAACAGATTTTAAATCGTTTATTTTACACTGTAATACATCCTCATTGCATTTGTTTGCCAAAGTACTTCCAGTCTGCACTGTTTGCTTCATTTACAATGCATCAACCAAATAAGGCAGGCCAATACAACATTCCACATGACAAGCAAATATCACAATGACACACTATCAGAGATGCCTATATTGGTATATTTGTCAGTTTTTAAGTATACAAACTTAATGCAACAGCAACTACTTTCAAACAGAAAATCAGGTTAATCAGTATGATTTGTGTTGCAAATTAAGAATTTAGAGGACCTTGTAAGTATTGTCTCTATAAATATTTTAAGGTGTTTATAGACTATACAAGTGAAATTCCCATTTCAAGATAATGCTTACAGTAGCCCTAGCTGTGAGTGACACAGCACTAGAAAGAGAAAAAAAAACGTATTACTTTAAAAGGAGGTTTGAGCACTGACATTTTAGGATTAAATCTAACTTTTTGTAATTATATGGTTTTCAGGATGCAAATGACTGATGGGATAGTCTTTGCATTCTTAAAATCATTGCCCTTGTTTTCTGCTCCATATCGGCTGGACAATGGGGTGACTCACCCCCACCCCGTCCCTCTCAGTTGGCAGTGCCTCCGTTCTCTGACACAAATCAAAAATTGAACTCATGAAACCCATGCAAATAAACAAAGAGGAAACAGTCTGTCGTACAGTTACCCTTCTGTCAAGACCAGACCTTTGTATATCTATCCACACAGAACAAGACTGTCTCGTTATGACTAGATATTTTTTTAATGTATATACAGCCATTACCAGTGGATGATATATTTGCTTGAGCTCAGTGTAAAGACAGTAGGCTGCAGACTTCATGCACGACTTCACAAATTTGTTGTGACCCAGTGCATCCTCTGTGGTTCCCACAGGGTGGGAGAAATCATCTAACTGCACAAATCTGGTAAGTGGGTCTGTCGACAGACAGTGTCTGTGCATAGGAGAAACCTTCAAAGGTTGTTCATGCCTTATTTAATGACAGCATTAAGTCCAGTCATCACATTCACCTGTGTTTGTGATGGGACCAGTGCTACGTTCTTATTGCATGTCTGCATTTTATCCAGCTCCTTCTCAAATTAGCTTTGGTGGTTTACTTCTCATACAACTCTCGTAATCTTTTTTGGGTTATAAGAAGTCTTAGTTTAGTTGTTGAATAATGTATTGCTGTACAGTATGTGTCAGAGCCTCACAAGGTTACATATTTGATGGTAACTTGTGTAGTCAGTTCTTTGTTTGTGTGGGAGAGTGAGTTGATTGTAGGAACAGCTTGACTTGGGTTTTACACAAAGTACTGATAAGAAGAGAAAAACTGTTTTCTTTCTCTCTCTGTCAGCCGGCCCACTTTCTGTCTCTCACCTCAGATAGCTGTTGGGGGAAGTGAAAGGTACAAAGCAGAGAGAGGTCAGGAGGGAGTGTTGTAATGGTTTTACAGTGCGTTTAATGAACCGCAGCATTGCAACGATGAGTATTACAATGTCGTCTAACACGGGGCGTAATTATTCAAGGTGATGTTAGGAATGCTTATGTCAGTGACTAAGAAGAGGGTGTGGTGAGCTGAAGCATTTAAAAATGGATCATAAGTGTAGGTCTAGTGAAGATTAGAAAAGCAAGGTAATTTAATAGATACTGGGGAAATCATAAACATTACAGTGACATTGATTCCCTGTGCTCCCTGTGTTTTGTTTATATTTGAAACAAAAATACAGCCCAGAACGTTTCACATAAGAGAAACTCAACACTTACGTAACGGATTGAAAATAATATGGAATAAGTAAAAAGTGACAAATGAAATGAGGTGGAAAATACTTTAGTTATCAGAGTAAATACATTTATAATGTTTTTATTAGACTTTTTAAAACAAATAAAGACATTAAGATTTTATTAGAAAATGTCTAGTTGTGATAAATATTGATAAATTTTAAAATGAAGATAAGACAAGTTGTGTTTTGGGAGGGAAACTGGTTTAATACAGACACCTCTAAAATGTTCAAAAGGTTTAGTTTGTCCTCTGAGAGGGAGAGGCGTCTGAAGGTGTGTACTCTCAGGTTAATGACTAATAGAAAGCACAAAGTTCACTGAGGCAGATGAGAGCTGGAAACAGTTTCAACGCCTCTAAATCTAACTTTTCTGTATTTGGTTAAAGCAAAGCTGTATCGCTGGGTTTTCACATTTCAGAATATCTTGTTTTTGCTACTTTGTTATATTTCCTATCAGTGGGATTTATCAGGTTCAGACAGATTTTGATACTTTTTTTTAAAAAATGAATGATTGTGATGTTTGTGTTTTATAATCAAAGGTTAATTGTATCTTATCTGAGCAGGATGAAAACATAATAAGTAGGAGAAGCTGAAAAAGTCTGACCTGATTTCCAAAAGGCAGCTGTTAAAAAAATAATTTCAGTGTTTTAAGCACACCAACTATTTTCCTGCTATCTTCCACACAAAACAGAGGAAATGTTTGATGCTATCCTCACAACTGCTAATGAAATGCGTGAAAAGGGGATTTATTAGCCAAAAGCACTTCTCTTATGTTTGCTCTAATCACACTTTCCTCTCTTTATTCTCATCTTTGCTTGGTTCTCAGCATGACTACACAGTCGTCAGGTCGGAAGACTCCAGTGGACTACGGCGTCCAGATCCGCTTTATCAACGATCTTGATGACATTGGTGGAGGCAAACCTTTGTCCCAGCCTAAGACAAAGACTCACAACAAATACGGTGTAGCAGTCAGGGTACAGGGTATCGATGGCCAGCCATATGTGGTCCTGAAGGATGGACAGAAGGGGGACTCATACGGGGTCCAGCTCAGAACTGAGTATTCTTCTGGCTACCGCAGTCTTCCTCGGAAGAGAGAAAAGGCAGAGTCAGGATTGGAGGGGCCAGATGTTGAAATCGGAGGGCAGGGAGGGGCGCTACGCCGGGCTCAGTCTCATGGGTCACTGCTAGACAGGGATGGAGGAGCCGGCAATGAGGATTTTCAGCTGTCTCGACCGCCTGGCGATGGGAAGTCTGGCAGCTATGGGAATTTAGATGGAGGAATTGGAGTAAGGGTAGCCAGAGAGGATAGGTGGGAAACCATTGCTAAGGATCATGCAAAGCTTGATAGGTACCAGGGGCCTGCGAGAAACCATCAGTCATACCCTGACAATCCTAAACAAGCCAGTGAGCTTCAGTCTAATCGGGGACAGTCTCCTGTCAACAGGCTCATTAACAGATTTGATGATGTAACATCTGGAGGGCAGCAGAGAGGACTCTCTCCTGCACAACAGTATGCCAAAGCTGCATCTCCTCACATCAACCCTAAACCCTTCACCTCACCTCCGTCTTCAGCCCATAGCAGTTTGGGACGCAGCCAAGCCTCCGTCACCAAAGTTCCTGGACACACAGCCCGTCAGTGGGCTTCAGAGGAGCAACTGCAGACTGGTCTGAGTGACCAACGGGTAAGAAGCCATCTTCTCTGCTTAGGCATTACAGTGGATTCCCAGTGAGCTCTAAACCCTTTTAAGCATGCAACATTGCAAGAGTAGTTTTCTGGTCTATGTCTTAAGGTGACCCCTGACCTTTTACTGGACCAGTTTCAGAATGCAGAGATGAGCAGTGATGAGGAGCAGGTCATGAAAGCTGTTTACAACCTCTTAAGACAAGGGTACAGACCGACCTCTTGTTTTTATATTACAGAATTAGCACATTTAGCCAAACTAGTCGCATAAACACTGAAGACAAATGTATTTCTTTTAGGTCTACTGAGAGCGATGTTGTCATCAAGCACAAAGTCAAGACCATATTTCAGAAAATTCAGGGCATAAAGGTTTGTTTTTAATAAAAATGTTTTAGGGAGTTTTTTTTTCCATTTGATGAAGAAACAGCAGACATACATGTTTCTTCTTACACTTTTTTTTTGTTAGCAACCTAAAGAAGATCCAATTGATGACTGGATGAGAGAAAAAAGGGAGCTTGAGAAAAAAGTGGCTGAGCTACAAAATGCCCTGCGGGAAGAAAGAAGGGTGAGTGGCGCTGAGAGAAAAATGTAAATAATGTAAATAGAAGGCAGCTGTATCTTATGACCTTCAGTCAAAGTTCAATGTTTGTGGATTAAAAGTAAAAGGTGCTTCGTTATAATATCAAACCTTTATGTTCTGAAATCTCAGGGAGAGAGCTGGATTATGTATGTAGGACTTTTTGGTGGCCACATAGGCCTAACTCTTTTCTTAAATGTGATGATTGAAAATGGCTGCTCCTATAGGGTGTCCAAAGAGTGCTCTCCCAAATGACCACTGCTGTAATTACATGGACCATATCCAGAGAGCTGAGAATAAACACTTGTCTGAGTGTCTTGAAATGAGAAATAGCCTGAACAAACATTTCATGCTGTTGACAGAAACAGTTTAATGTCTTTTTAGCTCTACTAAGCAGGATGTCTGAGGGGTCCATCAGAGTCTGCTTCAGATTAATCCTCAGATTAATTCTTAAAGCCCTGTGGCCTGGTCAGAGGTGCCCTCATGGAACAATCTAACTTCTATAATGACTCACTATATGTTGGTTTAAGGAGGCTTATTAGGTCTTAATCTCTAATAACTCTAAATAGCCTAAGCTGTTTTGCATTTTGAGCAATGGCAACAGCATTTCCTGAAGCCAGATCATGCCATCAGAGCCACCTGATATCTTGTGTTTCACTGCTCTCATTTATTCATCGCGTCTGCTTGTCTGCAGGACTCTAATAGTAATTCTGATCCGGCTCTGAAAGCTGAGCTCGAGTCTTGTCTCGATGAAAATCTGCAACTCCAGGAAATGTTGGGCCGGAAGAAAAAAGAATTGAATGAAACCCAATCAGAGTGAGGATGCAGCAGCACACACTCTCACACACACACAGACTTTAGAAAACAGGAAGGCCTGATTTGTAGCAAACACAGTCATGAGTCAGTTTCATGAAACAAACATTTGCTGTATCCTTAAATCACTTATTTGAATTCAAATCATCATTTATTACTGTTAAGTGCCATTTTTCCCTTGCAGGCTGACTCAGCTGCGTATGGACAGGGAGAACGCAGAGACTCGTGTCAGAGAGATGGAGGACCATCTGGCTGAGCTTCAAGATGAACTAAGAAGCGAAAATGGCAGCAAGACGGTACCACATTTTACAGACTGGTTTATAAAAACAAAAAATATGTCTGACTTAAGCCTTAATTAGATGAGCTAATGATGAAAAAGCAAAGTCTACTTTCATTAGTTAAAGAGAAGCTTTGAAGGATGTCAACACTGAGTATCAAGTTCATACAATGCTTTCCCTCTACAGGACCTTGTTTCTTGTCAAGCAGAGCTGATGGAGGTTTGCCAGCTGAAACAGAAGCTGGAGGAAACACTGAGACAAAGAGAAAGAGAACTTACCGCTTTGAAAGGTGCTCTGAAGGAGGAGGTGGCAACACATGACAAAGAGATCGAAGTTCTCCGCGAGCAGTACAGAACTGACATGGAGAAACTGCGCAGCAGCATGGAACAGGTGTCTCAGGTGTGCCACTGAAAATAAGTCTTTAACCACCTGTATGTGCAAAAACACAAGCTTATCACAGGCCCAGATGTGGAAGACAGACTAGCTAGACAATAGATAATAAGCAGGGAGCTTTATAATAAGTTAGACATTAACTCATCCTTCTAATAGGCAAAGATTTAAATGCATAGATGTGCAGGGACTATTTCAGGTTGCCAACCTGATATACAGCCATCTGAGTCACCTATGGAAAATATCACTGCTTTAAGTTTGAAAGCAGTACAGATTATCTCTGTGAAAAGGGAAAACATATTGAATCCTGTAAACAGCTGTCTTTGAGTTGGCAGTGGTTCTTTTGACAAAAGAAAAAGTCAAATCTGTATTGGCTGTTCACCACATTGTTAGTTTTAATACAGTATGAAAACTTCACAGTCTCTACTATCCCTTGTTGGTCTTTTGAGCGATTTTCACAAACATGAAATCAGTTGACATGTCTGTATTTTTAAAACCTTCCCAAAGGCAATAACAGATGCACACGACTCAAGCTGCACAATATGTTGTTTTAGTGTTGTCATAAAAATGTGTGTGCAATAGTCGCATCATAGGTTCTGCAATGTAGAAAGCAAATGCATTAAATCTACAATCTGCAGATGTGGATGGAAAACTTGTTCATTTTAATTTACGACTACTCCAGTCTGAAACAAAGCATTATGGAACCAAGCATTTACTCAGTAACTTGCAGTCAGGCAGTGTCTCAATGACAAACTGATGCTGATTATTAGAGCTATATTACCAGGAGTAATGTGTGGTCCAAAGTAAAGTATTAGATTGATATCTTAGTTTTAATTCATAAGTCAAGGCAGCTATGTAGGCTATTACCATTCAGGGAAAAGTGCTTGAAAATCATCTCCTAAAGTTTGATGTTCACAAGACTGTTCAATAATCCATTTTAAACCCATTTTTATACAAAGTTTGAGATTAAGTGCAATATTATTTCAGTTTTGTTGTCTTTTTCTTAGTCTCACGCAGGAATCGAGGCTGAACGGCAGCGTGTGAATGCAACAATTCGCTCCTTACAGCAACAGCTAGAGGACTGTAGAGATGAGAGCAGCCACTGGATGGAGCAGTTTCATGCCACCAGAGATGAGCTTCGTACTACCAAACAGGAGTGAGTTTGCTCTAATGTACCCTCTGTATTGCTCATGTGGTTTCTTTCCTACTGTGCTCCAGTGCACACCTGCTATGGAATATATCAGTGTTTATTTAGGGTTTCTTTTTTGCACTTTACTACTGATGTGTCTGTATTTTTTCTCTCATTCTGCCTGGTCACTCTTTCTGCTCCTCTCTGTCAGAGAGCCCCCCAGCAATCCTGAAACACAGTGAGGGTCACTGATTTAACAGTGTTTGTGTTTAGGTTTTCAGAAGCGTAGCTGTGACTAACAGTGCTAACAACTGTGTCGCTGTAGAAAGACTATTCACACTCTCTTTGATTAAGACATGACTTGTTGCTGCAGTTAACCCTCTTATGACCATCATGCGAACTTTTTATTTGTGCAATCGCTTCAGAAGTCACAGTACTGAAGCGACAAGTTTGTTTTAAGAAGGTTAATGACTGGCATGAAATCTTGATTACTCTGTGGCAAATCAAGCATCAAAAACTATTTACATTGATTGCCGTACATGAACCCCAATGTGAGTGTGGAAAACACTGTAGCTAAAAAATACCAGTATTAGCAATGTGAATGGCTTGGGAAATTGTAGTTTCACCCTTCATTTTATCTATTTTATGGATTCAAACTATATGTGAAAGCAGAAAAACAAACAAACAGCAGAGTAGTGTGGATAGTCTTACATTTGTGTCTGTGTATTTAACATTGTAGTCTTTTACTCTGAATTAATCTGACTGTAATGCAATATGTTGGAGTGCTAATTTATTTAGAGTTTGAAGATGAAACATTACTCATTGCTCATTAACTACTCTCCAAAGCAAATTCATGATTTACCCACACAATGAAACTGCTGCGGATAAGATAATGAGGTAGTGTTCTGTACGTTGTTCAGATTGGATGTGTGCAATTTTCAGCTTCCTGCAGATCCGTCTGGAGAGAGAGGAATTTGAGGATGAACTGAAAGACCTGAAGGAGAAAATGGGTGCAATGAAACAACAGACTCCAGAACCAAACCACACACAGAGTCTCAGCCAGGTGCAGTAAATGTAGTGTAAACATTACACATTCGCTTGTACTAATGAGAGGCCTGTAAAGCACTTCAACCATGAATTATGAAATGTCTGTTCAGGAGCTCCAGCAATGCAGTTCTAACTTTCAGAAGACCAAGTCTGAACTGGAGAAGCAGAGGAGAGAGTTTGACAAGAAGGTCATGGAAGTGATCTCTTTAAAAAAGTCCCACCAAAGCCAGGAGGCTGAACTAATGTATGAAATAGACAGGCTAAAAGACCAGTTGCAGAGAGCAAAAGAGGACGTTGCAAAGGCCCAAGAGAAAACCAAGCGGGTTGGTTTAATCTTCTACAAAAATCCTTGCCTGTTTTATACAACACCTGTTCATGTGCATATTGTTTTTGTGTTGATCGCAGCATGAGATCAGTTTGAACGACTGTTTTAGGAATAATTATTTTGATTTTTTTTACATAAAAAAAAAACAAGTGACCACGTTTCCCACTCTTATCAATAGCTCCCCGATCCAGCCACCATGTCAGAGATGGAGCAGAAGCTTGGTGAGGCACAAAGTGAAGCCAGGCAACTCAAAGAGAAACTTTCTCTTGCTGAAAAGGAACTTGAGAACAATAAAATGCGTCTGAGCAGAGCTCAGATGGACATAAACTCCCTCCAAGACTCCCAGACGGATCAGGAAGCAACCAACTCTCGCCTCAAAGAAAAACTCTCCAGATTAGAGGTTGGAATGTCCTAATTTCACTATTAATCTAAGTATTAAATAATAAATGCTTCAATTAACTCATCACAAAGGTACCTCAATATTGTCTTTTTCTATAAAAGATCTGAACCATGATGACAGATGAAACCAAATCAAAGTTGTTTGATTATAGAAAATGAGTCATCCTGTGGCCCTCCTAAATACGAAGCTTTAAAACAATCAAAAATTTCATAAAAAAGGAGGATAAAGTGGTTTTTGTGGAGGCAGCTCACTGCTGTGACAGAGCGCCTTTAAAACCATAATAAGCTTCTCTTGTTATCTCATGCCATCATAATTAGCGTGAAATAACACCAAAGGTATTGTTCTGTGTTGGAAAATATCATTTAAATAATGTCTGCATATTGACAGCCATGAATAAAACCTACCAGATATATTTATGGCAATTTTACCACATTTTGTAGCGTAGGGAAATTAATTAATCCAGCATTATCGTAACAGTCAGAAAATTGTTTCTTTTACAATAATAGCACCAACTGGAACATCTGTTATTAAAGGGTAAAATTGAATCTGCAGGGAATCAATCAGAGTTATTATATGCTCTGACAGCAGGAGATGTTACAGGAATAAGAATATGCTTTCTTTGGTTTGCCTAGACTCAGCTACAAAGCAATGCTACAGAGAGCTCAGAGGTAGAACTGCTCCTTCACACTGAGGTGAGAGGTCTGAGATCCGAATTAGACGAAGCCAAGAGAAAAGCTTCCAGACTGAGCCAAGAGCAACATAAACTCAGCCTGTGCCTGGAGGAGTCAGAAAGGGACAAGGACATGCTTAAACAAACCACTAGCCAGCTGGAAGAGACCAAACGGCAGCAGGAGAAAGCTCTGGAGAAAGTCAACAAAGAAGTAAGAAGGATAGATCTTTGCTATACTTTTGCAAATGATCAAAGAAGACTCCGCAAAAAGTAAATTTACCTTTTTTGTCTCCTTGTTAGTATGAAGCTCTAAATGTGTCCTTAAGAGAGGAGGTGCAGGTTCTCAGAGTCCAGCTTGAGGATCAGAGAGAACGAACACGCAAAGACATGCAGGACGCACAACGTCACGGAAATGATGCCCAAGCTGAACTGGAAAGAAGCCAAATCAACCTACGGAGGCTGGAAGAAGAAGTGTGTGCCAGAAACAGAAGGATGTTTTCTTGTGACTTCTATTTAGCATCTCCATTCAGGATGGATTTGCCTTGAATACGCGTTCACTGCTCGTTCTCTCTTTATCCTATTAGATGTCACGACAAAAGAAGGAGCTTCAAGTTGTATGTGAGGAAAGAGACAACCACCAGCTGGATAAAGAGCTTCTCACAAACAGACTGCGGCACCTCGAGGGAGAAATCGAGGCGAGCAAAAATAACCACAACGAGAAAGCACGTGAGATTCGCATCCTGGAGGTACGGTGCTCACACTTCACCTCTTCCTGACATATCAAACAAACAGACTTAAGAGATTAGCTCATATGGTACATATGTGCTCTGTAAGTGTTGTGATAGTTAAACTATATGAAATGTGAGGAGTGTGTGAGTTAAATAGCATGATCTCCTCTTGCATCTGTCTGCCAGGACAAACTGAAGCGTATGGAGTTGGAGCTAGATGAGGAGAAAAGCACTGTGGAGATGCTGACAGACAGAGTAGCCAGGAGCAGAGACCAGATCGATCAGCTCCGTTCTGAGCTCATGCAGGAGAGATCTTCAAAGCAGGACCTGGAGCTGGATAAGAATTCCATGGAGAGACACGTATGTCCATGCACCGCATTGAATAACATCTGTCATGATCTATAATTCATGCCAAGATACCTGCTTTGATGATGCACTTTTCTAGCCTTACTTCCAAGACGTCCCCACCTTTTGCACACCAGATGTGTATGAGATTTAATATTTTTGAACTGCTGCATGTGTCCCTGCAGCTGAAGGAGCTGAGGAGCCGCGTGGCTGAAATGGAGGGCCATTCTCGCTCCTCCACAGGAGTCTCCCAGCTGGAGAACAAGATCCAGGAGCTGGAAGAGCGCCTGAGTGCTGAGGAAAGGTAGAGCCAAACAGAAACAGACAAGAAGCTTTACTCATGAAGAGCTTTATTTTTTTTTTCTGTCGACTTAGAAATGATATTTTTCTAATATTTCAGGACAAGTCATATAAAATCAATACATTTGCTAAAATACTTGTTTCTGTTATGAGTCACTTTCAACCTTTAACTTTATTGTGAGGGTTCTGTTTACGAGGAACAAACTGCTCTCAACAGCGTTTTTGATCCAATAATGAGTATAAAAGTATCTTTCAAAGATCCCAGGTGAAGCTGCTACAACGGTACATTATTAACATACTTGCATGTCTAAAATGTTTCTTTCTTCACTTAAAGAGAGAAGAACTCTATTTTAGCGTCTCAACGTCGCTTGGAAAGGAAACTGAAAGAGCTGAATATGATGCTGGATGAGGAGAGACAGACACACTCTGAACAGAGAGATCAGGTAAAAAACCTCATGTCAAAATAAGATGTTTGACACTTCTGAACAAACAGCCTGCTCTTAAGTTTTCCCATGTATTTCAGCTTACTCTCAGAGTGAAAGCACTTAAGAGACAGGTAGATGAGGGAGAGACAGAGCTGGAAAGACTAGAGACACTGAGGAGAAAAGCCCTGAGAGACATGGAGGAGCAGATGGAGCTCAAAGATGCCTTGCAGGCCAGAGTTGCAACTCTGGAGACTGAACTGAAGTGAGTGGGTTTTTTTGTCTTCCAATTTGTTTCTCACTGTGAGCTTTTTGTTACAATTATTTCCTGGCGGAAGAAATATCACATATATTTGAGTAAGAGAAACAACAACTCCTCTTTAAGTCGTAGGATGTTAAAACTGCTTGTAAATGATGCCATGGTTCAATGAACCATGATTTGTTTTCAGCACAAACACCTGGTACAGATTCACACAACCTCCCTGAGGTAGAATATTTTAATGTGATGTGAGAAAAGCACACCAGCAATCAACCACTTGTGAAAGTGGTGTTTTATCTAGCTAAAATGCTACATTACCGCAGGGGAAATAGCAAACATGCTCCAGCTACTACGATAGAAAATGTTTCATTGCTTTAAGTGAACAGCAGAGGGAGTGCTGGGACTGCCTTTTCAATGTCATTCCTGACCGTAGAGGAGATTATAATGAGGATTTGTGTCACACAGGAGAAAGAATCAAGCAGCAATACGCCCAGCTTTGGATTCATCAGCCCTCAGCTCTGATGAGGATGATGATTATGATGATGGTCTGTTTGACTCCACCATCACCTCCTTCATCACCGACAGCAACCTCCAGACAAGCTCCTGTTAAGGCAGCAAGATGGAAGTTAAAATATAATGCAACACTGCCAAGTACAAAGTGGGTAAAGGTGTATGTAGACTGGGAGAAAAGCCAGAGGACAGGATGGTTTGTACTGGAAACAATGCGAGAGGTCCACAAGGACCTAGGAGGTGAATGACATTGTAGAGGTTAACAAGGGCTGGCTTTTCCACATGAACAACAGAAGGAAGTAAAACATCACAAACATTTAAAGCATTTTCCTTCAGTCTGGCTCAATTTCATACACATGGTACAACTTTAGTAACTTTAATAAACAAGAGAATTTATCATTAAAATATCTTCTTAAACCATTTTTATACCAGTACAGAGTCCACTAACACCAGTCTGAGTTCTTTATTCATTCCTGCTCTTGACTTACCACGCCACTGAACAAACCACTAAAGTGTAACACTTTTTTTTTTTTTTTACTGAGAATGCTGCACTTTGGACTACATTAGTGGGAACAGCTCACATTTTCTTTACAGGAATTTCTACCTACCATACATTACATGAGTGCTCCTAAACTAACAGATGCATCATCTCCAAAAACAAGACAGAGAAAATGCATGAAAATTTGCTTTCCTACTGTGCGGGTCCACAGTTCTGTCCCAACCTGCTGGATTTAGCATGATGCCATTTCTCATGTTACAGTAACAGGTTGCTGATTGGGGTTTTTCTAGACTGCTTCTGAGTTTTTTAGTAGTTAACTATTTGTTTAACTGAATTTCAAAGAAACAAATGCAGCTGAAACATTAGAAATATAAAATGAATGTTAGAGCTGAGAACATTTTTAGTACAAATTCAACATGTCAGATCATTTCACATGAGACTGTGTTCCCTCATCACAGCTCAGCATGAGTCAACACATGTTGCATCAGGTACTCGTCTACTACGGTACCTACTGCACCTTCTTAGTTCATTCTTGACATTCTAATTGATTAAGCTGATTTTTCTAGGGACAAAGCAATAGATTGACATGGCTCAAAACACACTTTGCATTTCTGCATCTTTGTTTATTGCAACTACAGAGACATTATTAAAATGTTCTCCTGGGTTAAACAGCTGTTTTTAATTTCAGGTTGGTGCCATACGATACCACTCACGGTAAGGTGAAGGTAGAAAAATAAAAAGAGTGAAGTATCGCTGAACCATATAGTGGTTAATGTCACTTTTGGATCAAGCACTTAATGTCCCCTTTTTGATTTGATTGAATCCCCAGTAACACTCCCCTTATTTCTAGTTTACAAATCTGTACTTCTGTTTATAAATATAACTGACTTTACCTCTTTACCTCAAAATCTATTACAAAAAAAATTAAAAAATACCTTCAGCTTAATGTTCACCCAAAGTGCATTACGAGTAAGATGGAATACTTGTACTAAAGAAAGAAAGGCTTCATATATCAGAAATGCAGGTTATTCTCTAATAAAAACACTGAACATGCTGTTTGTGTTTGGTAACGTATGAATGGTGACTGGGAGTTTTTTGGGGTAAGTGTATTCCCCAGTGTAGTCCAACATGTCACACAATGACCTCAAGCAGAATTTTACCCAACACTGTTTCCAAAATATTGCAGATGTGTTACAAGCATTTTGTTTGTTTTCAGATTTAGATCTGATTGGTGAGTCTGTACCTGACCGTTAGCAGGTCGAGATGCAAAATGTTCAATGGTTTTAAGCTGCCACCGTTCATCTTTATAAAATGAGTATATAACGCTAATAGTTATTTTCACTTACAAGCTAAACAATGGTCCGCATACTCTGCCAGATAGAAACGTGTATTTGTAGAAGCTGCAAACATTGTGTGTATTCTGTCATGTCAGCAAAACATCAACATTTATAACAGCCTTTTTTTCCCAAAATGATTTGTGATCAACATGCTCTTTAGTATTTCTGTTGAAAACATAACATTGCTGCATGTTTTTGAGGTGCTTATTTTCTACACTCTGAACAATCAGCTAAATGAAATATTATGTGCTATTTAAATTTCAATGAAACTGTTAAACGGTACTGAATATGATTTGTTACGTACGACGACGGGACGAGATTCTCGTAAGTCTGTAACTGTAGACTGAAACTGTTTTTTGTCATGTAATAATTTAGCAATAAATATATTAAATTACGCTGATATCTGCTATTGCACTGGTATATTAACATTTTAAAGTAAAACAGGCTTCATATGTAATTATACACTATAGTGTTTATAAAGGAAACTATAATATGCCATAGGTGACATTCCTGGACATGTACTGCCCAGTAGCACTTACATTAGATAGATATGAGAACTTCCTGTATTTTTACAGAACAAATAATAAGCATAACTGAGACGTGTTGGGAGATTTTCTTCACGTTGTAGATATTCGTATTGTAGATATTCACGTGCTGTGAATATTTTTCACAGTTACAGCTGTTTGTATTGTATTTGTCTAATATAATCTATACTATAATCTTTTTGTTTGTGTACTTTTTTGTGATTATTTGACATTTTTAACAGGTAATGCTATAATAAGACATTCAGTGTAATAAAAAGCCAACACGTATTGATGAGTAAACATGCGGTCCAGTGGTGCTTCTGAGGATGTGAACCTCTGAGTTTTCATTAAACATTATCAGATTTTCAAACCCCTTTTAAAATGTGGAGAGATACATGATATGTTAAGATATTATATTATTTGTCTGTATGACTTAACACAGATAGAAAAAGAATACAGAAACTCTGCTGTAACACTGTTGTAGCGGAATTGGGAAGAGCTAACCAGAGCTTTAGAGGTTATTCTGGAGCAATGTCACAATAAGATAAGATAACACTTTATTGACTGCTTGCACGGAAAACTGTACTGCAGTACTTATTTAAATTATCAGTACAAACAACCGTTCATTCATACCAGACAAAGATACATACTTGAGAGTCCAGTAAGTAGATTTGGAGATGGGGAGAACCCAAATGTAGTAAACCCAAGCTGCAGAGACACAAAGTGTTTAGTTTTCTTATGTGGGCCAAAACTTTTTTCCAGGAAAAAAACTATGGGTAAAAACAGAAAAGGGATTTAGCTTCCACATTTAAATGTGTTATAAGTCAAATACTCCTATTTGTATCAAGCTCAAATGCACTGATTGGGCCATTCATCACCAGTTTGTGGCATCGGCAACATCAAGAAAGCCAGATCTGGCAACAAGCTGCAAAGAACACCTCCCAATACCTGCAGTTCAGATTCTTTCTGGCCTACGGGAATGACAACCAGGAACAATCACGTCAATGCTACCTGAATGAGTCAAGTGATGAATAGTTCTTCCCAGAAATCGAGAGAAAAAAAGGTCCAAGTTTAATGATATGGAGCTGCCTCAATTAAACCCTATGGCAGACATCCAATAAGTACCTGAAGAAGACAAAACTACAACGTAGGATATTTCTGAGGTAAGAGAGGTAAGGTGACTCAAACACTCCAGAAAAAAGCAGATGGAAAAAATGAAGGACTTGAGATTCATGATTCATGCAACACTTCATGTAAAGGAGAACTGAGTAAAAACTGACTGCAAAGATTAAAATAGTAAAATGAGTTTAGTAGTTTCCCACAACCGTCCAAACATTCTGCTTTTAAGCTAAACCATTCAGCGTTTCACTGGTTTCATGCTGCTCATACTTGATAAACAGCCCACAAATATACCTGTGTTTTTTTGCTCTGTTTTTTGTTGTTTCAGGACTGTTGTTGTTCATGTCTGTGACAATAATGCAAGAAGGCACTCAGCAGATGTGTTGACACATGAGAAAATCATTCTGTTTGTGGACGTTAGCACATATCCATGCCCTGATTTTGCCTGTTTAGCATCACATTTTGATGTTAATAGGTAAGCTTGCACAACACATTTTTTACTGGACTTTGCTCACATTTTCCATCAACAATGTCAGAAAGTCATCTGTTTTACTGCTAACACATAAATGCTTCAAAAAATGAAGCCACAATGATTTTGCATCCTTCGTGTTTTGCAGTGAGTTTGCATGCAAACACATTCCCAGAATTCACTGGAGTGAAATTCCTTTGTGACCTCAAACCAGCAGGGAATACTTGTGCCCACCTGACAGACTGAAGATGGATTTATGGCATGTATGTGTTGAAACCGTAATGTGTAAACAGGATGATGGTTTTTACACATGGTGAAGTGTCTCTTGGTACACAGGTGAACTGGTGGGTGGCTTGTTTGTACCGGGAGCACCACAGGGAGAAGAACATCAGGAATGTGCTGCGTCAGCTGGGATTGGCACAAAAGCATGCTCCAGAAAACTTCTTCAGATGGATCTACAGCAGGGGTGCCCAAAGTCGGTCCTCGAGGGCCGCTGTCCTGAAGGTTTTTTATGTATCCTGTTCCAACACACCTGGCTTCCATTATATGAACACAAAAGCAAATCAAGTTCAGCATAATGACTGATTAACTTGAGTCAGCTGTGTTGGACCAAAGATACATGGAAAACCTGCAGGATTGTGGCCCTAGAGGACCGACTTTGGACATCCCTGATCTACAGGATGAAGAACCCATCTGTTTATGCTACTCATCCTCTTATGTTAGGAAAATATCTTCACAGCCACAAGAAGAAGTTCAGCCTTGATTGTTCAGGACAATACATTTTTAGTATCTTAAACTTTTGCTTTTGAATTTGATAACACGATAAAAATCATGGAGGGGAACTTCAGCTATTCATAAGGTTGTTTTTGTTTTTATATCCTCTTTGGCACATTGAAGCTGTATCTGACTCTTTGATGCAGCTTCTGTTATTTTTTTTAACCTCCTATGGGGTTGTTGTGTAACTGAGCATAAAAGTATGGAAAAAAATTTCTATTGCTGCTTACTGATTATTGGAAAATCTGTATGTAGAACAGAATGTCACACCCTCAGTGTTTGCTGTAGGACCAGATGCTTCATTCACACCTTGCCTCTTAAACCTGCACAGCATCCGCATGTTGTGAGCAGTACCTGTTAAACCATACAACTCCTATGTGCATTCTTTCCATGGGTGGGATTCAGTTTCCATATTCCAACTTTCCAGTCACAACTGTTGCACTGTTAGGCGCTGGGTGTGTATTGTGTTTTGAAATTCTGGTGTTGTTTGTTATTACATATGGCTGTTCGCAATGTAGGAATGGGGAAATCATTCTGCATATTTTCAGGAGTTCTAAATGTGGAAATACAAGTGTTTTATGTTTGGAAATTTTTAAATAAAGGTTGTTTTAAGAGTTCTTTAGGAAACTAATAAAACTGTAAGAACAGCTCTCATAAGACACTGTTGTCTTTGTGGTCAGCAGAACATGGACAAGATTTAAGATTTCAGAAATTGGGATATGACATCACCAAATCAACAGTTGTGCAAGTTTCGTTGAAACTAAAGCCATTCTTGTGAGGAAATTGCAACACTTAAACTCTATTAATACATATTTTATAGAGCTTTTTTTGTGACGTGTTGCTAGTGGGAACCACAGCCCAGGTGATGAAAAGGGAGTGAAAACAACTTTTTCCTGTAAAGGGCTCTTCCCTAAACCAAACTAGATCACAGGTTATTCATAAGTGCTTACAATAATACATCATTTTATCACAGGACAAATATTTCCGTTCATTCTGCTTCGTTTGAGTCGCTGGAAATGCAGCGTTGCTGTAAACCTGATAAAATTAGATGCATTTCTTTTCAATAAGGGGACATATTTATTTTCCACCAATAGGATAAAATAAAGGTCATTTAACTGCGAACAAACTGGTTTCTGACTAAATCCACAATTTCATTTCCAGATAAAGATGCAAACATAGACGCTCACAATAGTCCATGCTATAATCTCTGGATCAGTGTGTCTGGTTGAATGTAAAAACATGTTATTACAGTTCAGATCAGGGTTTCTTTCACAGGACGCAGGATGACACACTGCGGCAGGATTAAGCTTTGTTGGGGTTTTGTAAACCATGCGTAGGAGCCTCATTCTTCACCATAAATCAACCATTAAACACCCTCTGTGTCATGAAGTGTTACTGCTCTAGAGATTTACAAATTAAAGAGACGCTTATTTTTTCAGAAATATTATTGATTGACATAAACTGTGACAGTCTGAACTGCTGCTTTTTGCACCTCTGCAGCTTTTAATGCCTTCAGATCCTGGATCCAGTCTGAGCCGGATTAGCTGCTGCTGCTTTCAGCTACAGGTCAGCATAGGAAAGTCCTATTGCTCCTGTAGTGGGACTCAGCTGCTTCTAGATGTGCTGCTCAGACTGTGCTGAAGGTAGAAATGAAGATAAACTCTCATCTCAGTGATACATTTATTTATTTCATAATAATTTAGAATTTTAGCTTATTATGTCACAAAGTTGTAATGTAACTTATGTCAAAGTTTGTAATCATACTGATTGAAAAATACACATTAGAATGTTTTCAAAGTAAGATCAGACACTTTATGTAGACAGGTTCAGATTTCTAGGTGAAATCAATAATACC
>JBAMIG010000006.1:11917810-11943126 GCA_037177335.1 Kiunga ballochi
GAACCAAGACAAATTCCTACTGATGATAATCACTTGGCAATAAATCTTATTCTGATTCTGATTCTGATTCTGATTTACCTGGTTAAGTGGCCATCCAGGTTTAAATCCTGAACCGATGCCCTTTTTTGCAAGCCACTTCCTCTTTCTCCACCCTTTCCTGTCCAGTTACTGTAAAATAAGCATGCATTTTCCTAACATCATTAAAGAACAATATACATTTGTTTTATCCAGGTAAGGTATTGCCTTAAAACTCTAAGAGAGCAGATGGCGGCCAAAAATAAGGTAACCCTTTTTTCTTATTGTTAACTTTACATCCTGCATGCTTCATGGCATTTCCTTCACAACAGGCTCATCTCCATCATTTAAGCTTTCCTTGCTCACTTCCTTCTTTTCTCTCCTCAGCCACACATAAATGGGTGGAAGGTCGGTAATCCGTTCAGAAAGAATGTCTCGTCGGCTCCCAAAGTAGGCGACAAAGCCGACGGCCAGGTGAGCGGGCTCCTAAATAAACCAATGCCATTCAGATTGTTGCATATAATGTTTAGCACATGTGGGAGTTTTTTTCTGTCAGGTCAGTGCGTATAGTGAATTTCATGTACATGTCATCGCCTCGGCTATCTGAACAAAACTTAATATTTTCATATGACGCTTGCAAAATTATCAGCTCCCAAAGGTGCATAGTTTGTGGACAGAGATGTGATTTGTGGGAGAAAAAACAGACTAAAATGATGGTGAAATAGTAAATATGTTTATAGCCCCCCCAGGGTATATGAAAATGTACAGAAGAGCTGTTCCAGCACACACTGTTCCTCTGCCTGCTGATGTTGTTTTCAGACCCTCCTCATTTCACAGATGCTTTTGTTTTCCTTAAGCCACACACTGAGCTTCCTTTTTTGTTTGCATGTTTTGCCCAAGTGCAAAACCAGTATCCTTGCATTTAGTTTGTTTTTGTGCCAAATATAGTCGTACATGTGACTCACTCTGCAGCGTATTTGTGTATAGTAAGTGTATACCCGATCAAAATACATCATCTGTAGGAGGGAAGAACTGGTCAGGATCCAACTGTTCCAGTGACGCACATTGACACACCCGTTTTCTTTATGACAGCCAAACCCAGAAGGCCTGGAAGAAACAAAAACAAGATTGTATTACATCATCTTGGAGCATTTATCTAATCTTACTGCTGTCATTCTGTATCTGTTAGGATCCAGATGATGAAGCAGAGAGAAACAAACTAAGAGAAGTCAGTAAACGTTTATATGCACAGCTGCAGGAAGCAGAGAAAAAACATCAGGAAGAGAGAGAAAGACTACAGGTAACTTATAGATGTTCTCCGTGTTTTATTACAATATAGTCATTTGAAAGAAGCCACGTTTTAAACAAGCTAAACTCTCGGTTTCCTTTAGGCTGACAGCAGCAGGCTTAGGGATCGTCTGAACAACCAGGAGGAGAAGTTGAGGATTGCAGAAGAAGCAAGTGAGAAGAAAGACAAGCGCATTGAAGAGCTGCAAAGGTTGCTGGGAGGGATGGAGCAGGAGAGTGCCACCCTGAGGGAGGCAATTCGAAGCCGGGAGGATGAACTGCGAGAGCTGCGAAAGATCAGAGAGGAGGGTCACAAAGATGAGCAAAGGTCAGCCCTAAAAATGTATCAAATATGTCATCTTTATTAATCAAACGAAGACTGTGGTGAACCGTAATTGTGTGTGTGTTTTCAGGGCTGAACAGTTGGAGAAGGAGGTGGCAATTCTCAAGGAAAAGATCCACCATCTGGACGACATGCTGAAAAGCCAACAGAGAAAAATCCGACACATGATTGAGCAGGTGAGAAGCTCACTACATAAACAAAGCAAACACACGGTTTCCTCTCCGTGCAGATTTGCTCATTGTCAGGCTGTTTTGTTTGTTTTTAGCTCCAGAACTCTCGCATGGTGATCCAGGACCGAGACCGCGCAATCAAAGAGCTGGAGGAGAAAGTGGCATTTTTGGAGGGCGAGGTGAGACCATGCTACAAAAATATGTGAGGAATTTCAGAAGAATTTCAAGTGAATACTCAGGCAGTCAGAGTAAAGATCGGAAAGATATGAAAGAAAATGTACATAGTTTGGTATCTGTTAGAAGGACGAGGAAAGTGGAAAAGATATGGTTTGTTTTTTGATCACTTATTAACACTTCCTGTGATTGATGTGAGTGTGTGTAACCTCTGAAAACTCCTTTTCTGTGCAGAATCGAGAAATGAAAGATCAGATCGACTACTTTCTGGGTGGACAAAGGTCAAATTCCTACCTTTCACCAGAGCTCAACCCCCAAATAGTTTACAGGTATCTTATATTCCCCTTTTTTTTTTTTTTTACAAACTTTGCTAACTTCTGACATTTTGCATGATCTCATTTTACTTTTGCACATGTTACAAAACTGTATTTGTTTCGATTTTGAAATGAGCAAAAAGGGATTTTAATAGATGACCTCTTTTCGCTCTGAAACCAACCCACTTTTCTTGTTGTTGCAGTAAACCACTCAAGCCATCCAGCTCCTCTAACAAGCCCCTCCCTTTCATCAAAGTCATTGAGATAAAGTCATGAAGTGCTCGTGCAGATGAGCTCAGGCCCAGAACCACACAACAAACCACCACATCAGATGAGTAAATATTGGAGATCGGACCTGAGCCTTCCCACTGTGCAACTATAAAAGTTCCACTATCAGATATATGAAGGACACAGTGGGGTGTATTGGCAGCCCCATATTGTGTGTTTCTTATGAATGTCTATCTGCTTTGGTGTTCTACTTTCCCTGCCTGGTTTTGATCATTCGCTTGACCTTTGAGTTAATAAGATTGTTGTATCAAAACAGAAGTAATGTAGCATGAATATACTGTAGCTAACTGCATTGACATGACTGGTTGAGGAAAGCATTAACTTTGAATCACGTCTTTGTACTCATCCATGACTCTGTTCACATATGTGAATGTTATGATACATTTGTGTGTAAATTCTGCCTGTAATTCTGACAAAATTGTGTTGTAATTTCACTATTAGTGTTTTTTTTCTGGTTTGTTATTCTTTAATTAACTGAATGAGCACCATAACAACAACACTGTAAAACTGAGGAAGCACAGAAGTAAAAATGTTTGGTAGTGTTGCTGCTTCATTAGTGTCATTGCTCTCAATTCATCCAGCATTAGATCCCGGTTGCACATATTCATGAATGTTCATTTTTAACAGCCTTTTCTTTGTATTTATTTATATTGAATAACCTCTCGACTAGAGGAGCTTTTGTATAAAGTACATCCAAATCTGTTTTGGTGTTTTTTTTTAATAAATGATTTCAATTTAAAATACTGCTTTTTTTTTCCTGCTTGAGTAAATGAGTGGATAACAGTGAAAGTGGTACCCTCTGCTGGTCACTACTCGTACTACAAGACTACTAAACTGGCTTTGTTTGAAATAAATGAGTTAACCTACCTTCAGCAAAAGTGGACAGATTAAGAAAATGATTGACTAAGAGAGGAGCAGATGGAGTTAAAGGAAGAAAGGGTGATAAAAATGGACTGCTTTGAATTCACATTACTGCATAACACTGTCACGCTAAAATAAAGCAATAAATGCTCAGAAAATAGCTGCATATTTTAAAAAAAAAACTTCTACAGTATCTTAAGTTGCTGATGTTGTGCGTTTCTGAATGCTTCTCAGAATGACTTCCAACAAACAAAGCAAATATTTAGTTTCACTGGTCTTTTATTTTGTGTAACAAGCTGGCTATAGTGCACATAAAATATTATATTACTTGTCTTTTCATCAACTTATACAGGCAGAGAAGATAAAACACATTAAAACACTTCACTGGAAATCTTTAATGGCAGATAAGACGGACACAGCTCAAATAATGGCAGGCCTGTCCAAATGTGTTGAGAAATAGACATCCTGAGGCCACGCCTCACATCCAAAACACATTAATGTGGAGCGATACTGTTAGAATACATGATACATTGCCCTGACATAGCTGACAGAATAAAAAAAAGCACTTTATCATCAATGTTCCTGGAAAAAAAATATGGCTTCTGTAACACAAGATCTTAAAAGAACAAGCTGTTAAATTCACAGCTTAAAGTAACAAAAACAAAAGGATTTAAAAAAATATGAAACTAGAAAACAACTCACATGGTTTGTTCTCAGTGCAAAACAGTCTGCTTTACAAATCCTGTTAGCTATTAGTTTAACATGATTCATTTCAACATTAATGCATAGGCCTTTACATTGTGCAATAAATACTGATTGTCCTATATGATTGCATAGCCCCATTCCAGTATTTTTAAGTAGTAGTAGTTTTGGTCAAACCAACCATACTCTCTCCATTCTTTCTAACCTGATATAGCACTCATACATGCAATAATACAGGATATAAGCATAAGCTATGCTTAGGCAAAAAGCACTTCTCCAGTAGTCTGATATGTACCATATTCTGGGAACTGGGCAGCACATGTTAGCGTACAAAGGCAGTGTTTTGTTTTTCTCTAAAACAATCAACAACAGTTGCTGTCTTTATAGGCACACATCATTAGCAGCACCACTTCCTTGACCTCATTTTTTTCTTTTTAAAGACAGCTCAACTAAAATTTAGAGAGTGCTGTCCAGTGTGTTGTAGTTGTCTTTGAAGTTCTTCCGCTCCAGGAAGGGCCTGGGCCTCTTGCTACGCTGCTGCATTGAAGACATGAGGTAGGAGGTTTGGGTAGGGGGTGACGAGGACCCGCTTGTAGTTTCTGTGGTGCTGGTCAGGCCCTTTGCTGCAGCTTGGTAGTTCTGACTCAAAGAACTGATGCTGCCGCGAGACTTAACACTGAAACAAAGCATGAAAACAAAAAACAGATTATTCCCACTGCTTGATCAACATTCCACATTGGGATTAGCATGAAAGAAAAGCCGTACATGGGAATGCTTGTGTTTACTTACATAGAGGCCAGTTTAGTGAGAGCCTCCTGATATTTTAATAAGTCTGCTTCACCAAATGCCTAAGCGCAAAAAACAAGCACATCAGAAAAGCTATTAATGTCCTCGAGACCCACATCCTTTCTAACTTTAAGATAAAGTGGAGACATGTAGGATTAATCCTCACATCTGTCAGCTTTTATTGTTATAAAAAAAAACAAATAAAAAAAACATTTTTCTATCCATTTGGGACAATATTATCCACAATGTACTCTTAAGGGTTAAAGATTTAGATCCCATGCAATTATGAGAAACTATTTAATGCTAAGTGTCATGTATAATATTACATTCGTTATAATAGGACTTTTTTATTCATCAGTCAGACAAACAAAAACTGGTATTTTAACTATTCTGAAAAAAAAGGAGAAAAAACAACTGTGACATTTACTTTAGATAAGTATTCAAACCTTTTGTTTTCCACTCATAATTGAAACATATAAATAAAAGGTTTTTCCAAAGCACATATGTGCCCATCTAAATTTCCCGTCATGAGGCAGGAGGACGTGAGGCAGTCACAGAATTGTCATGGCACTGATAAATCAGAAAACACTAAAGTTTAAAGCAGCATTAAAAAGCTCAGAAGGAATTTTGTAAATAAAAGGAAAATTATGCTGAGCACGAGACGTACAAATCCCCTGATCTCATTAAGCAAACTGGTTCCAACAGTGTGGAGGAACCAGTTGTTAAAATATCTCTAAACTGGTAAACACAGTGATGGCAGCATCATCCCCTGAAGATATTTTTCTTTAGGAAATGTGGATGCAGAGGTATGTCTAGCAAGGTGCTCAGAATCTCAGGTTCCAAACAAATTAATTACTTAATTAATTAAATAAATAAATACAAAATATTTAATAAAATAAAAAATTAAAACAAAAATATTTTATAAGAATACAGGAACCCAAATCATTAGAAAAACAAAGGAAAGGCTTTTTGAGGATACAGCTAAAGTTGTGGAATGACTCGGACAAAATCTGGACCAGAACACAGTGCATCATATTTGGACCTGGAAATGGCTGTGCACCAGCACTTCCAGTCCACCCTGGTAAAGCCTGAATGTTTCTGCCAGGAAAAAATGGGAAACGTTTCAAAAAGGAATTTATTCCAAGCATTTAGGATCATTTCCAAAAAAGATAAAGAAAATCCAGCTTCTGGTGCCAAATATAGAACCAGGAAGTTGTTTACATGGAAGATTTTACTATCTAACAAAACCGTTTTAGTTTAGATACTGTGGAAATTACAATACAAAGAAATTAGGCCTAATTAAACTTTTAAACATGCAGATTTAATCAGACTGTATCACAGCAACTTAATGAAGTGCTAATGTGTTGCTTAGTCTTTATCCTAACTGATAGAAAAGAATAACTGTGTAGACAAACACACACAAACTGCTGACCTCTGCGCCGTGACGTGCCTTATTGTAGCCATCCAGCACTGTATCAATGAGTGCGCTCTGGTTGTCTCTGAACATGCAATGGGAATTTCGTAGTTTTAACAGCCAGCCCTGAAATCTTTTCCCAGTCACAGCAGTGGACGTCCCACCCAGTTCACGGAATGGAAAATCTAATGAAATATAAAGGACCATTTTAATTATCAGTGAAGAAAATGCTTTGTGTCCTCGTGACAAAACCAAAAACATGATAAAAAGAGACAGAAAAATTATACCAGTGTCTCTGATAGCATCCAGTGCTTTCATCCTGTACAGGTAGTCATAGGAACCTGTAACACACACACATACATACATACATACATACACACACAAACACATGAATCTGGAATGAAAAGCTCACGTGTGGACATGGGTGGTGTGTCCGTGTGGTCTACTAACCAGATTGGTGTCTTTTGTTTAGTCGGTCATCATCTGGAGACAACAGACGTGGCTCAAAGTGGATTTTCTGGACTAGACTAAGTTTGGTGTCAATTTCTTGTCTCAGCTCCTGTAATTCAGACACAAAACATTCACAACAATGCATGAAAATTAACAGAAAGCACTACTCAAGATCAATCTTGTAGTGTGTGTTTTACCTTTGGTGCATTGTGAAGCAGAGCAAGTGGTCCTCTCCGAGACTTCATGGTTAGTCGCATAATTTGACGTTTGACGAAGATGAACAGCAACACAAAAACCTGGAGAAAGATGAAGAGTTAGATAACACTCCTTTGTAAGCTACAATGCATTTAAATTTCCATGACTTGTGGGGTTGTGTAGGGATTCATCTCATCTCCAGTAGACGGGGGTACTGTAATGGTGTTTTAGGGATAGGATTAGAAGAGCATTGTTCATTTCACACAGTACCATATCTCTGTTGCTGGGGTAGACATTTAAACCATTTTGAGAAGACTGACCTCTCTCAGCAGCTACAACATGTCGGATGCAAGTTGTTGATTCCAGTGTTAGGCAATGATGAGAGGTCTCTAATAGCTGTAGGTTTGCCGTAGCTCAGATAAACATGAGAAACATGTACACTCATGCAACAAACAATGACTTGAAAAACAGGAAATCTCTGCTTTATTACAGGAAAGCCGTCTCCCAAGCCACCAATAATCCTAAAACAAATCTATATCAATATTTATGTTTTCAAAACATATTTTTAACATACAACTGTAATCATTACAGACTCATTGATCCTTGGTTTCTTAAACAATTTTTGACTTAATTAACAAGGAGCAGGTTTATAAATGAATAGATTATCAATACAATCTCTTATCTAAGTTGCATGGACCGGTAGAAACCATTTTCTAAGTCTGAGTAAAATATAAACATTGCTTCAGATGAAGAACCTGAAAGGCTGTAAACTTTTTCACTTCGATGAACTTCATTTATGATAGCTATTATAAAGTAAGATTTGTATGAAGCTGAAAGCTTTTATTCTCTTTTCTGATCAAAACACTTTAGCAAATAGTTACTTGTTTTTTAAATTTTTTAAACACCTGAATATTTCTTTGATGATTTACTATCATTTCTAGAGAAATTTATATTGAAAGTAACTCAAGTTGTTTTAGTTTTCATTTGAGATTGTAGTATAAATCCTTTCTCATCTTGTTTAGCAAAAGACTACTTTGATTATAATTTCATGCATTTTATTTATTTCTTGAATACATATATATGGGGCTGTTCCCATGTGAGCCAGAGACTGAAACAATGTTGCAAATTTCTATTTTCATCTGCAATAATGAAAAGAAATTATTTGGGTGTTTAATGCCACTAACTAATCGTCCAAAAAACAGGAACATTATAAATAGGTATGTCTTTTATTTATTTATGTTAAATAGACAATAAACACACTAACATGGTTACTAATAAAGTTTAACCACTTGCATATGAGAATACATTAACTACCAATAAAAAACAAGGTGGAAAAGGGATTGAGTCTAATAAATGACATGGCATTGACAGAAAATTTAGAAGGAAAGGCATAAAAACATTTGCAGATCACTTTTTGCAAGTCTTTTAATGGGGCAAAGGGCCTTACTGTGCTTCCCCATTTAGTGTAAAGTTGATAGACACATTACTTTAAAGTTGTTACTGTTAGTTTATAATAATTGATACTACGTTTGGCGTCATTTTTTTCTTTAAAACGACTTCAAAATAAACACCGACTGAATTATAAATGTCGCAAAAAAATCTCAATACAAATCTGATGAGTTTTAAGCGAAACTATAACTTCGTCAAATTAGCTTCCACAGTTTTTAGTTCATTTATTTGACAAGTATGTTTACTGTGTTTGAACATTTCACAAAACTAGTGTCTGATTGTTTATTGAAATGTTAAACTCACCAGACTGCCGTAAGCCATCACAAGAAAAACGTTAACCTTTGAGAGGATACCCTCCGTCTGCATTTTGAATTTGTGCGTTTTTACCAGGTCAATACACAAAAATTCTTGATTTGCAGTACATCCAAATGTTGGTAGACATGAGGTTTCTTTTAACAAGGCGTTTTAAGATACGTCAAACAAATGTCAACAGAGACAAAATAAAAGTTCCGCAAAGTGCTGTCACATCTTGCTACCCGTTTTGTTGACTTCCGTGATAGTCACGTGACCGGTACGGCCCAAGTGACGTCAACGCCTTGTCCTGTTTACAACTACCCCCTTCAGTTAAAAGGTAGAACTACACCCTCCACAAACAAGTTTTACATTTACTATGAAGAAATACCATTTTTAGACTAAGTCACCTTTTTGAAACCTGTTATCTATAGCTTTGAACAAAACACATTTTTAACTTTGCTCAGGTTATCTCTTTTCTAGTTGGCCACAAGTAGATTATTTACTCTCACCATAGTCAGTCCCACAACCCCAAGATTTAATGTTAGCACCCAAGTGTCTATGTGAGCTAGACTCTTATTTGCATCAATTTGCAGGAACACTGAGTTCCATTCTTCTGTTAGGAACAAGTGTGGGTGTCTGTGGAGTCGTGCCTTGGCCATTTACGCCTCTATGTACTCTAGTCTCAGACCAGACAGGGTCTACGTTTGTGAGGCAGCACTGATTGCACAACCAAGTGTCTAATACATAGCCCTATGACCATTTATTTGAGTCTGCTTGGTTTGACTGACACAGACAGACTTCATCCAACTTATATTCAGTGCAGCAGCAACCACAGTTTCCTCTGTCTTAACGGAAGACAGTAGAAGCAGCAGGTGTATGCAAAATGCACGCAGCAAGAAGATAAACCTCTACCTGTCACGTGAAACTGTAAGTACAGTTTTGTTGTTTAATTTTTTATTCTAAGTGTGTAAGCTTGCATAGTTTATCTATAGCTGTATGAGTTTGACTTTTGCCAAACAATGTTTCTTCTGTGCAACCAGCAGTCTCAGGGTTTCTTTGCCCCCTTTGTCAACATTACAGCCCCACAGCTTCCCAACATTACTGTGTCTGTGACTGTTTGGTTGAACATATGACATCAGAGAGGTACACTGGTGTTTCTTGCTATTATTTAGCTTTTGGTCCCAATTATAGGTGCTATGTGATTTTTGTAGCTTAAATAATACCTGCAATGCCCAGTTGATGAGATTCAAGTTTGCCTGAGGTGGGATAATATTGAACTTGGAAATGTCATTCTTGACACGTTTCATGGAACTGGTTCCTCTCTCCTTTGAACTATGAAATGCAGATGTCACAAATTGTAAGCTGAAATTTTTCAGTGGGTGACACATTGAACTGTAGTCAGGAATGCTATGCTGTGATGGGAGGGAAATAATGACAGTGGGAGGAGAGAAAAAGAGAGAGACTCAGAGGAAGAAAACGAGTGAAGGAAGGAGGATAAACCAGTGAAGCAGGTTTTTGTCACTGTACACCGTCCATCATGCAAAGCTGACGAAGAGAGGAAAAGACAGAGAGAGAGAGAGAGAGAGAGAGGGAGGGAGGGAGACAGAGGGAGAGAGAGAGGAGTTAGGAGCTGAGGTCATTGTTAACCACTGTCTGCACCATGTACCGTACCAATACAATGGCTTAGGACAAGAACAGAAGTCACTAAGGTAAGATACATATCTTGTGAGTATGTGAGCTAATTTGTTTCTTGTACTTGTTTCTTATAGTTTAATGGAAGTTAAAAACGTTGCCCGGGTTACACAGATAGGAGGCTTTGTGAGCTAGCAGGACAGGTGTTTCTGTAAACTGACACTCAGACTCACCTACATTGGAAAACACCAACTGAAAATCTTTACACCCTGATAAAGAAAAGTAGCACATGCATTTAGTATCTTGCAGAAAATATTAATCATGCTGGAAAGTGTGGTCCTTGTGTAAAATGAATGAGCAGAAATGACTGGCACAATGGTTTACCTTGTGAAGAATGCTTGTCAGAAGCATCAGATACGCCTGACACTGATGTCCATCAGTTTTTTTGTTTTGTTTTCTTTTGTTTTGTTTTTTTCTTACCAGCAGGCTGTATGTGTATCAGTGTAGCACTAGATATCATGTACTTTTACCTGAATTCATTGACATGAGATTTTTCCATTTTTCTTTTCCTGACTCAATGAAACCAATGTGCATTGCACAGAGACGGAAGGTGGCTATTTAATGGATTGTTTTTGTCAAGTGGATTGCTGTCAGGGGAGTTTTTCCTGTTTTTTGCTGCAGGTTTAGCTGATGTATGTTGCTTGTATAAACAAGATGCTTCTGAGTAGCCGAGACCTGCTCTATGAATGGACTTTCTGAATCAGTGTAAGAAGAATGTAAAGAAGGCTGTGACATGTTGCAAAATTACATAACTGAAATACTTTTTGTTTTATTTATCTTTTCTTTTGCTTCTTCTAGTGTTTACCCTCCACCTTATGCTACACTCTTACATACCAATTCCCTGTCTTCTACCCAACTATTATCCTGTTTGATCATTTTGAGGAGCAAGAGCAACCACATATCACAGGATTCCAGTTTGATCTGTTCTGAAGAAAGAAATTTGAACATCTTTATGCTTGGTGAGCAGTAGGAGCTGCTCACTGAAGTAAAGGAATGCAGCCTCCTGGACAAGAAATTAAGGAGAGGAGTCTGATGGTCAGTATCTTCCAGAGCACAAAGCAGAGAAAAATCAGGAATAAATTATTTTGTCCAATAATCCCATAAACACTCTATTTCACATGCAGACCTTCTATAGGGTGGTCTGAAAGAAAGTTAAATATCAACTTCAGTCTTCGCCTCTCTTTTTGGATTCTGGCATTTAACAGGACGTCATTAACTTTGTTTGCTTTCAGACAATGGACTTATCCTTTCTGCCTGCTTCATCGAGCGAGTACAAGCAGCAGAGGACAGGCACACGCTTTAATGTCCGCTCAGCTAACTCTCCCTCATACGGTCTCACTCGCAGGCCGGGTATTAGAAAGAGGGAAACCTTTGAAGGTGCTGGACAAAGAGGAAGGCATCGGGTGCTTGCTGACACTAATTATACAAACAAGGAGGAGGATGCAGTCACTGGATATCAAGCCAGGATAAGGAGTAGTGGTGCCAAAGATCAGAGTAAGGAGTTGGATTCATCAAGCTATCAAGCACAAACAACGCTGAACCTTAACAACACAGCAGATAAACCAGCATCAGACTCTGCTGCTAATGAAGGAGAAAACCATGCATTTGAAGGGCATGGGAGGACAGAATGGAAGAAATACAATCTTCCAAGGAGAAGCAGAAGTTTAGATAGAACAGGGGCAAGAAGCCCTGCTCCGGGTACCAAAGCAGACACATCCACACTGCAAGCCAAGGAAGGAGCTGAACTCAGCGAACAGGCTCAAGATTTAGAAGGACAGACACCAGCTGAGAGTGGCCTTACTGGCAGGTTGACATCTGCATTATACTGTAAATCTGCGGGCAAAAGTTATGCTCAGGACAAGAATTCTGTGGGTCACACAGGCAAGGCTTTGGACTGGGCCATGTCTCTCCCTTCTAGTTTTAGGTCAGAGTCTGGCTCAAGATTTAAAGAGAATTTGTTAGGGTCCAAAGGTGGTCAGAGTATACGAGAGCGGATAGATAAGCTTTATGGGTCAACTGGTGAGATGGCAGCAGGGGGTACCTTTCCTAGGCGGTTCTCGTCATGTGAAAGGAATAATTCAATGGAAAGCAAAATATCGCTCACCTGGAAAGACACACCAGAATCTGAAACATCTCTTTTTCCAAGGAAAAGTACAGCTGAAGAAAGGGCAGTTATGGGACATCTCAATGACATGTATTCTGAGGAAGCTAACCGGGGGAAAGCATGGGTTGTGGGATATGGCACTCATTCCCTTGATAGAGTCAGGAGTCGGCATACATTGGCAGCTCAGATTAGATCTGGCAGAGTGACAGGAGGGACTAGTACAAAACCAAGCGCTTACTTAGAGGATATTTTTAAAGGTTCTTCTGAAGTCAGAGCATATAGAGAAAGTGGGGCCACTGAAGAGAGCAGGGCAAACCGAGAAGAGGAAAAGAGTGGAACCAGTACACCGAATAGGATTTTGAGAGAAAAAACAAAAAAGGTTGAAGTCCCAGAGGAAGATAAAAGAACAGGTGAAATAGCACAGAGTGATGCGTATGATGAAGAGGTGTTTGAGACAAATCCACTGAAGAATCCACTGAAAACAGCAGAGAGGAGGAAGCCTCAAATGCAGTCACTCCACTCTGCAACCAGTGTGAAAAATAAGATCAGTCAGTTTGAGGCTCTGACACAGAGAGCGGGTCAAATCTCTTTGCCCAGACGCATCTTTTCTGTGCCAACGCAGCTCAGCAAACTCCACGATGGAGTAAAGAAGAGCAAATCAGCAAAAGAAATAGGTGGGCAAAGAGATAAGCAGGAAGGACTGAAAGAGGGAAGGGAGGAAGATGGAGTGGTGGGTAAGGGGACGAAGCAGGGGTCAGTGAGTTCTTTTTCCGTGGATGAGATTGGACTTGGGTTAGGGAAGACAGAGACAGGAGGAAATGATTTGTTAGGTGAGAGCAAAATCAACTTTTCTGAGGATTTTGGTAAATATTCCAAACTCAAGGCAACACTGCAGCTACCTTTAACTCAAGGTGCTCAAGGACACAGTGGAAAGTTCAACATAGATGAAACAGTTTTTTACAAAGCCTCAAGCTCCGATGAGTTCAGCAAGAAGGTTGTTTCATCCCCACAAACATTCTCTGATGATGACCAGACACCGACAAAAAATCCCAGAGACTCTCCTTTTCTGCTACCGACCCAACCAGAAAATACCACTCTTACCCCAGATAATAAAATCACTTCTGATGCTGCACGAGCACATAAAACTGAAGATCCAGACTCCACATCACTTCCTGTGGCCACCTCCTTCCACAGCAGCTCTTCTGACCCACTCTCTGCAGATGTCAGAACAACCTATCCAAAAGGGAAGAGACAGGTTGCTTTTTTAAACGCTTGGATAGCTGGTCTAAACCAAGACTATGATTGTTGGGATGCTAAAGAAAAAGATTATGAGGATGATGATGATGACAGCACACAGATGGATGAAGATTCAAACTACGATTCAGACTCTGGGGATTCCTCAGTGACCATCACCAGTAATATGAGTCAGTCAGAACGAAGGAGTTACAGCCTCAGGTGGGTAATAGTTATATTTCCAGCTTTCTGGTTTGACAGAGATCAACTTATTTATTTATTTTCTTCTTTATTGTTTTAGCCTTTCAGATCTGTGTAATTTCACTGGAGCTGAATCTGAATCCAATGCAGATTTTGATGAAGGCCAGTCAATAGGTCAGCGATCTGCTTCCTTATGCTCAGAAATGTCGGCTTTCTCCTGCGTGTCTCTGTTGCCCACTGAGGAGCTTGACAGGCTGCTAGAGGATGTCAGGACCCTGGGGGATGATGCCCTGCAGGTACAGCAACAGCTGCTTATTTCTAACCAAGGGTCAGTTCATTCAGATTGCTTTGAACGTGTCCTATTTTGGCTGCAGTTCCTCCAGTCATTTCAGTCAGAGGGTTATCAATACATGATGAAATTATAGCAGAATTACGTCTACAACATTATTGATCTGGTCTTGTTATGTTTTTTTTTTCCAAATGGGGTTTGAGCCTGGAGGGGATATTGTTTTCCTTTGAATCCTACTGACAATCTACAATGACAACAATTTTAATATAAAAAAAAGTGATGAAGTTGTGTAATGATTACAAAAGCCAAATGTAATGTTCAACAAATTTCCAAAGAGAAGAAGAGTTACGTCTGAAAATTTTTCTGGAAGCAAAATTTTTCAAACGTTGAAAATAATCCTGCAGCAACCTGAAACAGAACCTGAGAGATACCAGTCTATCACTTTATTGATCTACTGTTTGTTGAGGCTTCATCATAAATGGTCTGAACAGAAGAGGGGCTGTTCATTCTTAAGGAAGGAAAAACCAAAGGTTATCCCTGTTTCCAAACTATTCCCACATTTAGGCTGTAATGATGAATAATTGTGATCATAGAAAATATTGACTTTCAAGACTCTTATCGAACTTGCTTTTTGACTTGTATTTCTATTTATGTTTCCTTATGTGAAGAAATCTCTCACCTGTGTCTCATTTTTCTGACAACATCTGCAAAATGAGTGGTGGTCCCAGAGTTTTTCTCAATTGTCCATTGAAAAATGTTTTTAAAAAAGATGTAGACTACCACCTTACTTTGGCTTCAACTGTGTTAAGAGGAACTAAAGTTAAAAATAAAACAGCCATATGGATCCATGAATCAGAACTGGATAAATTGTAGAAAATACCTTTATGCGGGATCCAGGCTAAAGAGCACTGGGTTCAATGATGTCACATACATGTCGAAAACCCAGCATCGGTCAGGTTTTAAAAAATTTGGGATAATGCCCAGAGGATAATTTTTTTTAAATATAATTTTATTTAAGTTATTTTAGCAACACAATATTTTACCAAGTCCTGCAATGAACTGGTGACCAGTAGAGAGTGTACTCTGCCTCTCACCTTCTAATTACTTGGATAAGCTCCAGCTTCCACATGACCCTGAACTGGATTAGGCAGTAATAAATTAATTTTAAACTACATCTCCGACCTCCAGATATGCCTTGAAGAATGGAAATATCCTTTAAAAAACAATGGATAACTTCTACATTTTGTCCCTCTTTCAGGACAATGATGATGTGCAAGTAGTGGTTCTCCATAAGGAGGTGGGAGTGGGACTGGGCTTCAGTCTGGCAGGAGGTGCAGATCAAAATAAGCCCATCACTGTGAGTAAATATGTCGCTCACATAATCCATGAAACTGTTTCCAGTAACTTTATCTTTTCCTGTTGCAATGTTTTCCTCTCAGGTTCACAAGGTGTTTCACTCAGGTATTGCAGCACAGGAGGGGTCAATAAAGGAGGGAGACTTTGTTTTGTCCATTAATGGTACTGCACTAAGTGAGAGTGCCCACTGGGAGGCCCTAAGGGTTCTAAAAAGGGCGAAGACTCAGGAAATGGGGGTGGTGGTCCTGAGGAGGGGTGATGAGAGCAGTGCCTTGAAGACTGATGTACAGCAACATAAAGCAGGAACAACACAGACTCAATATAAGACAGGTGACAGCAGATGTTCAACCAAGAGATCTGAAAACAAATGTACCTTTAAATCTTTGGTTCATGTTGAGATAATGTGTCTATGCAAAACCCAAAGGTCAGCGTGTGTGCGTGCAACTAAAGAAGAACACCAGGGACCTGGGCTTCAGTCTGCAGGGCGGTGTGGGCTCCAAAGAAGGAAATATACCTCTCACCATACAGAAGATCTTCCAAGGTGAGATTGAAGAAAATCTAAGATTAAGATCATTATAAAACCCACACCTATCGACTGTAAACCTCTTCTATGAAATGTATTGTTTTGTGACATATAAAGTAGTGGCAGTTGTATCAAAGCTGTACTGTTAAATGTTAAACGAACACATGAGACTTTATCATCGGTTCAAATGTCTGCAAAAAAAAAAGAAAATACTGTGAATATTCATACATACCAGTCTGGAAAATTAAACTTTGATACTTTAAATATGTGAAAAAGAATCAGTTTACTTGTGAAAACAACTTGTATTTCTGAAGGAAATAATAGTTTGCATTTCATTTTAACATCTTCATTTACAAACTTGCATTTTTTAGGCAGATTTTATTTTTCTGGATGACAAATCTAGATTTGCAAATATACATTTTGAAATGATTTATTTATCACTGCTGCTAGTATTTGGGAGACACCGTACAGCCAGTCCACTGGGTCAACACAGAAACAACCAATCATAACTGCCCACACTCACATTTCCCATACAAGGCAAAGTTTACATTAAATATGAAAAGCATGGCGGAAAAAGCATTAGAAAATGACTTAACCCTTAAAAGTAAATAAAATTAAATAAATAAAAAAAACTCTAATTAAAGCAAGAAAAAAAATTACATTTAATTTAATAAACGTTTTTTCGTAATCAGGCTTATAAAATCGTGTTCATGCACTTTTTCTCCTCAGGAGGTCCTGTTGACAAGGTATATCCTGGTGATGAAGTGTTAGAAATTCAAGGTGTAAGCATGATGGGGAAGAGACGTCTGGAGGCCTGGACTTTCATCAAAAGTCTTCCACCTGGGCTTGCAGAAGTTGTGCTACATCGGCCCACTAAACATGTGCAAACATGAGGACTGTAGCTGTGCTGCATGTGAAGTAATTCAGGGAGGACTGATGAAAAACACTGTCTTACAATGCTGCGTGTTACTGAAAGGAAATTCAGACCAACAAAGTGCAATCAACCAAGTAATGCACCGAAAAAGCTCTTTTGAACTGAATCGCAATGATTTCTTAAAACAATTAAAGCTCAGAAACCAAGTTAAAGATGTATTTTTCTATTTGATAGGTTTTTGCAGAAGTACATCTACCTTATGGCCTGGGCTGTTTTGTTTGAGCATAAATTTAAGAGCACTGATGGCTTTTTTGGCACTTTTTTTTTTATTTGAAAATATTTTGTAACATACTGTGAAAAACAGATTTTCTTTTAAAGTTTTTATTACTTTTAAATAAATGCTAACAAACTAATTGGGCTTTTTATTTCCTTCAGTGATGTCAGGGTTACAGGGAAGCTGGAGGTTGTCCCAGCAATTAGCAGACAAGTGGGAGAATACAACCTGGACAAGTCACTAGTCCATCATAGAGCAACACAGAAAGACAAACACCCACTCATGCTCAAACTCACTTCAAGGAACAAGTGATAGTGACGGATTAACCTGACTTGAATTGGAATGGTGGGAGATAACCCCTACCTACACAGTGAAAACATGCAAACTCCACGCAGAAAAGACACTGTTGGAACACCCCCCCTTTAGCAGAGACTCAAACCAGAGACCTTCTTGTCGTGTGGCCACAGTGCTAATCCCTATCCCACCGTGCAGCCCTTTTAATGATATCATTGACAAAAAAAAAGAACAAATGGACTGATTCATAATTTTATTTCCTACATATTAAGACTACCAGTTTATTATTATTGTCAGGTTGTAAAAGTCTGCCTCTGCTCATGTTGTGGTATAAGTAACATTGTGTGTATTAAGATGTCACTGAGATGTCATGCTAATGTTGCTCCTCATCCTCAGCAGGATTTCCTCATTTATCATTAAAATCTACAATCTGATTTTACGAAAGTAAGTGACATGTTATAAAAAACACCACCTATTATTACTCCTGCAGATCACGTCATTTATGGTGTCTGTTCATAAGCAACCTCTAACAGCTGTGGCACAGTATGTTCTCTGTAACAACCAATCCTCTGGTGTTACAACTCCATAAACCTGCCTTCACTGCGTCCAGCTGTGGAGTCAGACGGCAGGAGGAAGGTAGTGAAGGGAGATACACTGCAGGTTGAGGAATACAGATGCTTTTGTTTTTACTGCCTTCACTGAAAAGCATCACGTCAGCTCCTGTGGGGACATAGCTGTGTTAGAATATAGAAGTATTTACTTTAACTCTGGTCATGTTGAAACTGCGAGCGCTAAGAGTGAACAATGCTTTGGTACGAGAGAGCATGGCGGAGTTTTTGGGAACTTTTGTCCTGCTGGTAAGTCACATTTTTATCTCTGAGTTGTGATACAGTTTATTCCTGAAAAATTTTCAATGCAAGATTATTTTAGAAGAAAATGATGAAGAGCTGGAAAAACTGAATTTTTAATAAGTTAACTAACAAAAACATGAACAATATATATAAACCTTTCCCCTGAATATTCTAATATTGTGTCAAAGTGAGCTTATCAAAATGAAGATTTAATGTCTATTAGGTAACAAGAGATTTATAGTATGCTTTGTTACTTCTTGCTTAATTTCCTCTTTGGAGTAATGAAGTCTAAGCTTTATTATATGGTCATACAGATAAGATAGATCCTATCATACAGCTTCTCTCATGACAAAGTCTAATTTTATGAGGAGTTGCAATTAATTTCTTATAGATTTGTGTTTTATAACTGTTACAATGTTTTGTCTTATGAATGATTATAAATAACAAAGAAAACAACAAAGGAATTGCAAGATAAGTATGTGGACTTATGCCAAACAAGATGTTTTCATCACAGAAAAACAAATCCTTATAATCTTATCATATCTGCTCCCTACTTTCTCTTCTTTTATGTAACATGCATGTACTACAAAGCTCTTTGGCTGTGCCGCTGCAGCACAGGTGAAGACCAGCAGAGAAACCAAAGGCCAGTATCTGTCAACCAACATGGCCTTTTCTGTGGGTGTGATGTCGGCCATGCACCTAACCAAAGGAATCTCAGGTAAAAATTAAAAATATAAGCTAAAATACACTAAATCTTTCCCATTTTATGATGTGTTACATCAATATATGAGACACGCAACCAACATCTGGAGAAAGTGACATGCAATGGTAGATAAGAGTTAGTCAATGTGCTTTACTGCGATAACTAATATCTGTCCTGAAGATTGAGAATTTATTACAAGAGATTGTAAAGTTGTTCACATTAAGCATTTAAAAGGGGAATGTAAGTCACTTCATATCTATTCCATGAATGGCGATAATCTGAGGTTTAATCACCTTCCAGTTGCGCTCCCTTAAAAGTTCATCTTCTGATTTTTTATCCTTCCACGTCCTTTTATTTTAGGTGCTCATCTGAACCCGGCAGTGACTCTGAGTTTTTGTATTCTGGGGAAGGCCCAGTGGAGAGCCCTGGTGCCATACTGCCTGGCCCAAATACTGGGGGCTTATGTGGCATCAGCACTGGTCTACCTGGTTTATTATGGTTTGTTTTATTTTGTTTCTATTATAGTGAATAATAATCATTGTATACACAAAATCATGGTCAAAAGTAATGACACCCAGTAAAGTCCAGCACATACAAAAGCAAATAATCACAAATTGTGTGAAGATTGTTATAAAAAAAAAAAGGGTGGGTTTGGCAGTGTTAAGTAAAGTTTCATGCCGACTTGGTTTATCTAAAACGTTCTGCTACACAATAATCCACTCTGAACACTGTTGATTATGCTTATTTATGTCCCAAAGGGACATTTAAACCAGAATCATACTAAGCCTAAAATACCATCTTATTTATAAAAAAACAAAATGCATTAAAACCTGATTTTGTGTTTTACAGTGGTGGACATATTGCAAATCACAACACTGCCATGCAATGGCTTTAAAATAAATACAACACATCATGGTAACTTAAAACCCAGCAAAAATGTCAAAATAAATCTTCAACAGAGTGTGTTAATTGATTGCAGCCCAGGTTTCAACACAAACGGATCATAAAGGTGACTGACAAACTGACAACCAACCATGTGAAGGAATTACTGAAAGAAGAAGTATAACATGTTTAAAAGTGCCATCTGAACAGGCCAAAATCCAGTTGGAAATCTTTGGAGATGGATTAAATTAGATTGGTAACTTTGATCCCTTCAAATAAGAAAAGACTGTGTGAATTACCCAAAGACAGAAGAGAGGATTTTGAGAGGTTTATAAGATTTCTTCAGAGGATTTAATGATGAGAACTATTATGAAACTATATGAAAGTAAAAGAAACTCGTCTTTTTACTCTAAAGTTCTGCCAGACTAAAGCCTTCATCCTTCTCATCTTACTTCTACATGAAACCTGTTTCTGTTGCAGATGCTATCATGGAGTTCAGTGGAGGCGTGTTAACTGTCTATGGCCCAAATGAGACAGCCTCTATATTTGCCACATATCCCACAGAGTACCTCAGCTTAGGAGGAGGCTTCCTTGATCAGGTAATTAAAGTTATTGATGTGAATTTAAATGAGTATTTTGTCACGTGTCCCTTCACTGAAAGCACATCTGAGTCTACAAACTCTTATCTAATTAGGTTGTAGGCACCAGCATGTTGTTGTTGTGCATCCTGAGCTTGGATGAGAGGAGGAACAGCCCAGCTCCCTCTGAGCTCATCCCTGGCATAGTTGCTGTGATTGTCCTTGGGATTTCCATGTCAATGTCAGCAAACTGTGGTGCTGCAATAAATCCCGCTCGTGACCTTGGACCACGTCTCTTCACACTGACTGCAGGCTGGGGCTCTGAAGTCTTTACGTCAGTACCCTAAATTCTCTGACAACAGAAGAGAATATTGCATGTTATTGCAGAGGCTAACTAGCACAACATCAGAGTTTACACTATTAAACAGATTATCTAATGAGGTAAAATGCTCAAAAGTCAGTGGTTAATAAAGTTTATTTAATAAATTCTGCCACAGTAGGATGTTTTTACAGTGAGATTTAGGAATCAGTGATCAACATGAGACAACCCTGTATGCTGATACAAGATTATTTTGCACCTATAACGAATCCCCAAACAACTAAAAACAAATAGAATTTGAAAACATTTATTTATTCTTGAAAAACAGTTTGTTTTTATAATAAATATATAGATTGTGCCACTGTTGTCACAACCACAACTAACAAAAAGATCTCTTTCCATTAGTAAACATTAAAACTGGATGTGGCACAAATCCTGTTATTTGTATTCTGCTAAGGGAATTATAAAGACATTTTAGCTTATAGTAAAGCAAATCATAAAACATTTCTCATGCTCTTAAGCACATCTGTAGATCGATATTTTAAGTGTAGATCAGTGCTGAATCCTTTATCACTGTACAGATGTACTGTACTGTATAGTTTTTCAAAGACGTTATGACCAAAGTGCATAAAGAAGTACAAAGGGTTGTCTGAACGATGTTAGATAATATGTGAATCGGTTATCTTTAGAAACAAAACACATCTAACCTATCATGACATATTTTGTTAATCATTTTTTAAAATGTCCTAATTGCATCTCACATGCTCTGCTAGCCATCTAATTATATAACACTGAACCAATTTGGCATATCAATCTGTGTATTTTCTCTGCAGGTGTTTCGATTACTGGTTCTGGGTGCCGCTGGTGGCTCCACTTGTTGGAGGTGTTTTAGGTTCTCTCATGTATTTGATCTTCATCCACTGGCAGCTGCCTGACTCGGAGCCCCCTGAGAACCTTCCTGTTATCCCTACCATTAGTGACAATATCAGGCTGCCAGATGACACCTGGGAAAAAGGAAATGAGCTAAAGACTGCACATTTCTAATACTGTTATAAAAACAATTATTGTCAAAAAGACAGCAGTCAGTCCCTAAAATCATTAACAACAGCTAAAACCTGAAATCTGTTTGTTTGCTCTGGTAGGCTGGTAATATTTGAGAAAGTAGAAGTGTTAACATATGATAACGGTTAACATATAGTTAACATTATAAAATGTTCTCTACATTTACGTAGATCTATTGTAGATATCTGTATATTGTTCAGAATGATTGCTAATTGCAGTTGAATACATAGGTTTCATGTAAATAAGTAGAAATAGCAACCAGGAAAGAAATATTAGCGGATAACGGTTACACACTCTCATCTACTGAAAGCATGTCTTGTGTTGTTGGCACGATGTCACAGACACTGATAGATTTAAATTGTGCAGCTTTTCTCACACATACTGGAAAATCTTAGCAAGGTTGAACCAGATTTGGACAGGGATTCATCAAGAGCTACAAAAAGCTTTATGCAAAAGAGGAAAGTAATACTAGTAAATACAATATATATATATAACTATTACAACTAATAAATAATACTTATATTGAATTGGAATTGAATATTAGATTTTTTTATTATGATTATGGGAGAGTGTTGCTCTTTGTTACTTTTTGTGGAAATGAAAAAAATAAAATACAAATATAAAACTGCAGCTTGTATTTGTCATTGTGAATAAAATGAAATATTGGTGTACGAAATATTAAAAACTGAGATCAAAGCTTTTTTCAAACACTTTAATCTAAAACATAAAAGCGTAATGTTGGAATAAATTGCTTGTAAAGTAAATGACAGTAAATTACTGCCTGTATTTAATTATGAAACACACACAGAGCATGAAGGCAACTAAAATAGATATTGATTAAGTCACAAAGCTGCTTACATGGCTACAGGTAGCTTACACTTACCAGCTGGATCAAGACTTGGAAACATAGATGTTACTCCTGGGATACCTTAACTTCAAATTTAAAAGCCAAAGATTTGTAAATGACATATATGGCACATACAATCTTTGATTATAAGAATGAAAAAATATTTTCTTGCATAGGTTAATGTCACCCCCTGTCAGAAATATCAGATGTGTATTACATACTCTGTAATTACTCTATCTTACTTTAATCACTGTCACACAGTTTTATGTTGTCTTTTTTTTCTTATTGTTTTTTTATTGTACCTTGGGTGACTGGATAGACCGTTTTAAATAAAATGCCTTGTTATTAATATTATTATTGTTAGTAATAATAATAATAATAATAATAATAATAATAATAATAATAATAACAATAGTAATATAGGCCTAATAAAATTATTTTTATTATTATTATTTACAAATACTGCATCTAACCAATTATTATTATTATTATTATTATTATTGTTATTGTTATTGTTATTATTATTCATTATTCATTATTAAACACCATAGGTTTTCAGCTGAAAGAATAAATCCACAAACACAATTTTCGGTTACTCCATCATGCTGCATTGTATTTGCTTCCTGCTCGTAGTATCATCGTATCACAGTGACAAGATTTAATCTGACAGCAGGGGGCGCTGTGAGTAAAAAAAAAAGTAACGTTAATATTTCTATGCAACAACGGGGTTTTAAAATGATACAAGCATGATTTGTCTTCGTGTTTGGATGAGTTTCAGCTAAATAAATTAAACGCATAAACAAAATAACTAAGCGAATAGGTGAATGTGTTTTAGCAGTTTGTGCTGCAGAGATCAAACAGTCCAAATGTTTGCTGTGCAAAATAACTAATTCTGTGCAAATGTGTTTCCTGAGAACATACAGTTAGGTAGGGGTGGAAGATATAAAGTAGCCCACCTCCTTTTACTCCTCCTCCTTTTCTCTCCGGATGGAGCCAAACCCTCCCTCATCGCTCGACACATTGCATGCATGTAGAGCATCCCGGAGTTTGACTGTCTCTCTCCTACCTCAGTGGCCTTATATCACCGACATCTGAAGTTCCTCATGACCTCTGCGTCAAGGAAGTTACCTCTAGAAAAACATTTCTAACTCCCAACTGAGAAGGTATGACTGTGGTTTTCTGAAGTCCTGCAGCGGTTCACCCTTCATCATCTGTGGACTTTTTGCTATGCGGCTCTAAACCAGCTGTAAGTGCTGATAAATCCGTTTCATTTGTAAAGTGATCACTTCTTATTCCTGCTGATTTTGATGTAGAAATGA
The DNA here is from genome assembly GCA_037177335.1 of Kiunga ballochi. NCBI lineage: Eukaryota > Metazoa > Chordata > Actinopteri > Atheriniformes > Pseudomugilidae > Kiunga > Kiunga ballochi. The sequence continues at coordinate 11,941,954 of JBAMIG010000006.1, forward strand.
TTACTTTCAGGGAATTTTTAATAAATAACCTTATGAGTCAGAACATTTCCTTAAGTCGAAGTGAAAGTTTCATATCGCTATAAAACTTAGGCCTACAGACAGCATAATCAATGCTTTAGTTCCCATAAATGTTAAAATAGCGTGAAATGACATTAGAATTTAAAAATAGGCCTACAGACTTTGAATATCAGATCCTGTTATGTCTCAGGTTTGCTTGGATTATTTTCCTCCCTCAGAAGTGACTTTTCTTCCACAACATAATCATAATATTAGGATGTGTTGCCGACATGACGTTGTCTTTAAAACTAATCTTTTATCATGTGTAGACCATGCACTGAACTGAGTGCATAAGGCACAGGAAGCTGTTATTATCAGAAATAATATCTAAACTAAACCATTACATATTGCACCACAACATTTCTTGTGTCTTGCTAAGGCACATTATGCTGCAGCTCAGTAACCTTCATCTTTCTGTCAGGGAAGTCCATTTTTGGGATTTAAAATGAAGCAGTCATTATGAGTAAACTAATACCTGCTTTAAATGTAAGTGACAGTACTCATTTTGCGTTGATGGGACGTAATGTGTGTTTGGATCTTAATGTTTGCCAAAATGTAAAATACTAAGAGGTAAAGATTATTTTAACACACACACACCGTTCCCACTCTGACACACTGGGAGGAAAAACTGCTTCCTTTTTATTTCTCTGGAATAGTCAGCCTTTAATTGCTGCATATCTATTTCTGGTACTCCTAATTTAGTTAATAATTCGTTTTGTAATGTTTCTGCTTGATGCTCTTTGCTTCCTTTGGAAAACAACCACAGCAGGCTTATTGCTTGTCTCTAAAATATCATGTAAATAAAGAAAAACTACTGACACATTTTTGTTACAGTGTATGATATAAAGACAGTAATTGCTATATACAGATGAATGATGCAGAACGATTACACAAACAAAAACAGTTGCTTTGATCAGTGTATATATTTGTTTCTTTCCATTACACAAGCTCTTACTCTGAAGAGGCAAATGGCTCATTTTTAATACTGAAACTTAGCAACAACTATCCAGAAACTGTCAGCACCTGATTGTTTTTGTAATATTTCTATTCTATTCTATTCTACAGGCATTTAGCAGACGCTTTTATCCAAAGCGACTTACATAGGAGAACAACACA
>JBAMIG010000006.1:11947912-11989604 GCA_037177335.1 Kiunga ballochi
GGATGGATGGATGGATGGATGGATGGATGGATGGATGGATGGATGGATGGATGGATGGATGGATGGATGGATGGAGTCTTTTTTAAAGCATTATTTAATGGTTAATGATTAACTCCTGTTCTGAACTGCTCTCCTCAGTTTTTGTTTTTTATTATGATATTGCTTATGTCTTCACCTCCTTGTCTTTCCCTCAGCAGACAGTCTCATGGGCCACAGCAAAAGGACACCAGCAGAGTGGAGATGTTCAGAAAGAGACCTCCTCCAGGTAAGCATCTAAACCTATTTATTATCTGTGCCTAGAATCAGGGGTCATGTGACATGTGTCCCTATCTGGGACAGCCAACAAAATCCTTCAGGGTTGCCTTTGACATTGTGTTACTGAACGGAGGTGTTCGCTGATTGCTGGTGAAAAGTACAGACTTCTATTCAATCTACAAGAATTTAGCAGATGCTTTTATCCAAAGCAATGTACATCAGAAAATAAAACAATCCACGCATGAAATCATATAAGCCAAAATTAAAGTTGTTTTGATATGTTTATGTTATTACATGAACTCAGTATTAAGAAATACAGTAAAAAAAATCAGTATATAAATCAAAATCTTAATGATAAAGAGGGTCAAATTGAATATATAATTTGCTCATATTTAACTGAATGTATTTATTATGTATTTTTTAGTCGGAGTCTATCACAGCAGTTAGTAGGTGTGAGGAAGAAAACAGCCTGAACTAGTCCATCGCAGAGCTGAATGTATTTTAGGTTATTTTGCCACTGACAATACTGTTCCACTACCACTTCTATATCTCAATTTATTTTCCATTTTTCCTGTTTACTCCCATTTGTTGTTTACTTTAACCACATTATTACATGCCACTTTGATGCTTTGCCAGCCTGGATGATCTATTGCTATCTAGGGATAAATATTTCAGTGAGATAGGCCTATTCATGTTTTACCTCTTTCTAAATGGGTTTGTGTAAAGTGCGATTTAAGCTTCTCAGTGTGGAGATGCAGTTGCCTCTGAATGAGCTGCTGCTTATAGGAGAACGTGGCTGCTGTGATAAAATATAAAGCTTAATAATATTAAGCTAAATATGCATATTAATTTAATATGCATCGGAATAATTAGATTTTTTTCTAGCTTTTCCTGGCGAACAAGCAATAACCTTAACTATTAAATCAAGCTATTGGTCAAAGTAATGTGCTTGGTTGTGGATTTTGAGTAAAAAATATCCAAGCTGTACAAAATTCAGGCCTAAACAGATAAATGTAAGGTTTCTAAAGTTTAAACTAGTAATTCAAAAGTTTATTTAGATCTTATAAAGGGGTTTGTGAGCTAAAGATGTTGAAAAAAAAATGGTTTGCAGTTGCAAAGCTCAGCTCGCTTTTAGTCCATTTGACAAAAGGTGGAGAATTCCTGGTTCCCATTCTTTGACCACAATTTATGGACCTCTGTTAGAAACGTGCAAAACGCGAAAATGAAAATAATAATGCTTCATTGTGCATTATTCACAAGGAACATTCACAAGGAACTGTTAATGTCCAGTTTCTTTTCTTGTTTACCATCCTTTGTTACATTTGTTATTATCTCTTAAATCTACCTTATTCTATCTAAAAAAAACTGCAATCTTTCCATGTTAAATGGGTTATTTAGGCCTATCTTTATTCATGGACCCTGTAACATGACTGATTTGCTGTAGGCTAAATGTGAATTTATTTTAGATGTGAAGGTATTTTGAATTTTTCTAAAGAAAATATTAACTTTAAAGTAGAAGATGCCGCGCGAAGTGCTTTTGGCTGGTTTATTATCTTGCTTTTTTTTTGGGGGGGGGGGGGGTCCTCATGGCTGGTGAACGTGGAAGTTTGGAAGGGAGTGTATGGATCAGGCACGAGACTGGCCGGATCAGCACGTGCTGAGGCACCCCTCTGGCCCTGCCCACTGCGGTTGCGCCTTGTTTTACTCAATATGTGAGAAATTGGGCAACGCTCCGGGACATTTTGGCTCCTGATCCAGATGTTTGCATCTGAAGACACACGGCGCTCCCGGATCCAAAATGGCGCACAGTTTCCTTAGCTTGGATGTGGAGACCTTCCAGAGGCGGTGTCCATGGTAACCCCACCGTGGCCAATGTGGTTACGTAATGCCCACATTGAGGCAGTGTTTATGTTGTGGATAAGACTTGATGCAGCCTCAATCGATTTTTGAGGCGGCAGACTCACAGACACTGTGCTGATGTGGGTTTGTGCGAAATCAAGTGAGAGATTTGCAACGTTTCGGCTGCAGTGCAACTACAAACACGACTGGTGATAGATTCATCGCGAAGGTGCTCTGAAAGTCCTTTTTATGAATGACCTCAGCTTTTCTGCAGACTGGGGGTAAAAAAAAGAGAGCAAGACACGCATCAAGTGTGCACGTGTGAGCATTGGGCAAAGAGTAAGCAGCAGAGAGGAAGGGATGGGGTTGGTCCTGTTAATCCGACCTGATTGAACTTGGAACAGGATCTTCATCCCCGTGCCCTCGCGGACATGTGATGGTTGGATGGTTCGGTCATGTCACCACAAAACAGCGCACCCCCATTGAAAGTTTACATTATGACTTAAAGATATTTAGGATGACCGTGCTTAAAGACATCCCGGAGAAATGGTTTCCAGTCGTTCTCCCACTGCACAGAAAGAAAAAGAAAGAACTGGATGGAAGGACATCGAAAAAGAAGCAGACAGGTATGAGTTTGTGTGCAGTTCAGCGGATCATCTGCAGCTGATTTTATTCACAGTGATGTAGTGACTGAAAGGATGTTTGCGCATTATTCAAATAAATACCATTCGTTTCCATTTCAACTGAGTCCAAGTTTCATTGTCTTCATCTCACTCCATCCTGCCATGTGTCCAGCTGTGTCTGAAAACAAATCTCATCATATGGCACATCTGCATCAGACATGTCCCCCTATACTTTGTGCCACTTTATCAGTGAGTTCTGTTGTCAGTGAATTGTCACTTTTACTGCATTGAACATCACCATCAACTGTGAGGGTTATTAGGAGTGAAAGAACAGCTTTTCATACATCATAGTTTAACTGACAATCAATTTTATTTTTGGTTTAAATTTTTTACGTTTGTTTGTTTGTTTTTTGCAGGAATAAGTATTAACCTGCATAAAATTATTTACATTTTTGCTGTTTACATTCAAAAGCTGACAGCCAGTTTGTGCTGGAGGTGCTAGTGTAAGCAAGACAGAGTTAATCAGAATCAGAATCTTTTTTTAAGTAGCTGATGTCCTTGTCTCTTGTTGAGACATTGATCAATCCTCTGGGCGCCAGCCTCTGCTGCTCTGCTGTGGATGGATCCTAATTCCCTGTAGCTTAACTTTAACAAATATCACAGGATGTGCACCTTCATTTGACCTCCGTTCCATTAGCCGGCCACTCTGTCACTGACATTGTTTTCCATCAAATTAGATCACTCTATGAGTGCGCACACTAAGGTGCATGACTGCAGATTATTCTTTTCTTCTACTGGTAATTAGATCAGCGATAGTAAGCAAGGATCACTCCTCTGCAGAGTCTGAAACTGGCCTAAGTTCACCCACAACAATGACATTAGCTTTTCCCATAATGATGTGGTCATTGCTGCTCTGATTTTAGCTTCTGTTGTGAGATTGTGTTTCTAGTGGAGCTACAAGGTGTTTCAGTGCAGCAGCTTGTTGGCTCATGTGTCTGATCATAAAAGGAATCGTTTTAAAGGGGCAGGAGGGGGGGTGAAGCTGCATGAATGCTTAAGTTTATTACCATAAATAAATATTTATTTGCTTAGTTTTTATACAAACCTTTTGCCTGAAAACCTGCAACTCACACTTTCATACTGATGAAGCTTTGTACATTCAAACAGACTCGCTGCATGACAGTAAGTCTGCGTCAGGACTTTTGATGCCCTTGAAGTTGTCAGGGATGTTAACACTTAGTGGGCAGTTTGCTAAACAGCTGGTCAGCTTATCCAGGAGTAGCTTTGACAGGCAGCCTTGATATTAGATGCTTGGAGGTCTCATTCAGCAGGGGCATCTTGCCATCTTCACAGTCTGCATGTTAGACAGATCTTGCAACAGGATAACCTTCAGGCAGAGCAGAGAAACACAGAAGGTGAAGGATAGAGGAGGGAAACGTGTTGTGAGTTTGGGCAGATTTTGACGGATAGGTGCCAATGCAAACATATGTTATTTGATCTTGTACACCCAGCTTTCAAATGCTTCCTCATTAATGTTCAACCCCATCATATTACATGCTCCCATGAAGACAAATGGCCGTAATTCATGTGCCGCCACACCTGTCTTGTAAACTAACAATGAATTTGAGCTTTCATTGGCTCTCTCTAAAAGGTCAGTGTTTGTTGGTGAAACTGAACACAGCAGGGAACACAGCAAAGATTTAGGTTATGAGCTGTATGTGTCGAGAGGGCTTCACAAAGCTGCAGAAACACAGGAAACCACAGTTTTTTTCTTTATGAGTGGCTGAATGCTGCTGTGTGATGTCCCTTCCTGTGAAACCTCACCAACCCCGAGTCATCAGCCCTGAATCTATTGAGGATCCTGTTGTTTCAGTGTGACGGTATCTCTGTGCACACAACACATTCTGAGCTTGACATTTACTCTATAGCTAGGTGTTACAGCCTTATGCAAAAATATACCAGTTATATGAGAAGCAGCCTCATCACTGTTAGCGCAGAGTCTACTTGTGAACATTGGGGGAAACTCCGAAAACCTAATCAACATCAATGCAAACCTGAAAGCAGAAGATAGAGTGCAGGGTCAGTGGGCGAGAGGTTTTGCACATAAATAAAAAATCTGGTTTTCAGTTTTAATTTCCTTTGATTTACAACTGAAATGAACCTTATTTGACCAGATCAAACATCCATCTATTATTAGGATGATGGATGAGAGGTAAGTTATTATTACTTTGTTTTTGATGCCATGTTAACCTGGTAACCATTTTTGTCCTGTGTGGTTGTACAGAGGAGGAGAGAAAGGTCAAAGCTAATGACAGAGAGTACAACGAAAAGTTCCAATATGCGGTAAGAGCACCTGCTGTTTTCTTATGTATCCAAAAAATATATTATGGACACTGTCATTTATTTGTGCTACACTGCAGATGTAATTCCAACTCCTGTGTTTTCCTCTTTTCATACAGAGTAACTGCATCATGACATCAAAGTATAACATCATCACTTTTCTGCCTGTCAACTTGTTTGAGCAGTTTCAGGAAGTAGCCAATACCTACTTCCTTTTCCTGCTCATATTACAGGTGAGTAGAGGGGATGAGTTAGGGTTACCTGGATTTAGGTCTTGATTTTAAAATTTGAAGGATGTTATCCACAGTCATTTGGCATGTTTATCCAAAGTAATATCTGAGAAGCAATCAAATAATTAAACTATGTAGGAAGCTGTGTGTATGTTATTCATGCAGAGAGTAAAGGGTGTTATGTGGCAGGTTATGCTGTGTCCTTAGAGGAAGAAGATACATCAGGTGAAGTCATTTGAGTTAAATAGGTTCATGCAGATTAAAATAAAAATTGCAAACACATTCACAGTCAGTGTAACTTCCCTTCTCTTCAGTTGTGTGGGAGCTTTTTTAATGGAAGATAAGAAGCTTGTCAGCGAATGTTATTTTACAGATTTATTCAAACCAGAAAGAGGAACTACTAAATGTGTTAAATGATTCACTCTTATTTAACATTATATCAATAATTTTTGCAACCACTAACAGTTATTAAATCATTTATTTGCTTCACATTGGGGTATAACTCAGAAGCTCATATTCAGCTAAATCTTACTGGTTTTAGGATACCTCAATTTTTTCTTACTTTTCTTACTGGTATGTTAAAATCCCAGTTTGCTCTCACTTGTGACTAAATTGATACATTTTCTCAAACAAGTGAAACTAACAATTATTTTGCTTATTATTAGTTTCTGTTACAGACAATAATATATATTTTATTACAACTACAGGAGTTGCTGGAGTGTAAAATACTTACATATGCACACTACGTATGTCTTTATTCATAGTAACCTGCAAATAAAAACCGTCTTTGTCACTGTCATTGTTTCAGTTGATACCTCAGATCTCCTCCCTTTCTTGGTTCACAACCATTGTGCCTTTGGCCCTGGTGCTGAGCATCACTGCAGTAAAGGATGCAACAGATGACTATGTGAGTGTATTTTCCACAACACTGTCACAGTTTTAAGTGTAATGCATGACCAAACTATGGGAAAAAAACAACTTGCTGTATCGTATGCCTACTGCAGTTTCGCCACAAGAGCGACAACCAAGTGAACAATCGTCAATCTCAAGTCCTCATCAGAGGCTCGTAAGTCATAACAACTGAAACTTATATGAACTGGTGCCTCTAAATTTTTTTCCCTGTTAAATTTGATGTGTTTTGGCATCTTAAGTTGTACCTTCACAGAAGCTGTTCATATATCTTGCTTCTGCAGGCTGCAGAATGAAAAGTGGATGAACGTTCGAGTGGGTGATATTATTAAACTGGAAAACAACCAATTTGTGGCAGTAAGTGTTCAAGCGACACGACAATGTGCACTGACACACTATTTGAACAAGATAGTTTTGAACAATTACACAAAATAGTAGCCTGAATAAAACTGAGTAAAACTGCAATCAGTTTTAACTTGTCTCTGATGCCTTTGTTTGCAGCAATGAAAGATGCAAACTGTCATCACTTTGCACACATTTCTGCAGCTGTGTTGGAGACCTGCAGTGGAAGCTAACCTCAGTTATCTGTTTTCAGGCTGACCTGCTCCTGTTGTCCAGCAGTGAACCTCACGGGCTGTGCTACATTGAGACAGCAGAGCTAGACGGGTCAGAAAACGCAGCACACGTCAACGTTCACAGAGTGAAGAGATAATAGGACACTACATCTAAAGTACTGTGTGTTGTATTGTCTTGCAGAGAAACCAATATGAAGGTGCGTCAGTCTGTTTCTGTGACAGCTGAACTTGGTGACTCGAACAACTTTGCTTCATTTGATGGTGAGATTTTCAGACAATCTCATCTTGTGTCAGTTCCTCGCTGTGTTCATACCCGTAAGGATAGAAAGGTTAATTGTTTCCATTACGTTTGTACTTTAACTGTCTCCCCTATACATCATTGCACATAAATAATGCAGAATACCCATAAAACATTCACATACACACAAACTTTTTGTCCTTTTCTGCCACCGCTGAATGACAATGCATCATCGCACAGTGAAAAAGCTTTGAGTCAGCAAAGCAGCCTCACACACTCCTCACCTGCATGTGAAAATGCATAGATGCAGCAAATCAACTCACACTTTGCCTAATATCATCTTACAGGAGGAGTGTGTTTCACCTCTACAGTGTGTGCTTTAATGTGTGACAGCAGCATGTGAATGAAGATTTTTTGTTCTAGATCATATTTATACACATCTCAGTAATTGGACTTCTCCTGCACATTATAATTTTATCTTTATTTATTTAATTTTTGTAATTTTACCGCACATTTCTGGGGGAAGGCGAGGTAGTGTGTGAGACCCCAAACAACAAGCTGGATCGCTTTTGTGGGACTCTTTACTGGAGAGACAAGAAATACACCCTGACCAATCAGAACATGCTGCTCCGAGGATGTGTCCTTCGCAACACTGAGGCCTGCTATGGCCTGGTCATCTTTGCAGGCGAGTGTGTGTGTGTGTGTGTGTGTGTGTGTTTAAATAGAAATCCATGTATGTGGAAAGAATAAATGTAACAAGTCATTGTTTTACTGATTCTTCCTCAGGCCCGGATACCAAACTAATGCAGAACAGCGGCCGCACCAAGTTTAAGCGCACAAGCATCGACCGCCTGATGAACACTCTGGTCCTTTGGGTAGGACACCCCAAACCTCTCACTTTCATGGATCAAATCTATTTCAGGACATGAGCTTAGTGGTTTGAATTTAGTTTCAAGTATCAACTCAAGTATTTAACCACAGATCAGTAAGATAATTGTTTAAATGTAAGTTATATCTGTCTTATTTATTCTGCCATTGTGTTTCTGTCTGCACACCCCTGCCAGATTTTTGGCTTCCTGGTGTGTATGGGTGTCATCCTGGCTGTGGGTAATGCAGTATGGGAGAGAGAGGTGGGAGCACGGTTTCAGAGCTACCTGCCTTGGGACCCTCCTGTGGACAACTTCCTTTTCTCAGCCTTCCTCTCGTTTTGGTCCTACATTATCATCCTCAACACAGTGGTGCCCATCTCTCTTTATGTCAGGTAGGGAAAGGTGGCAAAATCAAGTGACTTGTCTGAACACATAGTTGTTACTAGTTATGGCAACCAAATACATAATATATAAACATGTTGAACGTGTTTCAAGACAAGTTCAGACATGAACATATTTATTCCTCATATATCACATTTTCTTTTAACTGTGAGTAAATTAGCTGCAATATCTAATATATTTTCCCCTGGTTATTAATACAGCCTTGTTAAAAATAAAGCACAGTTTCTCAGTTCTAAGGTTTACATATTGGGACGAATAAAAAAATCATCTGATCATTTAAAATTTTTTTAAAAAATGAGCTTTAAAGATCAGATGAACAGCAAATCTAAATAAAAGATATGACAAAGAAAAAGAAAGTCAAGATAGTTCAAAGGATGAGAGCTGAAGGTGATCATGGAAAGACTGATGAGGCAAAAAGGAGAATACAGAAAGAAGGATAAAGGAAGAGTAGGTAGGAAGAATGAATGGATGAGGGAGGGAAACATGAAAAGTGAGAGGGTGTGATGAATGTGAGGGAAGAAGAGATGAACAGATGAGAGTCGTCTGGTTGTTTAATGAATGTTTCAGGGAAAGGACGAAAGGATAAAAAAAAATAATTTATTGACTTCCTTATTGAAACGGGTAGAAGTCCCACTGAGATTTACATCACAATTGCTGGTGGGCCATGGCTAAATAAAAGAGATGAGACATTTAAAATGTAATGAGAGGACAGGGTAAGGTAGGGGAGAGAAGGATGGAGGGGTCCAGATGGATGAAGTAAGGAAAGATGATTGGGAAAGAAGGAAGATTGGAATGTAAAGGGAAGGTTGGATGGACGGATATAGGAGGGCAGATGGATGAGAACAGGTGAGAGAACTCTGTATAAGAAGGCTGACTGGATGAGTGTGTGGTGGAGCTGTAGGCTAACTCCATTTACTGGTAATTTATTTATTTTTTTGTTATTCAGCTATTTACAAGCAACCCATCACTCCACAGTAAGAGTAATTACTCACAAGAAGAAAACAAAAGTCAGCAAACCTCAATAAGCTGATGCATGGTTTTAAAGTGTTTTAAAGAGGGACTAATATCCCCACAGCTTGATGCGGGAGGGGTGATACAGAAACAGATGATTTCAAATCATTGCCACTAAATTTTTTCTCATTTTTAGACCCAGAGAGCACCACAGGACTTTTCTCATGTCCCGAAATGAAAAACATAGAATTGCTTTTCACAGCTGTAGAAGTTCACTGATGTAGAATCTGTTGTGGCACTTAACCAAAACATGGCATATTGCATAATATAAGAAATATGCTTGCTTTATTTAAGACATTTTAGTGTTATTCTGCAGAGACATCCACACAGGTAAAGATAAAAGAAACGCTGGAAACTTTCTTTAGCTGGACGATGTTGAATTCACTGCCTCAGAGTCAAACAACAGTTCTATTAACTCTTCAATCCCAGTTAAATACTGCTTGACTGCCGCATAAACACTGAGTCACTGTTTCAATGTAGAAGGTTTATATTGTACCATTTTATTGGTGTTTCTCAATTCCACATTGCTTTGAATGGACTGCATTTGGTTCCCTCTCTCCTGTATTGGAACAGTGTGGAGGTGATCAGGTTGGGCCACAGCTACTTCATTAACTGGGACCAGCAGATGTTCTGCTCTCAGTGTAATACAGCAGCAGAAGCCAGGACCACCACTCTGAACGAGGAGCTGGGCCAGGTGAGCAATCAGAGGATGTTTATGTAATGCTTAATGTATTCTCTCCTTTTCTGATGCTTATTCAGGATACCAATAATACCAATAATACCAACCATAATAATTCTGCCTTACCTGACGTAAAGAAAGTAAACAAACTAATTCAGAAGTCCGGCTCTTTGCTGGAGACAACTCCACAGCCACAAAAGCTTAATGTCCAGAAAAGAAAGTTGCTGCAGTTTCATCTCTTTAAAACTCATATTTCTTAGTCAAATGTTTTTCATTTTTGTTTTTGTATTTAGGTTGAATACATCTTTAGTGACAAGACTGGAACCCTCACTCAGAACATCATGAGCTTCAACAAGTGCACCATCAATGGACAGGCTTACGGTAAGTAGATAAACACGAGCATATTCACGCACACAGCAACACAATGTACACGAGAAGTATTTCATATCTGGAATTTGTATTACTGCCAGGTGAAGCAACAGATCCACTGGGGGCAAAGCCAAAGGTCGGTGGTTATTTCTTTCTATATACACCACCTATTATCATAACATGGTGTGGTATTATAGTTCCACGCTTGCCTGTTCATCTTCAGAGGCTGGACTTCACTAGCTTCAACCCCCTGGCAGACCCGGACTTTTGTTTCTATGACGACAAGCTGCTGGAATCGGTGAAAGTGGGGGACTTGCACACACATGAGTTTTTCCGCTTGCTCTCCCTTTGTCACACTGTTATGAGTGAGGAGAAGAGTGAAGGTGAGTCAGAGGAGTGAAACATCTAAGACCCGCACAGCATCCTTCTCATATTTACTGTCTAAATATGGCTTCTTCTGTCTGCACAGGGGAGCTAGTTTATAAGGCTCAGTCTCCAGATGAGGGTGCTCTGGTGACAGCAGCTCGAAACTTCGGCTTTGTGTTTCGTTCTCGAACACCCGGGACAATTACCACCACAGAGATGGGCCGAACCGTCACCTATTCACTGCTCGCCATATTGGACTTCAACAACATACGCAAGAGGATGTCTGTTATAGGTACGGATGCAGGATGCTTTTTTTCCCATGTAAATTAGGGATTAGTATGAATGTAGAATTAAATACGTATTAAACTGAACATTTTAACACAATGAAGTGTTTATTTTTGCATACTAAAAAGGGACATTGGTGCATTTTGTTTTGGCATATTTGCCTTTTTTTGTTGTTTTTATTGAATAACCAAATTAAGCCAGTTTTCTTAGATAAACAGTTTTTTTTGTGGGAGTAAAATTCTGTATTTATTATCAGAGGTATAGAAGATTTTAACCTCACACAGTGCTGCTGAATATTCATCAGAAGACCATGAAATGTGTGGGTCAAAGACGATGCAAACCCTTTTGAGGTGGCCATACTACAGCAATAGCACCATCAGTAGTTCCCCCTGAAAGTCTATAAGAGGTTATAGGTTTGTCTGTCCTCTAGTGCTTTTTGTAAGAAAACATAGTTGTGAAATTATGTTGTTCTTTCTGCAAGAATAAAAACAATTCTGATGAGGAGATTTTTGTGATTTTTCCTCCTGTAAGGGGATTATAAGTAGTCGGAAATGCTTCTCAGTAATGTGGCAGGATGTTGACATCAGCATCACATGATATTCTGACACCCTGGATGGTACATTGTGGTAAATTGTGATGATACTGTCACTCTGGGTGTTTGAAGGTGATGGTGGCCTTTCTGAAATCCTTTGAAATGTTTTTTTTTCTTTTCCGTCCTTCCCTCTCAGTGCGTAATCCAGAGGGCAGGATTCATCTGTACTGTAAAGGAGCTGATACTGTTCTGCTGGATAGACTTCACCCCTGTAACCAGGAATTGATGAGCCTAACCTCAGACCATCTTAATGTGAGTAAAAATGTAAACCCTTTAAAAGCACTAGATGGAGCTCCATTGCCATCTAGTGTCTTTCACTCAAAATGAGCTTTTAGCAGCACTCGCCTTTACGTACTCTGTCTAATCACTTAATATCTACAACCACAAACATGTTTTTAACATTACTGTTATTAAAACTCAATATAACAAATGAAAAACATTTTAAGTAACACATTAAAATCAATCTCACATCTCTATATCAAAGAGCCTGTACATGTTGGTGCGTCTGTTTTTGGTTTCAGGAGTATGCAGCAGATGGGTTGCGGACACTCGCTCTGGCCTGCAGGGACCTTTCAGAGGACGAGTGGGAGGCTTGGTCAGAGAGCTATCGCTTTGCTGACAAGGCAACCGACTGCAGGGAAGACAGACTGGCAGCAGCTTATGACGAGATAGAACAAGATATGATGGTAAGTCGCTCATTTCACTTTTGCTTTTGTTCTCTATCCCAGTTGTTTCTACTATCCCATCAAGTAAAACAAGAGTGGTGATTTAAAGGGGATTTGTTACGTTAGGTTGTAAATTTGCTATTCGTGTCATTGCAGTGATGTTCACATAAATGTTTCTGATTGTTTTGTAGCTCCTCGGAGCCACAGCTATAGAGGATAAGCTGCAGGAAGGTGTCCCAGAGACCATTGCTGTGCTTTCTCTGGCAAACATTAAGATATGGGTTCTTACTGGAGACAAGCAGGGTGAGACCTGTACATTCCCACACCTGTCTCTTGAATCTAGTCCCCTCACTGGTGCCTTTTCACCACTTCCCTTTGATACTACAATGAGCAGAGCACTAGGTTTTACAGTGTTTTACTGAAAAAACGAAGAAATATTATCACACAGAAACACATTTTAATAATCAAAAAGACGAGTGTTGGGTTGGGTTTCAGAACTAACAAAGTAACTACTGTCAGAAGACTTAGACTTACCTTTATTGATCCCTTTGGGATGACTCCTTCAGAAAAATTTTAAATTTGATTTGATTGAAAGAGTGGGTACAACAAAGAAATAGTCAACATTTTGAGCAGTAAATTAAACAAAAGTACGACCAGAAATTGATCATCTCCTTCTTTCTTTCATTCAGAAACAGCTGTCAACATAGGTTACTCGTGTAAGATGCTGACAGACGACATGAACGAGGTGTTTATCATCAGTGGACACACAGTACAGAGTGTACGACAACAACTCAGGTCAGTTTTTTCCATGGATGGTCTTCCCAGTGTGTTGTAGAATTCACAGAAGAACATCAAGTAACATGAGGCCAGACTAGAAAAACATAGACTGAGAAATGGTGCATGATCAGACTGGTAGGTGTTCTTGCTGTGTTTTTAACCAGAGAGAATTACAGAGGAATGCACAGTTTTTATGTGATTTAACTTAGTGTAGACACTGCGGACACATATTTTTTTATTATATAACAAAGTTTCTGTTTTCACAATTTTTAAGAGTGTTGAAATTGCAGAAGAACTCCAATCTTGTCTCATTTCAAACATGTACTAAATTAAATGAAATAAACCAATTTTAGCTATTTTTAGTAAGAAAAAAAAGCAGTTACACTGTTCAATTACCACAAAGGAGAAAGGTTTTCTATTTGTGCTTAGTTTGCAATATAACATAGATTAGCCTGGAGAATTTGGTTTAGTCTTATTGATTTATTATTTTTAAAAAAGGCTGAAATATCCAATGCACATTAGTTCAGATGGTTTGCTGAGACACTCACATCTGAGCTCAGATGTGTGTGTTTAGTCCTTATACTACTTGACTGCAGTCCTTCTGTGATGTACTGAAATATTGTGCTATTAATGTGGACATGATTAAAAAGTAGATTTTTGAGCAAAAATGAAAATCATGAAGTAGAGAGAGGTGTTCAGGACACATTTATGTGAGGAAACAAATCAAAATTGATTTTTAAAAGATAGAAATTATTAAAATATCTTCTAACTTTTAAATATAGATAGAAGTTTAAAACTATAACCAAACTTTCAAGACAAAGCTGCCCAGCAAAACTAGGAGAAGTGAGGATCTCAGTCTTCAGCAGAGGAAAAGATAAAAGATATAAATTGGAGACACTTGTAGAGGGTCCAACCAGAGACTGGACCAAAACTAAACTGAGTCCTGAGCTGTTTTACGAATCAGTTACTGTTCTGCTTGGTGCTTTAATGCTTACAGCATGTTATTAGTAAAGAGAGGCGAAACACCATGATAACCTTTTCATTACATGTGTCTGTTGTTCTCCCTCATCCTTTATTTGATGTGTATTTACTCTCGCAGGAGGGCGAGGGAAAGGATGATTGACCTGTCACGAGCCAGAGAAGGGGGAAAAGACGTAGGGATGGAGGGATGGGCAGAGGCACATTTCATGGCTAATGGGTACAAAGAAGGACAAGAAGGAGATGGGAGTGCTGCAGAAGGAAAACAGCAGTGCAATCCTATACCTTCAGCTCCCACTCATGTGATGGACAACATCTCTGGAGAATTTGCTCTCGTTATCAGTGGTCACAGTCTGGTATGGATAGTATGCCCTAACTTTCATGTACTCTACACAAAATCCGCAGGCAGTAATAAAACTCTAATGGTTATATATGTCATCTGAAACAAATCTGCTTTCCGTATAATGGTCTTTTCTTGTCTTTTCTCTGCTCTTTAACAGGCCCATGCACTTGAAGCAGACATGGAGGTAGAGTTTGTCTCAACGGCCTGTGCGTGCAAAGCTGTGATTTGCTGCAGGGTCACTCCTCTCCAAAAAGCTCAGGTGGTAGAAGTCATCAAGAAACACAAGAAGGCGGTAACATTGGCTGTAGGAGATGGCGCTAACGATGTTAGCATGATCAAAAGTAAGTACAGTGCGGGAATGATCAATGCATGTGGGGTTTAGGAGAGAAAATGAAGCAGGAATACTGCGTCATACACTGCCTGGCCAAAAACAAATTGCTACCAAAAACAAAGTTAAACATGAATTATTTAGCTTTAATTTCAGCACTCATTCACAGGGCTTTGTTTCATTAACCTTCTGCGATGTCACAAGATTTGTTTCCATCTGGTGCTAGATTAATTGTTCACCTTGATCTTGTACTGAGAAAGGTAAGTCCAAAGTCCTGGTCCTTTCAAAGATGCTCATTTGATCAATCCATGTTCAGGGAACATGATGTCTCAAGCTTCCTGAAGGACTTTTTCACAATATGAGCCCCATGAATTCTGGTATTTTCATCTTAAAATACACCTTGAAAGAAAAAAATCCTGTGAGGCAATAACCTGGTCACTCAGTATATTCAGGTTCAGCTGACCTCATACTGTGGGCACATAACGATGCTGAACAAAGACCTGACACAAGGCATTATGGCTGCATCGCTTCATCTTACTCTCTTCTTACCCTGATGGATCTGCACTCATCAGGCCAAATGACCTTCTATTGCACCAGAGTCAAATCTTTGTTCTCCCTAGTAAATTGAAACTTTTCGCCCAGTTAGCCTGATTGATTATGGCCACTCAGCAGTTCAGACAGAATGCTTTGAGTGCTCATATGATTTCACCAAACGCTTACAGCGTGGCACACACATTAAGATAATCATGCTGTTGTTATCCTTACTTTCTTCCTACCCCAACCAAGGAAAGCAAACACTGTGGAGGTTATCCTATATGAGTATTCTGTGCTTAAGGGTGTATGCAGATTTCATTTTCTCTGGCAATTTACCGGTACTCCAAAGTGGGTCATAAGTATTAACTACCATCACTCTTACTGCCTAAATTTTTACATGGAACACCATAGTTTCCTATTATCCTTTCTAATATTAATAATTTATTGGAGAGATCTTAATCCAGTTTTAGTAATGTTTGCAATCTCCTTAGATGTTTTTCTTTCTGCATAATGCAGGATTTGTCCCTTCTTAAACAGTGAGACATCTTTTCTACGACCGCGGAACAAATCTTTCAACATGGGTGTCTAAGAAATGAGAAGCTACTCATTGCATCATTTGGGGTTAAACAACTTGGTGCTAGCTTAAAGATTATGGCCCACACAGTAACTAATCAATAATCAGCTCATTGCTATTGCCTATTTGATGAGTTAAATCCATGTGGGAACTTTTTTCTTGGCCACGCTGTGGAGTTGAGTTGGAACCATAGATTGGAACGGATAGAGAGAAGTCGCTCGTGTGTGTACCGTGTCTACCTTTACAGCAGATGTGGTGGTGGAGGTTGTTTACTTGGTGCTACACGTTGTGATAGTGGTTGTGTGGAAATGTTCATGAGTTGCAATATCCTCGTAATTTGGGGAATTTGTTTTTTTGCTGTCAGTGTGACGAGTGTTCCTTTGAATCCTTCACTGCAGATTTAACACTCAGTTGGTGAGAACAAACATTGACAACCTTTCATTTTAGTTTCAAATCCATATGGCACCAAAATCCTTACAGTTTTAGTATGTTTTAGTCTGGTTTTAATTGGTGCATGTACTGTATCTAATACCTTTATTAGGGATTGGCAAATAATAAATGATGTTAAAAAGTGCTGATTTAATTTATTTCTTGCTATAAAGCTAATTACATGAAAACTAAATGAGAACATTGTTAACAGGGTTTTTTTCTCCTCCGTCATGGTTTGTAAGTGTTTTGTCACCTTTCTGTTTGTCTGTGGCTTCACAGCACGTTCAACATGTTTACCTGCAGGGCTTTTGAAATAAATTTAAGCAATCGCAGAGGAATGCAAGCAGTCCAATACTTACTGCGACAAAGTGTTAGGAAATATTTTGCTTCTGCACAACAAGAGTTGAAATAAAATTAATTTTATTTTTAGCTGCCCAACAAGAAAAATGTTTGAACTATTTCAATCATAATCATCATCATCAATCAAAATCATCTTTTTTTTTTATTTTTAAAGACTATTTTCTCACTGTATTTGTAATTAGATATTTCAAGAAGTGTTCATTTATGCATTTGATTACTGCTGATCAGAGCCGATAAGTGTTTTGAAGTATTTATTGAAGCAATTTAGGGTTTAATTCAGTCTGATTTCTGGTTAGAGCCTCAGCTGAGGAGGAGGTGTTCAAGTCAGGTTTTTTGTGTGGAGTTTGTGTGTTTTCCTTGTGTATACAGGAAATCTAGCCTTCTCTCTTAGTGCAAAAGCATGCAGTATGAGCATGAATTTGCATGTGAATAGTTGTTTGCTTCTACGTGTTACGCTGCAACACTGTCCAGATGCAAAATACAAAAACCTGTTTGGTAAAATCTGAAATAAATGTTCAGTTTTTACATTACATTTACATTTACATTACATTACAGTCGGACTTACTCTCTTGTGTCTTCAACTTCAGGTGCTCATATTGGAGTTGGTATTTCTGGTCAGGAGGGGATCCAGGCTGTGTTGGCAAGCGACTACTCCTTCGCCCAGTTCCGCTTCCTCCAACGCCTCCTGCTGGTCCACGGCCGCTGGTCCTACCTGCGCATGTGTCGTTTCCTCTGTTACTTCTTCTACAAGAACTTTGCCTTCACCATGGTGCACTTCTGGTTTGGCTTCTTCTGTGGCTTCTCTGCTCAGGTCAGAAAAAAACAGCAACGATATAAAAAAATTTAGGTGCCATTGTTGTGATTTTGACTGTTTGTGCATGTGTTTGTTTGTTTGTTTGTGTTTGTCTTTTTGTTGTAGACGGTGTATGATCAGTACTTCATCACACTCTACAACATTGTGTACACCTCCCTCCCTGTGCTGGCCATGGGGATTTTTGATCAGGTCTTTTAAATTTAATACAATGTGTTATTTTGCTAGCTTGCACCTATATTGTGGGTGTGAAATGAAGCAGTCATTTTGTACTTTGGACTTTATTGAAAACATGTTTTTAAAAAGTTAGGAATTGAACCCATTTCTCACACAGTTCCTAAATCTATTTTAAAAGGCATAAGTACTCTTGAGTTAATGACACTTCTGTTCCACTGTTTAGTATGATTATGTTAGCCTTTTATTTAAACCACTAAGCCACTTACTCTACTGTTTGCATGTCTGCATTCCTCTTTTAGCACTTTGGATCTCTCACTTCCTCTTCTTATTGCAGGATGTTCCAGATCAGAGAAGTCTGGAGTATCCTAAACTCTATGAGCCCGGTCAGCTTAATCTCCTCTTCAACAAGAGAGAGTTCTTTATCTGCATTACCCAGGGCATTTACACATCAGTGGTGCTTTTTTTTGTCCCCTACACCATGCTGTCCGAAGCCACTCAGAGCACCGGCGTGCCTCTCGCTGACTACCAGACCTTTGCGGTCACCACTGCAACAGCGCTGGTTATTGTGGTGAGTGTACAGGTGAGAAAGCCCAGTTTGGTAACACCTTTCCTCAAACCAGGCATCAGTCATATTCAGTAGCTGTTGTGTTTGAGGCTGGTCCCTGAGCTGTGTCTTCACATGTCTGGTTTTGCAGATCGCTCTCGACACTGGCTTTTGGACAGTCATTAACCATGTGTTTGTGTGGGGCTCCTTGGGCTTCTACTTCACCATCATGCTCGCTCTGCACAGTCAGACACTCTTCAGGTTTTTTCCCAGCCAGTTCCACTTCATAGGTTGGTCACTGGATTTAGTCTTTTCAAACAAATACAATTAACTTCAGCTACACAAGGACTGTATTTTTATATTTTATGATCCTCACATGGTCATTAATGTGTTCTTATTCAGTGAATCTGTATTGTTGACGTTAGATAATGTACATTTTACCAAATAAAACTTGCTTTAATATTAATTATTGGCTATTAACTGGAATTGTATGTATTATTATTATTATTATTATTATTTTAACACCACACTATGAAAAATGTGTAACATTTTTAAAAGCATGCTCATGTTTGTGTCTGTATGTTTGTGAGTACAGGTAGCGCCCAGAGCACATTACTACAGCCAGTGGTGTGGTTAACTATTGCGCTGGCAGTAGCAATATGCATAGTTCCAGTTTTGGCATTCCGCTTCCTCAAACTGGACCTTAAGCCTCAGCTCTCAGACACGGTGAGAAAACTCAGAATTTGCGTCTGTGGTATTTATTGCAACACGTGTTACTGTCTTCCCAGCATGTCAGGGTTGAAACGGACGCAGACATGTGGAAAATCAGTTCATAAGTTTGGGACATGTTCATGTCATTGGTTTTCTGCACTTTAATGCTGTGTAAATACTGACATAATCGGTGTGCTGAATGGACAAGTTGATTGACATATAAATTTAAGATCAGTGTGAGGGTGTGCCAGTCAACCAAGCGAAGCAGCTGCAGAGGCGGTGTGACGAAGTTCTTTATTAATTTGCATGTATATTTTGCTCAAACTGAAACAGTTTAGCTTTCGATTAGATGAACAGCAGATAATGACTGATATTCAATGTATTGTTTAAAATGTGCAGAACCAGTTAGAACTTCATATATGACAGTAACAAGAGTAGGTACGCCATATGAATAAGGGTGATTATTAAAGGTTGTGTGACAAAAATGACATTATCTGTTTTTTTTGTGTTGATGTCAATTCATCTAAAAGACATTTTCCTCTCTGTTGCTTCTTTTTCAGGTACGTTACACTCAGTTGATGCGGAAGAAGAGACGGAAACCAGTGGATCGCCACGCTGAAGGTGCCTGGCAAGGTGCAGGCAGTTTGTCAGAAGGCCGTCTGAGCGCTCGTGGTGGCTCCAGGCGGTCAGGTTATGCCTTCGCTCACCAGGAAGGCTTTGGAGAGTTAATTACTTCAGGGAAAAACATGAGACTCTCCTCTCTGGCACTGGCCACCTTTGCTTCCAGACACAGCTCCGGTTGGATTGACACACTCCGCAGAAAGAAAAATATTCAGACTCACACCCCCCCATGTGCTTCAGAGGAGTGCAGCCCGGTGCCCAGCAGTGTTACTGGTTCAGTTCCACCACTTTCAAGCTCTTCTTCTGTTCTGGGTGGCTCACAGGAGGAGGAGGCAGTCACAACAGCAGCCCAGAACATGCAGACTGACCCTGCATCCTTTATACAGCCCTCAACAGCTTTGGCATCATATTCAGAGACTCCTGCACCTCAGAGTTCAGCTCAAGCCGATTGTGCTGATATTTCAACAGTTACAACAGTGAAGCCTGATGGTATAAACTCTCTGGGGACAATGCAGGTCAGTTACTAATACAGAAGGATACACATATATTGTTTTATCAGTCTCTATTAAGACAAAACTAACAGTTTACTTCTCTTCATTTTCCAACAGGAAATTCTCAGTGGTTGCAGGAGTATCACCTCTCTTACCAGTGCATCCAGCAGCCCAAGCTCAACCTCTGTTGCCAGGGAAACCTGCTAGATTGAGTAAAACCTAAGCAACAGATGGTTGAATCCCATCTTTATTCTCGTCTACCAGATGTTCGCATTAACATCCAGGACACTGTGTGAAGTCTTGCGCAATCAGACTGTCATAAAAGCATTACCCACATAGTGCCATTGTCTAAAAGAAATGGATGACATCAGATTCACAAGAGGAAATGGTACAATCTGATGACATAGACTTTTTTCTACAAATTAGGATTTTTATGTTGCGCAGAGCAATGCCTACAGCATGCTGTAAAGACAGCTTATAAATGACTTTGAATGGGATAAAGTACAGTACCAAACAAATGTTTGGACACACTTTTCCATTGGATTTAATGAGAAAATGTGTCCAAACATTTGACTGGTTCTGTATATTTAAGTGAAGATCAGAAGCAGATGTAGAAAACAAAATTTAAGGAAACTAGTTATGATTTATTGAAAAGATCAGTATTTTATAAGCCTTAAAATCTCATCTCAGATTAAGCTGTTGAAAGTAACTATGAGAGATGAAAACAAGTGCAAGCGTTGTTATCTGCTGAAAAACATCTGTCTTTATTATAGTTCTCAGTGAGAACGCTATTTTCTTTTACAGGATTTGGGTCCTTTTTCTCTGACTGATCTGCTACCTTACTGCTATGTATTTTAGATTTTTTAAATCTTTTTTTTTTACTTTGCATCATATTGATGTGCTAAAATGGCCTGATTGAGTTGCACATTTCAAATCAAGCTGTCCTTGCTTTGATTTAAAAGTTAGGCCTCTCATTTTCAGTTTTGGTCTGGCAAGGTTTTGTGATTAAAAACACAGTGGATTGCTTTTAATCTTTTACTCATCAACAATCAGGGAACGGTGAATATTCACCATTAATACTAAAACCCTGGTCACTCTGGATTCTGTTAAGTCAAGGTGCATTTTTCCTGTCACACACTGGCCAATTTTGGGTTTGAGTAATTATCGAGCAGAGCTACTCAAACCCTTGCCTTCAGGCATCCCACATTTATGATCTGTTTACGCTGCATAGCTTATTTTGTTTTGATGAGAATTCAGCATACAGGTGTAAGCGCCCATGAATTGTTGTTGCAGGATTATCTTTTTGGTGGAGCAGTTTAATAAAGATGAATAGAAAAATAAACATATAAAAATAAATAAAAAGTTTCTTTCTCATGAAACACTGTGTCTATGCAAATGTATTGCAAAGCTCAGGCTGATATGACTGCAGGATGATGTGGTTTAATCTGAAACTGAACAAATGTTCGCACAATAGGGGATTTTGAATTTAGAGTGTTTTATCAAATAGATAAATAACCTACTTAGAATGGAGACAATATCTTAGATACCAACGTGTATTTTACATGACAACAAAAAATACAATGAAACAGAGTAAAAATATTTAAAGGTATGTTTTAACTGGAAGCTCCTGAATGGGTCAGTATTAGTATTGCATGACTATGTTCAGGTCTCATGGAGGTTTAATTCTGACACTGAGGAGGATTTCCTCTGTGTAACGGTGCTGAACAAGGGGAAGAGCGCTGGGATTTCACAATAACGGGTCTTACCGACAGCAGTCTGTTGCAGCCACAGGAACTTTGTTTTTAGCCCTGCTGGATGTGTGGAGGACTCAGTCTGGTCAGCTTTCAGCGTGGAAAACTATTTCAATGGGAGTCAGCAACCTGCTGCTCTTGCTCTTTGTATAGTGATGGTTTCTGGACGAGATAAAGCAAAAAATGAGCATTTTTCTCCTTTTTCTGTTTGTTCTGTGGGTTTCGTTGGTTCAAAGCTATTTTGATGGAGCGTGCCCTAAAAAAGGTAAGCTCGTAAAATATAAGAAAGAACATATCTGTCATACCGCTGAGGTAAATAAGTTTAAGCTAAAATTATGCCCACATATATTTGTGTGCTTATTTATTCAGTTGTGGTTTTAATAAATTCACTTTGAGCACCATGCACATCAGATATGTACAGCATGTCATCAAGTTTTGTTTCCAAATAATTTGTATGAAAATATAGACATATGATGTCTCTAATATCAAAAGCAAGTAGTCTAAAGCATCAGCCTTAACTTGCTTATTTTCTTCCATACATTTATATCTATTGCTTTTTGCAGACCTGTGAAGGTAGTGAATTTAATTTAATTTAATTTAATTTAATAAAAAAAAAACTTTAAACACAAAAAGAAAATTAAATAAAGAATTAACTCTAGCTAATATAAATAGTTATTTTCAGATAAGTGAAATATTTTACTTTTTTAACATTTAATTTTATTATATTCTAATCCACATCTTTATACATAAACATTATATTCAGTGCACAATATGTAAACATAATTTATTGCCCTTCATTTTAATGCTTGATTTCCAGTGTAGTTTAAATTTATAGTTAATTTGTGACTAAAGAATTCAATTATTGAATATTTTACTCATCAAAAGAATAAAAAAAGAAATATTTCATCAAACCAAAAGGATCTAAAAGGTCAGGAATATTGTGTGACATGAAAATCTGTGAGTGCTGATACAAAATGAGTATAACTTCTGATATAGATGAAACTGTGGAGGAGAATGACTTTTTAAAAAGAGGAAGTTCAAAAGAAGTTGGTACTTTTGGTTATGCAAGGCTGCATCCTATCATGCTGTACGCAGTGCACTGTGACAAACATTCAGACTTAAAAGCATAGAAATGTGTTAAACTAGAACTGAAAGAAGTAAGATTATGTAAAAATAAATCTTATGAAGGTTTTTTTGTGTTTTTGTTTGTTTTTGTGCAGACCCTCCTCCTGGTGTGGTAGTTTTATTTCTGGGAGATAGGCTGGATCTAACCTGCAGTGGTGATGTGAAGGTAAATGGAATAAAGGTAATAAATGGTTCAAACCCCAATCAAAGAACAATGTTGGCTGTAACCCCATCCACTCCAAAAGCTGCAAGCAACACTGTATTCTCAACTAAAATTGATGAAACCTCTATTCAGAACAGAGTAAATAAAGAATACCACTCCATTACCACGACTGGAGTCAGCACAGTGTCCAGGGAAAACAAAATCCACAGTTACACAGACATGAAATACACACCTTCTCCTTATACAACCCCAAGCAGAACATCAGAGAGTGAATCAGACTCGGAGGATGAGGACACAAACACTGATGGGGATTATGACAACGAGGAACAAGAAGAAGAAAATATTGTAACAAGAGGCATCAAGTCCAGGCCTCAGTGGAAGTGGAACAAGACGCTGGTGGAGAAAGAAGATAGGGACTGGGGGGAAATGACATTTTCAAGCAGTGGAGGGACCCTCTCTCTGGCCTCAGTGAGACTGACAGACACTGGAAAATACACATGTCATCGCAACGACATGGAAATATTTTCTGTTAAAGTCGTTGTTGCTGGTGAGTTACTGATGATTCTTTCATTTGAGACAAAGAATATAGAATAAATATAGAAAGTAAAATTCTCACAAGATGTAAAGTATAAAAACAGGATGCAAGTCAGTCACAGCCTGCAAACGCCCACACAAACTAATCAAAACAGCTAAAGGGGAACAGTGAGGCACTTAAAACGGCTGCATCTTATTCAGGATATAAATGACTGTTGAATGATTTTATTATATATCTTTTACAAGTTTTTCACAATGAGATTATCTAACATCATCAGACAGAGAAAATCAGTGGTGGGATGAGATTACCTGTCAACATACAGCTGCTGCTATGATGTCCCATGTTGCTGCATGTCTTCTTTTCTCTTAGAGCGTCCTGAAATCCCCAGTCTGTCCTGCTACAAAAAGTCACCAAGCAGTAAAATTCGCTGTGAATGGAGACCTCAGAAGCCTGTGATTAAGAAACCTAACTGTTACCTCTCACTGAGCAAAAAGTAAGGACGAAAACCAAAGTGGGCTCATCATAAATACAAAACATTATCCTGTAGAGTTTTGTGGGAATAACTCAAATATATTACAGGGGAGAAGTTACTTGAATAACTCACTCATCAAAACTAGAGTTACCAGTTAATCTAAGTGGCCTGTTACACGGCAAAGACTAAATTCAAACTAGAAACCTTATTGATATAGAGCCGGGGTGTCCGAAGTCATCCCCAATCCTGCAGGTTTTCCATGTAATCCTAGTCCAACACATCTGATTCAAGTTACTCAGTCATTATGCTTAACTTCATTGGCTATTATGTTCATTTAATGGAAGCCAGGTGTGTTGGAACAGGGACACATCAAAAATCTATAGGACAGCCCAACTTTGGACACTCCTGATATAGACTAACAACACAGCAGTACGCCATACAGTCCCAATGAGCAAGAGTGCAGCTCTAATTTCTTTATGCTATCATTTATCTTTCTCTCTTTTTTAGTCTTGCTGTTGCAAGCACCCCAAACTTCCACCAAATCCCATGCTCGTACTCACATGTCTTCTCCCGCTGTTGGTGTGCCCTGGACTACAATGACGATGAGCAGAGGACTTTTCACTCCGCCTTCTTGTGTGTTACAAGCATTGTAGGGAATGCAACCAGCTCTCTGATACATTTCACACCTCTATCCATTTGTAAGTGTCAATGCCAGTTAACAATTGTTCCACACTGGTTGACTGAAATAAACAGAAGCTGCACTCACTGCATGCTTTCATACTCGCTCAGTAAAGCCCGACCCCCCATCAAACGTATCTGTCCAGTTGGAGCAGGGGCAGAAGATGAGGGTCACCTGGAACTTACCGATGTCCTGGAAGAAGCAAGACAATTACTACGGCATCACTTATGAGATCAAATACAAACCTTTAAAGTCATCTTATGAGCAGGTGTGTTTGACCAACGGTTCTGAAACTTACTGATGCACAATTCACAAGAAAAAAAGCCTATGTTGGTATTTACAACTCTCAGCAAACAACAAAGCAATTTGCTGTTTCAGTCAAAGAAAACTTTTTTCCTGTATTTGTATTCATCCACAGAAGAATGAGATTAAAGGCGAGCGCTCATACACAATAACCGATGTGCTTCCTGGTGTTGAGTATCTGATTCAGCTCAGAAATCGAGAAGATTATGATGGCCATTGGAGCGAGTGGAGCTCACCTGTCTACGCCACAGCTTGGACTGGTAACTAAACATGCACAAATACAATAAACAGAATTTATGATGATCATGCATTTATTTACCCTACAGGTCAGAAAAGGCTGTCTTGTTGTTATGGAGACATGTAAATGGTGCTGCGGTTGCTCCCATTATGGACTGGATTTTCCCAAAACACTAAGCCTATAAATAGGCCATGGGTTCACTTTTGCTTCTTCCTGTTTCTCTTCCTCTTTAAATACATTGAACTACAGTGTGCAGCATACAGTCAGTATTCTGGATGCGTTATTTGCATCCATGATGAACTGGTACGGAGTATGAGGATAAAGTTTATCATTCTGAACTGACAATAATTTCATATATCTCATCTTTATATGCTTAGCGAAGAATAAGTACATGCAAACCCAGCTCGTCATTTACAACACAGAGAGATCCTGAAGCTGCTTCCAGATGCTTGGAGAATTAGGCCTGTCTGAGATGAAGCTCCACTTTGTCTCATTTCTTTACTCTCTCTTTTCCTGACTCTTTTCTGTGATAGAACCCTTAAAAAAGGTAGTGAAGAACTTTAACCTCAAGAGTAAAATGGTGAGAGTTTTTTTTCCAAGCAGGAAATGCTTCTTCTATGGAAGAGTGTGTGGAAGTTGGGTAAATCTTGGCCAAATTTACTGATAACAAGATATATGGTTGGAATTGTTTGAAGAACTGATTTGCATTAAATAAATTAAATGAAATTGAAATGTCTTTTTTTTAATCATTAAATAGGATTTCTTCCACATGAGGAGGTTAAAGTCAGATGTGCTTATGAATCTTTAACCCTTTTTCACAGTGAGGACTAACATACATGTTTAAACTGGCCTACACACTTTAACCTTTTTTTAAACTGTCTGGTGTATGATGTTTTATTTTTTTAAGTTTTAAACTTATTTTAATTCTGTTTTTTGTAAGTTGACTTTAGGTCCTGAAAGGCGCCTAGAAATAAAACTCGAACCGGCAGCATTCTTGCAACCAACTGCGCCACCGTGCAGCCCCCTTTCAAAACCATAACTGGACCATAATTTCTTAAACTAGTATTCTGCTTAAATCTTCTACAACAGATAAAAAAAAAACACATTTTTGAATGTGACTCTTTGTGGTTTCCCTTCTGTCTGGTTTTTATAAAAGCCTTTCTCTTTTTAGGTTAGTGTTTTCCATCCTTGTGCTAAAGCAATGCTCAAACTGAGGTACCCCATTTCTCATTCCCTGCTACCATGGCAACCGATGCGTTTACCATCGTTTATATTATTTTTCATGACAGGCATACAGAGGTGGTATAAAACTCATCATTGAAAAGTAGAATGTTTTGTTCTGTCTGAATTGGTATTAGATTGATTAATTACTGAAGTGAATATTCTGTTAACAAGACTCTTCCAGTTGTTATGAAAAGATATTTTACTTAAAGTTTTTTTTTTTGCTTATGTTGCAGAGTCCCGTCCTGAAATGGTAGGACTTTGAGCAATCATCATTACTGCTCTTTCAATTGTTCCTGCGCTTTCTTATTTTCGGATATGTCACTTTGTGTAACTTACAGACCGATTCATACAGCCTGGAGTTTGGTTCTGGCTTACCTACAGCTATGTCCAACTATTCTGATGGTAAGAAGGATAAAGAAGGACAATATCTTTTATGTCTATTTGTATATATATATATATATATATATATATATATATATATAAATTCAGCTCTGTTTCACTGGGCTTTAACAGGAAACCATGTTTTCATAATAACAGAGGTTCAACAGCCAAACTCACCACAGGAGACATGGTTCCCCACACCTACTCCTCGCACACATTCACACACATGTACTTGCATGGGTGCATTGGGATTTCTTGATCTTCCTCTCTTTTTTTCACAGATCCTACAATGGATTCTGTCTATTTAAACTCTCCACGCAAGCCACTGCATGTCCCCTGGATTGCTGTTGTTTTTGCCGTTTTGTCAGTTATTTTGGCTGTCTACATTTTCAGGTATTGAGAGGCAGGTAGTAACATTTTAATATATATTTAAAAAAACTTGTCCTGCATAAATAGTTTAATAGTGAGTAAATGTAGTTGCATAAATTGCATGCCAGTCACTAATTTAGCTTTTTCTTTTCCATTTCAGAAATAAAAGCAAATTAATGTCTAAGCTTCCTGGCCTTAGTCTCATCGCCCCACGTCCGGATTTGGCTCCACCTTCACCCCCAGCCTTAGGACCCCCAGAAGGGGAGGCTCTGATCATTTTTGTCCCTCAGCCTTATAAAGATTTCCTTCCAAACGACACACAAGAGGGGGAAGAAATTGAGAATGGAAAAACTGAAACAGATTCGATAGAAGCCATGCACTTTAACAACAAAAGTTATTTCTTCCTGGCAAAGGAGTAGTAAAAGTGCAAAGCACCAAATACTGTGACTGATTTGTAATTTTTGGGTTGTTTTGCACATTCAAGATAATGTTACAAGTATCAAGAAAAAAAGTCTATAAGAAGTAAGCAAACTCAGGAAAAGCTTCAATAAACAGTATATACTGTATATTATTCTGTTTTAACTTTAAGCCATGCTTTATCATTATTATCACCATTTAATGTCACATTTTACTATTAGATATGTATAGCTGCAATGCTGTCCTTCCTTGTGAGTAGCTATTCTCTTATCTGTCCAACATTTGTGCTGAATTGGTACTTCAAGCTGAAGACTAAATGTAAGTCTTTAGAAGAGCTCAATCTCCCTTCATGCATTCGACCTACATCACAGAGCTTTACCAAATATTTAGTTTTTTATATGTATATGTGTTGTATGAGACTTGCAAGAGATTTTCCGAGATTTTCCTTGATTTCATGATCCTTTTTAAGCTCATACGAATTTTTTTAAAACCATAAAATAACATTAGTCGTGTGTTTTGGACCCTTAGAAATAGAAGTATACATTACGTTGGACGAGTAACGAAAAAACAAGTTGCCCTGTGCTGCCACCTGGCGGTCACACTGATCAGTTGCAATTGTTTCCATGACAACACCTTACCTTACCTTGATTACAGTGTCTGTAACAAGTGCCTAAGGGTACATTTTTATATGTGGACTTTAGAAACAACTAAATAATTCGCATATATAGAAAAGAAATGGATGGAAAAGGTGGTTTAGTGAAACTAGACGGGGTATTAAATGCTGAGCAGCAAGAGAAACTGCGACAGTTTAAGGTAACACAGAATTGCTAACAAAAACAAGGACAAAGGAAAAAAAAAGCTAGCTGTTAGCTAGCCGAAAAGTCCTAATGCTGTGAAATACGTATTGTTTTGACTCAGATTAAGACGAGAATCGACAACGAGATGTATTTGAGGTCCCATCCTGAAGTAGAGGAACTGATTGGTGACTTCATGAGGTTTGCTCTCCTTTTTCTCTATTTATTTTCAGTCTCGCCATTCAAACGTCGTTAGGGGATGTTAGAAATGAAAGAAAACCCCAAACACCAGCGTCATACAAACGAAGAGTTTTAATTTAGATATTTAAACACAACATACATTTAAAACAAATCGTAAAAATGCAGACTACTACCCCCACAGGCCTTTCCTTTATAAATGTCTGTCTTTTTGCAACTGTATTGGTTTTCACGTGTATATTTGTATTTATGTGTGCGCGTGCTGTGTATCCATCAAAGAATATTTATATGCACTTGTGTACTTATATTTCTTCCTATTTTTATGTAAAGAAAATTGCTTTGACATGTAATGAAATGTTCTATATAAATAAAATGGGCATTGCTAGTTGTTATTACCATAATAACCACATGATCCATTTTCCATTGGTTTGGTCATTTAGATAAATATATACAGAAGAGGAAAGAATTACAGGGGCTTAAAAGAAAACCAGATGCTTAGTGTAGATCTTGCTATAAAAGTGCTTTATATGAAAAAAATAAATAAAAGACATAAAAATGTGTTATGTAATCTGTAATAATGTGAGTTATCACTGCCCTTATTTGAATGTGGTTTACCTGCCCTGATTTGCAAGTCAAAAACAATAAATGTAATGAAAGGATAATGAGCATATTTACAGTTTACAGAGCAGGTGATCCTTCTTTACATGTGAGGAGATGTCAGCATTCAAATATATAGTATTATTATATTATGTATTGTATTATTTGGTGTAACATGGTTGAAAGCAACAAATACTTTCTAATTTTAATAAATGCTTCTGTTAGGTTTTTTTGGGCCTTCTGAAAGCTGTTGTGTGCAAGCATACAGTGGGTGTAATAGACATTAAGTTAAACTCTAAAGCTTTTTTGCTTTTATTTTCTTTCTCTCATTTTACAGAAATGTTCTTCTCAAAAGACCATGTGACATCTATGAGTTTGCTGAGAGTGAGTTGTGGACAAACATACAGACATTCACACCAGTTTCTTTTTGTTTTACTGTTTTTTTTTCTTATCTCAGAGAGGACATAACATCAAGATTGTGTTTTATAGCTTTTTTCATATAAGCATCACTACTGAATTCCTAAGCCCAACTCTTATCCTAAAAACACCCTGATTCCCATTAAAATGCCACCAGCGTGTAATACACACCAGGTTCAACCTCCTGGTTCTACATTGCCAGGACTTTTTCAAGTGATCTGATATTGGAGCTTTTGATAAGCAATAATATGCTTGCAGCACTGATGTGAAATGGACACTAGATTACCATAATCATAGTTTTAGTACACTGAGGAGCAAATTAGCTGCTGTAACCAAAGCAGAAGGAAATAATCTGATTAACATGACTGCTGAATCAATTATCCAAATCTGTTGCAGATATACTTTTATGTGCTACAGGTATGCAGGTACTGGTTAGCATTTTTTTTACTAGGGATTGTTGTGGTGGACATTGACAGAAATGTAATTTAGTGTCAACCTTTTGTTCAGTATTACTGCTAGCACTAAGTTGTAGCACAGCTGACCTGTCATCGCAGCACTTAGGCTGGCTCACCCTCCCATTTTAATTTCCGACCTATAATGACCCGTTGTTCAAGTGGTCATTCCAGCCAGAAAAATAAAAGAGCCACGCTACATGTCCTTAGAAAATAAAGGGTTACATAGACTGGGAGACTTGTACATTAGTAGCTTATTTGCAAGTTTTGGCTAATTAATATACATTTCACTTACATAGATCCAGCTTTTTCCAGTACTTTCAGGTACTTAACTTTCCAAAAGCACATGTTCTGTAGCTTTTTTTTCCTTTAAGGCCAACACCTAGTGGGATAAATACAGCTGTCGAGGCTAAAGCACTTCCAAAGGGTGATGTCTCATATTTACATAATGTACTTCCTCCAACAAACAAATCTGTTTTTAAATGAGATTAAGACAGACTGGGAAGCAGAACAGCTGACTATTTTGTGCCAATGACAAGATAGATTTGGGATTAATTTAAAGAAAAAAAAACATGATAATGTCCCTTAAAAAAAGAAGTACTAAGCAGTGTTTGCTTGTTTGTTTGTTTTCTTTCCAGATTACTTCAACAACACAAACCTTCCCATTGGTCCTGAAAAAGAAGAAGACAGTGACGGAGTGAACCACCCAACAGGTTCTACTTCATAAATGTCTCTGTTCACGTCAGCAGATCTATAATAATGATAATGCTAATGCCTATTTTCACACATTTCTGTATCTTCAAATGACTATCAGGCTCTTTCTGATACGTGTGATAACATGTAGAGGGAGAAGGATCTTTTTGGGTAACTGTGCTGTTTTCTGTCACTTTATTTACATGAAAAATGAAAAATGTGAAAGATTTAAATGATGTCTCATGATCTTGCATCAACATGGGTTTAGTTGTCATAGAGCTGTTGTTTTCTGTGTTCCAACTTTTTCAATAAAAAATGCAAATAGACCTTTCAGTCATTGTCTTTTGTTTATTTTGGTTGCATAACATAATTTTGTTGACCCAGGGATAGATCATTGTGCATATTTCATTGTGATCTTTGTGTTTTTCATGCTGTTATTTCAGTTATTATAGCAATGTTTAGCTGGTAAACCGCAGCTGCATATCAGAGTAAATAAATCAAGATTGATTTTTTTTCCAAATAATGTCAACAGAAATTTTCTCCAACTTTCTTAAAGATATTCACTTATCTAAAATGGTGACTTCTTATAATTTATAACCTCTGCCAGTTTACTTTTTATTTCTCTTTGCTCTCTTTATCTCTCTCTCTCTCACACACACAAACACAAACAGTGGCATACACCTGCTTTGCTTAATATCAGGAACAGGCATCCACCCACTAGCTCACATCTGACAAGAGACTGAGGAAGAGGACAGGCATCTTCTCTTCGTCTACATCCTGCTTTGAAATCTTTCATTTTACTGAATTTACTGCTGAAAAGTCTCAGGATCTGTAAGTATCATCAAATACACAAAAATTGGGGTTTATTTTCTGCAGTATCGTTAAGGCTATTGTAAAACATTAAGAACATTTGGTAATTGCATTGAAACATATGCAAAGATCATATCATTTTGTAATTAATAAAACTCTTGTTACTACTAATAACTGTCATTTAAGTTTATACGAGTTGTAGCGGTATTCCCAGTCTGGAAACGATGCGAAGCAATGTTGTTGGAACATTTGTGTCTTTAGGAAAGATTTAAATGAGAAGACAAATCAGTGGAAAGCAAACAAATTGATGGAAGTCAAATATACAAATTACCCCGAGAGCAGCAGGCCAACATTTGAAAGGCAATGAGAAGATAAAGATGTGATTTAAAACGGAAAAAAAAAGCTTTAAAAAATTATGTACAGAACCAAACCTGTTTTTCAGCACATGTTATCCTCAAAAGTCCCCAAAGTCTCCCATAGGATGAACAACAAAGTGTTACCAGGTAGGAAGGATTGCTAAACCTCAGAGGAGGAAGTATATCAGTAAACTGGAGAGGCCTCACATGGAGATGGATTCCATAGCAACTATAGTCCTGAAACAATTGATGTCACTGACAAAGATTTAAGGATAAATTATACATAAAAGCTTTATTTTAATGTGTTATAAACTTTGCATAATGTCATCCTGTTCCATAGACAGACTCCTTCCTTCATGGCTTCAAATGGAGGAACATATTTCTTTATATTCATTGTGGCCAGCGCAGCTTTGGGTTAGTAATGAAACCATCACATCCCTTATTGTCTCAGCTTGCAGGCTTGTTGTGTTTATTCTTTGTCTACTGTGTGCAATCATATTGTGTTTACCCAGTTAAACCAGCAGATGTGATGCCAGCAGACAATGCAGACTTTAGAGATATTGCAAAAAAGCTGGTAAGAATTTTCACAACACTGAAGTTCAATACAGAAAAAAAATTTTGGACTCATTTTTAGTTCCGCTTATTCAGACACAACATTTAGTTGAATTTGTTGAGTGAATATCCTTTTATGCATGGGAGAAAACATGTCATTATAAACCTCTAATGAGGATTTCTACTCTTTATTTTTTAATCAGATGATGAAATGCCAACATGAGGGTGAGAGAAACATGTATTTCTGTGCATGTGGATGAATTTTTCAAATGTAAAAATTGAACTGAATTGTTTAGGCCCCTAATGTAATGCACCATATAAATAAATGTATGAATGTGATAGTAGTTACTTATTAATACAATATAAACAGAATACACCCATGTTGCTTCCATGCTACATGTTAAAATGGATGGATATTGTTACAGGCTACCCAATTCCTAAGATGCTGCCAAAAAGTGTCCCCAGTAACAGGTAATTCTGAACACAAGTGTGTTTTTTCATGTTATTTGTTTATTTGCTGTGTGGACTGCCACGGTGAAGTTGTAATATTGTTGTGGTTTGTAAGATAAGATCTGCTATTTCTGTATGCTTTCTTAAAGAGCTTTGCACCTAATCATTTAAACATTGCAAACATATGATTTAGCACTGATTTGCTTTCTTTGACTTATTTATCAAGCCCATATATTTTAAGCCAAATAACAATATCCTTACTCACTGGCTTTTATATCCAATCTGATTTCTTTGTGCAGTGAATCTCCTGCTGACCCCAAGTCCAACACACTCCTGTCTACTTTTCTTGATGTTGTGAATTTGTTCACTGCTGACACAAACAGAGATACTGTTAGTCAATCACCCATGGAAGCTCCAGAAAAAATGGTGTGAAAACACACATCCACATAGTCATTTCCTCCTTACATTTAAGAAAAGACTACAAATTACCACAGTGGGTAGCACAATAGCAGTGACATCTCTCTGCATGTATCTTTTTTCTCTGTTTACCACAAAGATGTGGAACTGCAGCAGTCTTTCAGCCATGATCAAGATGATGAGGAACTCCTCTGTAAGAATGATTGTACCTCAGTCTATAATCCATTATCAAATAAATGCTGGTCTGTATCTGTTTAACCTTCCTTTCTGTGTGTCTGCTTCACCAGGAGTCATCAGCATGTTACATGAAAGCATTCGTGGCACCCATGTCCTGGGCGGCATTAACCACACAGAGTGAAAGCGACATCAATTCAAGTGATTACGACACACTGCTGTGGGCTGCCAAACCTGTACTGCAAGATGTACCATCTGCAAGAATGAAGCTTCCCACTAAAGTAGGGGGGAAAAACATGAAGAGGATGTGAGTATGCCTGTGTGTGAATACACTCTCCACTACCTTTTAGCACTTTAAATTAATTATTGTTGTTTGTTTCAGGATGGAAATGCTGCAGGAAGTGTATGAACCTATGACTAATAATCAAAGAACTCAGGTGCTAAACTGGGCAAAAGAGCAGATCACCCAAAACCACTTCAACTGTACAACAAACCCACTTTCTGACTCAAAATCAAGTAAGAAATTTAGTTAAAACAATTTTTTCACACTAGTACACACTTTGTGCATTAGCACCTTTTCTGTCTCAGGAAACACTGTACCTGTTACTCTAGACTTTTGTGGTGGACACATTGCCAACCACACATACACGGTTGGATTAATTTTTTATTTATTAATATGCTTGTTCTTATGATCAGATTACAGTCACGGCTAATGCTAATAATGCTAATGTTTGGTGATATAAAGCAATCAGTGTCCATCAACCAGTTTACTGTGGTTTGGAAAGACCAAAACTTATAATTATCAATGCTTGAAATAAAATGTAACAGTGCTTTAGATGCTGAAAAGCACACAGTAATGTTATATGCATAGAATCTCATTAACACCACTAAGGAGGTTATGTTTGTGTCAGTGGTGGTTTGTCTGTTGGTGTCTTAAACATTAACAAACAACATAACTCAAAAAGTTATAGAGGGATTTTGATAAAATTTGCAAGAAATGTCCGATTTGGGACAAGGAACAGGGGAATGAAATTTGGATGGGATCCGGGTCACCATCTAGATACAGGATTTTTTTAAAGGATTCTTTATCATTGTGAAATAGGGCTGTTTGTATGTAACTCCATGGAAAATGCTCAGATTGCAGGCCAAAAAAATACAGGACATGGTCATGATAGTTTCTATGAAATGTAACAGTATGATCCTGATTGTGTCAATTTTCTGAATATTACGATCCGGAACAAGTCAGAAGCTGGCGGCACTATATTGCGTCTAAATGCTTTTCTAGTTTGATGTTAGTATGATTGTCATAACAGCATCATTTTTTCAATAGTGCTGATGAGTCGCTGCAAACCATCTCTTCAATGGCTGGATTTGGATGCACTGAGCATGATGGGGCCTTACCTTTCCCATTTACCACCAGAAGACGTTGATTCTTCCCCTAAAGAAAAGGTGACTGGGCCTGAGAAGATTAAAGAGTTGAAGAGCAAGACCGTCCATTTTTCCTAATGCTGTTTCTCTTTATGTTTGTCTTTCAGCTGTGTGAATTTTTCCAATCAGCCAAGTTCAAACCCAACGTTACCGCGGCAACCAGGATGAACCCCAGCCTCGGCAAAAAGTTTCTCCAAAGAATTCAAGAGTGCTTCAGTGAAAAGGAGTTCCCAGAGCATGTTGATAAGTGTGTGCTCACGTGGTAGTACTTAAAAGCAGATTTACCACAACACAGTCAGAGAGTGCAGCTTATTTTAAATATTAATCTGTTTTTTTATTTCATAAACTTTTATTTCCTAATAAAAAAGAGAAGGGCAAAAGAGCATAAAGGTGTTATGACAGTGCTTTCTATCTTAAAAGTCTTAATGGCTGATGTATTGTGTGGGAGTGTAGAATGCAATAGATTGCACTGTTTAATAGAAAAAGATGATAGGAAACAAAATGTAAAGCACACAGTCCTCTTCACATTCTTGTCTTGACTCTGTAGGCTTGGTCCGCTGGCTTGCTATTATGAGGCCCCTGATTTAACTCCTAATGCCAGCAGGAAACTCCTCTCTGAGCTGGATGACTGTGACAGCCCCTCAACCTTAAAGGTATCTTTCCTCTTTCTTCATCCATTCGTTCCCCACAGTCAATACAAAAAGTGACAGGTGTACATCTTAACTACCTTGTTATCTATCTTTTTCATTTTACCCTCCCCTGACTTAAGCTGAAGAAACGCCTTGTCAACAACATGATGTCAAATTCCAGCAGCGCTCAAACACTGCATGACATGGGCAGCTGTATTAACTTGTTGTCTCCTAAACAACTGTCAGCAATCCCTGCTGACAATTTGAAAGATGCTCTTCAAAGTCTGGGACAAGATGTCAAATGGACGCGCAGTCAGCTGCACACTCTGGTTAAGAAGCAGCTGAGTGGCAAGGTAACAAGGAACTAAAACTCTGAAAACAAGCAATTCTGTGATAGCCAACACCCCCCATCTCCCCTCCATTATTATTACTCGTCTTACTCTGCTTTTCATTAGTGCGATGGGGTGTCAGGTAAAGAACTGAGAGCGCTTCAGTCAATTGCGGCTGGCTTACCAAGATGTGTGCTTCAGAATATCAAAGCTCAGGAAATTCTGACTGACAGAGAAGCATTGAAGAACATTTCCAATCAAATAAACAGGGGTCAGTTGAAGACCGTGCTGCAGGCGGTAAGTGAGCAAGGAAAGCAGAGGAAAGAACAAATGAGGAGTTATTTGAATCATCCATAGAGAAAATTGATTGTTTCCCTGTAGATGCTTGGGAAGATAAATCCCTCAGAGCTGGTGCAGACGTTGCCAGGAGCGTTGCTTCAAAGAGTTTCTCTCGCAAGTCTAGACAAAGCAAACATCACCTCTTTGGAGCAAGTGGAGAATAAAACCTGGAGTCAGTCGCAGGTAAATCAGCCAGAGTGTCTCCACTCTGCAAACATCACTGAGATATCATCGACTGTTGTTTAATTCATTATAAACACTCAAATAGATGCATAAACACTGCTTTCAAACTTAACATGTGGGGACACGCTTCCTACTTTGTGGCTTTTATCTAGGCGGTCTACCTGGCAAAGAAGATGCATGACCTAAAGCAGCTTCAGTACAGGTGAGATGCAGCTGTGGACAAAAGTCCAGAGAGGTTTAGTTGTGTGATAATTCAAGGTCAGTGTGATATCTCATAGAAATGATTTCTTCAACAGTTATTAAATTAATTCTGTGCACTGATACGGTGATTAAATACCTAAATTCCTGACTTTTAATTATATTCATAAAAAGAAAATGCTTTAAAGATGACAAATTTCAGCAGTTCATCTCACGTTCAGACCTCTTTTACACAGACTGCCTTTCAGTATTTACATTGTTGTTACTGCGTGTATGTTTCCATCCTTTCTAATCTGCTTAAATCTGACTATAATTTATTTATTTATTTGCCATTAAAAAGGAGACTGCATTCAGTACTTCAGGGCCTCACCTGTGAGATGATTGACAAAGTTGCTGACAGCAACGTTTTGGACATGGCTCAGGCCATAACGGAGACTCCACAGTGGCTTTCCAACGTTCAAGTAAGTATTAACGCTCACAGGGCACACGCATACTGTGTGTAATCTCTCTGCTGATATATTTACAGTAAACTACTGTGACCTACTTCTATATAGTGTCCTTTCTTTTTATTTCATTTTTTGTTTGTTTTTTAAGTTAGTTTTAATGCTTCCCTCATCTTGCTGTAATGTCATTTTTACAAAAAGCTCTTTGAACTTCATTATGAGATAATACAGCTAACTTGTCTTTCTTTACCATGCATAAAGTATGCCTGCTGATAATAAGTAATAAATAGATATACTGTGTGTTTTTAGGTAGGATGTGCAGCCGCAAAGCTATTTATGACTTTGGAGAAAGAGAGGACTGACTTTTTCAAAACCATCAATGAGCAAGAGCTGGACAGGATTCCCACGTTGTTACTACTTTACCTGCCGTGAGCAAACTGTGTTCTCTGGGCTGCTTTATTCATACTGGATTATGTATCTTACAAGTCAAAAGATCTATGAAATAATGGGCCTTTATCTGTTCTCATCCCAGGCCTTTGAAGGTGAAGGATTTGCCTGACTCTGTGTGCTCCGTCTTCCTCAATAAGCTGGAAGCTGCCAATCTGAGTTTACTACCTCTTCGAGCCCCATCACGTCCTGCCCTCACCCAACGAGCACTGCTTTGCCTGACCAATGTACACACAAATAACACATATTGTATGCAAAATGGTGGTAATTTAAGGGGGAAGTTTAGAGAAGGAAAATGATGTGGCACCAAACCCTGGTTTGCACTTTGTGTTTCATAAACTGTCTTCCTCTGATCACAGCCTGGTGCTGCAGGCAAATTCTGATATCAATGAAAGTCCTAATATTAAGCTTCCCTGTGTTTTTACAGGGCAAAAATTTATCTGGATTGACCATTGCAGATACATTGAGGTTTGGACCTTTCTTGTGTGAGATGATGCCGTCCCAACTTCGCCTTATGGCCCCGGATGTCCTGAATTTCAGCCTCCAGATCATGGCTCCCTGCCATCATATTCCACAACACCACAGGGCAGATTTACTTCAGCTGGTCATCCAGACTTTTGGGTAAGCCATGCTTCCAGTGGATGCTGAAACTGCTTAAAAGAAAGTGCTTGATGATTCTGATAAACTATTGATTATTACCTATAGGAATCTATCAGAGTGGCTACCTCAGACCCTAGAATCACTGGGTCCTCTGATTCTTTTGGATGATAATGCCACATCTGCTCTTCCTAACAAAGTGTGTATCCTCTCACTACTGTTTGTTTGTCTGTCTGACTGTGGTTTAATCTATCTAATCACTTCTTTGTGTCATGTTTTCAGCCTTGGATGAAGGACGTCTTAGTTTTCTTGAAGTCTCGCCTGACTTACACTTCAGATGCTCTAAAAAAGAAAATCTTTGATCTAACCACCACCACTGTTTCAAACACAGCTCGTAAAAAGAGAGCAGGTGAAAACATATGTTTGCATAAAAAAAAAATATATATATATATATATATATATTCTACCATGATTTTACTGTAAATGATCATTTGCCACTCTCAATAAATCTCTCCGTCTATCTTTCTCAGCCCTGAGTGACAACAAAGATTCTGGTAAAGGAAATGAAAGCGGTCTTAATGCTACTGAACCCACAGAGGCGCTGATTGAGGAATTGGGAATGGACAACATCTACTGGACAGCTGCAGAGTTGAACAGGATGTCAAACAGCACTTTCTTGGCTGCAGTGGAAATACTTGGTGGAATCCCTCTCTACAGTGCGGAGCAGCTGGATGTGCTCAGTAAAAAGGCAATAGAGGTAAAGTGGAGGAAGTGATCCTGCAGATGTGCAGGGAGCTGTTCTGATACAGCGGCAGAAGGAGAAAGTCATTTATATTTCCTGTTTTTCCATCATCTTGACCCACAAAGAGTATCCCTCCAAATATTTTGTAGTTATATTACACTGTTGAATATTATTGCTTGTTAAATCAGTCAGATTTTACTAACTTCACAAATCAGATCAGTTGTTCTTTAAGTTTTTTACTATTTCCGTAGCAAAATGATGATTTTAAATTTGAACTTCTTATTTTTAATTCAAAATATTACATTTTAAACTAATCTCAGTTCCTCTCTTCAAATCTATAATTACTGTGTTGTAATTTAATGAATGAGCTCATAAAGATGTAGAGCTCTGGTGAACATCGCGGTAAACAAATTAACATGTATTTTATATTCTTTATTGTGAACTGCTTAAAGAAAAGTCCTTCGTGTGTGTTTCTGCAGACCTTTGGCCCTGTGCCGCAGATGGCTCAGAGCGTGGTTGTGCAATTAGGATGCATAACTCAGGGTTTTTCTAACTCCGACCTGGAGAAGCTTCCACTCTCTCTGGACATTTTAGAAGAAGTTGCCCACTGTGGCTGGAAAAATTCTCAGGTGACCTACAGACACCATACCGGTGATTAATACACTGATACCACTTGTAACGTGACTCGTATCTTAAATAGATGGCGTCAGTGTGGAAGGGTGTTGTTAGATACAACAACCTGACAGCACAGCAGCTGGGAGCCGCAGACATGGTAACACTGAACCAGTTCATCTGTGGACTAAGCTCCGACGAGTTCAGCAAGCTCAACATGGACGCGTTCAAGTTTGTGCACATTCCTATTTCTATTAAGTTTCTGCTTTTCTACATCTTCGCCTCATAAATCAATTTCTATGCTAAAATCTAAAATCAAACCTGCTAAAACAACCAAAAAGAAAAAAAGAGGTTTAGTCTAAGATCACCAAGAGGAAAGGAAAGGATGTAAGTTTGTCTTTTGCTTTAATCTTTTTTCATTTGTATCAACATAGC
This sequence comes from Kiunga ballochi, assembly GCA_037177335.1. Taxonomy (NCBI): domain Eukaryota; kingdom Metazoa; phylum Chordata; class Actinopteri; order Atheriniformes; family Pseudomugilidae; genus Kiunga; species Kiunga ballochi. The sequence goes on from JBAMIG010000006.1 coordinate 11,987,787, forward strand.
TAACAAATTATTTCAGTTCCTTTTGTCATTCATTTAAGTCATTAATTTTTTTAATTAATAATACTAAACTATTCAAATATTCTATCTTATATTTTTCATGCAAAGATCTTGCAAGATAAAGTCCATGCTTCCTACATTTATGGAGGTATTTGTCACAGGGACGCTGTTGGATCAATGGATGGCATTCAGTGCCCCTTCAACGTTATGCAGGATCTCAAAAGCTGTGCTGTGTCTGTGTTTGGAAACCCCAGAACCTGGTCAGCAGCCCAAGTGTCTGACTTAGACACCATCATTGGTGAGAGAACTGCATCTGATTATTACTTGAAACCCTGTGGCAGCTGTCTGCTGACACATTGTTGCTTAGTAAAGAAAATATTCATCTTATCTAATTAAAATTTTTATCTCGCTGCCTCTCCCAGCTGGGTTGAATGGAACTGAATTGGGTTCTTTAGACCCATCCGTTTTCCCATTTCTCAGTAAACGTTGCATCTCACACATTCCTCCAGACAACTTTGCTGTGAGTATCTTCAACTAGCATCTGACATGTTGTCTTCCACCAGGTGTGAGCTGAACCATGTGGACAGATATGTCACATCGGATGCAGGACGGGTCTTTTATTATCATTATTATCGTTATGATCCCAGTAACTCAGTACATAAGACATTTTTGCAGATAAATCATCTACATCTCTGTTCCCAAACATTTGACTGATGCAGCATAAAACAAGTTTATTGTGCATTTTTATTCTACATTTAATTTGAATGCAGGACCTATTTTTAAGTGATTGATCTTGTTAAATTTGCCTTGTCTTTTCCTATCAGGAACTCTCTGTTGCTCAGCTGGAGGCTCTTGGGCCTGACAATGCTGAAATGGTGACCAGCAAACAGCGGGCTGGGCTGAAAGCCCATCAACTGGCTGCCCTTGAAAGGGCTTCAACTGGTTCCCCTTCGAAACCACAAAACTCTCCAGCTCCAGTGTCAGGTACAAAGCCACAAGTTTACAGCTTTAATTCACATCTTCATCCTGTCCTTAGTGTTTCTGCCCAGTGCTGTTCTTCCTTTATCACTGCTTACTTGCTGTAATAAAACCTGAGAGAATGATCATTTTAATGTGAGTTTATAGAATAACAGTGAGTTTTGTGATGGTCACAAACATGATGATAGCCAGACTTAAAACACTAATTATATGTTTATATTACCAATCATCAACATCTGTATTTATTGTGAGCTTTCTCTGTGATGCGCAGGCGCTCCGCAGCAGAGTGTGGAAGGAATCGGTGCCGTCATGAAGCCTTTTCTGTTTCTTCTCACGGGGTTCCTGCTGCTGTGAGATCAGTCTTCCCAACCTGATACAAAAGCAAATCTAGCTTTAGCTAAATATGTTCATGCAGCATTTGTTTCCAAGAAGTTGTCCACATACATATAGCTCTTATGACAGCATGCAGTCATTTAAAGTTCATCTTGTTGGGAAAATTTTAGTTTGTTTTAGCTTTAAATCTTGTGATTGTAGGAGTGTGGTTAAAAGCATATAATCTAATTAACCATTAATATATTATTTTATAGGTCACTTCTAAATATTCAATATAGCATCTGTTATATATTTATAAGAAAGTATATTTTAATAGCATGAAGAGGAGTTTTGTTATGATTGGATACTGATGACCTGTGCACCCTGTTGTTTGGATGAAGTACGTGCTGACAGAATATATTAAACTCAAGAAATATTGGAAATATACTGAAATCAGGGTTCTTGCAGGTTTTAGTAAGTTAAATTTAAGACCTTTTCAAGACCTTTTAAGGCCATTGTGAATGAAATTTT
>JBAMIG010000006.1:11989704-12011975 GCA_037177335.1 Kiunga ballochi
GACATTTTAAGGCCTTAAATTTTAAGTTTCAAATTAAAGACATTTTAAGACTTTTTAAGACCCCGCGGGAACCCTGTGAAATTATTGTTGTTGAGATATTTGAAATAATAGAGAAAGTTTTTGTCTTTATATTGTTTAAAAAAATAACAAAAACTCCCTAATCGGTAAAAGCCATGACATACTTCAGAGCTTTGGGGTCTTATTTTAGCTCCACAGCTGTCAGAGTAAAACCTATTTATGTCAAACTATATTTTATTATGAAAAAATTACACTTTTAGAGTAGTAAGCTGTTAAATGTTAACAGTGTTCATTCTTTGACTGGAAATGTATCTACATCACTGTACCAACTTACAGAAACATGTTATGCTTTGCAAATAAAGAGTTAAAGCCCATTTAATTCTACTAATTCTGTATAACTAAAGTGTAATTCATTTATTATTTTAACAAACGAACAGCTAAAGTTAAATTTAAAAAGTTAAAAGGTTGTAGGTCCTATGAGCAAATAAACATGGCTCAATGACATTTATTAATAATTACTTTTAAAATGTGGAAATGATGCATAAATATTAGCTTTTTATGACAGAATGTGAGTCTAAAACATTACAGAGAACCAGCAGCTTCGCAGCTGCAGCCTGAGAAAGTCATACGTGAAAAACCCAGCTAGGACCTAACGCATACCACGGTTTCATCTGTGCTGAAAACAAAAAAAGGAAAAGCTTTTTTTAACACACATTTGGTATGTTAACAGTGATTTTAATGTTTTAGCAGTGATTTTAATGTTTTAGTGCCCAAGACTAAAGACATGTAATGTCACACATACTCTAGTATTTTCTAGGCATAAAGACATTATACATTCATGTAGAATTATTTTTACAGTAACCTGATCAAAGATTTAGAAACACACTTTCATCAAAAGCTCACTGAGAAAAGAAGAATTAATTATATACAATTAGATGTAAACAGAATATGTTCTACTTAGAAAAGTAATAAGTGTTCATTATGATTTTGTGAACTTTATCCTTTTAAATATAATGTATTTACACATCACATCATTGTTCAACATTTCCAAAGCTTCATTTGGACTTCTATGAGTTTTTCAAAAAATAACAAAAATTCATTTATTGCAATATAAAAGTTAATTCACACAGACTTGAAACTTGCTGCGATTGGTTACATATTTCTGGGATGTGCTTATTATCTGTCCTGCTCACTGTGCACTTGCAGGAGCAATCTACATCTATACAATGATTATTATGTCTGAGTGAGAACATTAAAAAGGATCATCGCAGGCTATCTGCTCTAAAGTTAAGAAGCTTCATACTCAAATACACAAATCAGTGGTCAAAGTACAAAAAAATATTCTGGCAGATCAAAAATTGGTTCCTGAAATGCTTTGAGAATTAATAGTAAGTGAAATAACATATGCCAGAAATAATTCATTCAAATGGCTTGTTGGCTATATCCTTAGGTTACACAGAGCTCCTCAGTAGCAAAGAAAAATAAGTTTGATTCTGAAAAATCAAACAAAAATTTGTAATAAAAAAAAGAATCAAACAAATTTTTACCCCTGTTGACCAACCTGTGCTGAAATTCCTCTGAGTTTTCTCAGGAGAGCCATGAATAATTGTATAACTGCTACACAACAGAGCTAAATTCCTCCTGGAGCTGACAATGGCAAACAAGATCATTCACTTCCCACCCTCAATGATTGCAAGTGCTGCTTTAACTTTTTTTTTTTAAGTTTAACATCAAGTATTTGCATCTGAGAGTTGGCCAATCATCATGTTGAACATTTTACCTGGAAGATTCAGCAACTACTGACTATAATTATGCTCAGCTTAAACATAATGTACATAGCATAATAATACAAATTTGTAAGTAAAATTAAGCCTTCAGAGACTCTTTATTGGTGCATAGGTATTAATGTAAAAGCACTGCGATACATCTTGAATAATAAATTTAATATCCAAGACAAATAGAAAGGCTTTAAAACTCGTATTGTTACTTCAAGATGTAAATCAAATGGCAATGGCCAGAAAAACACCCATTTAAACACGTTACAATCACAGCAGGATGCAATTAATACAACAGTTGCTTCTCTACGACTAAATGATCGTGTGAATATTGTCACAGCAGTAGTCCTAAAGTATTCACTAAACAGACAGGTCTCATTTCATCCGTATTATGACTGAGCAAACAAATGCAGCTGTTGAGCCTGAGTATTAGAAGATTAAGGCTATTTTCGAAGGTTTGGAAGCAACATTTTTACCGTTTTACAGTGTGATTACTGATGAAGAACAGATAAAGATATTAATCTTTGGATAAGTCGGTGCATAGTTGCATGACCCAAACATGGACAACCATTCTTAAACAACAAGGCACTTAGAAATAATATATTATCAACCAAGTTTACTCATTTATTCCTGTTTTGTTTCAAACTTAGGTAGTTTTTCCAGCATTCCTTGCAATGATAAAAGCCATTCCATGAGTTCTGAAGTGTGTATTCAGATCTGTCGCCTTTTCAAAGTGCTTACCGCACACTTTACAAACCAGTGCACCCTCCTCTTCTTTGCTCTGACCTGCGGAGGGTTGACTGGAGGGCGAAGCCGGTGCAGAACCATTCAGAGAGCCTTTATAATCATGGATCTTGACATTACCAGGTGAGGATGATGGATACATACTGAGAGCCTGTTGGCTGTCATCTCTCACTTTGTGCATAATGAAGCGATGGCGGGACAGAGACGAGATGGATGTGAAGCAAGCACCGCACTGCAGACACTGCAGACCTCCACCGTCTGTCCCTCCTTGTCTATGCTGACTGATGTGTTCTAGGAAAGCCTCCCTATTCTCTGTGGTAAAGCCACAAGGGGTACAGACAAACCCTGACTCAGGCGGGGATGAAACAGCTGCAGAAGAGGAGGACGTCTGCAGTTTCTTTACCGGAGTAGTCCTGTTTGCGAACTCTTCATCTTGCTCCATTTTCACAGCAGCTCTACGTCTCCGGCGAGACCCCAAACTGCCGTCATGCTCTGATGAACTATCAGCGTCTTCGCCTCTCTGTCCACATGATAAGAAAACAGCTGCTCATTATGTGTTCACATATTAGTCAAACGATGTCCTTATTTGGGCAGAGGAAGTGGCTCACCATCAGCGTGTCCTGGCTTGTATTAATCATGCTGTGTCTCAGCTGAACATGTCTTTCCAACATAGCTCTGCTGCTGAAAGTTTTCTTACCCTTTGAGCAAAACCTGAACACATGCAAAGATACAACTTGTATTCACAAATACTCCAGGGAATAAGTAATTACACCGACTATTCAAACACCAACTACAAAAGACGGCCTGTGTAAAGGTTTACTTTAACCACACCCAGTGAAACAGATTGATTTACCAAAATGTAGAATGTAATGGAACCTAAACATCTCATAATGTATAAGGACAGTCCTGTTTTCTAAAAAAATAAATATTTTCCCTTCTATTGTACTTTATGATTGAAATATATACATATACAGTAGTTTTATATTTTTGCTTGTCAAGATTTCTGCAGCAGAACGCCTCAGGTTTTGCTTTCAACAACACAATTTCTATGTGTGACAGTTTGGCAGGCTGGCCTATTAGCACTTGTAATACATTACTAAATACGTTCAAAATGAGGTGAATGCAGTTTTGAAGACCGCATGGGAATGTTCATCAGAAAACATGTTTTCTCCATGTAAGACACACAGGTGGGTTTCATCAGCACACTGCATGCATGTCTGTAAGACTTTAATCTGTCTATAAAAATTTTATCTGTGCCTTTAAACACTTAAAACACAGTGCTCTACTTTTAAGTAAATCTGGCACATTTTTAGAAGCAGGGTTGCATTATAATGCATGTGAGGGAGTCAGTATGTGCAGATGAGTACACTCACTGGCAGCGGAAGCCACGATTCATGACTTTGTGTTTATCTCGGATGTGACGCCTCATACTGGAGGTGGTGGTGAAGGAGCTTTCACATTTGTTACAGGGAAACTTCTTCAAAATCTACAAATCATAAACACATGAATCCATATGGTTTCTTTTATTTATCTGTAGTTGTGTGTAAAACCAAAATCCACTCGGGGATATGCTGTAAAGGGTTTCTGTACCTTGCCGTGCCGTTCAGCCATATGGGTAACATAGTCCACCTGTTCAGTGTACTGCGTGTTGCAGGTTGAGCACTTCCACTTTAAAGCCGTGTTCATCTTTTCTCTCTTCACTTTCACTTCTTTGCGCTTTCCCGTCAGTTCTTCTCCCTCTGAGCTCTCCAATTTTACAGGTAAGTGTGAAGAAGAGGAGATCTCTTCTTTTAACGTGGAAGCCTTGTGGCTCTGCGTAACAATAAGAGCAAAACAAAAACATATTTAGATTTATTAATCAATACAATAAAATCATCACAGGGATTTGTTTTTCTCTCAATAAATATAGAAGTAAAGACACACCTTGAAATGGTCAAGCAGAGAATTCCTCTGAGAAAAGAGCTTGGTGCATTCTGGGCATTTAAACACATGCACCTTCTGGTTGGTTAGATGAGTGTCAAAATGGGCGTACAGCAGAGGCTTGTGTGTAAAAACTGTGTCGCACATTACACATTTATAAATCAACCTGAAAAGGAATGAAATTCATATCAGTGTAAAAGGAAAGCAAAGTGCGTGGGTATATACGTGTGTATGTGTGTATTGCATATACATCGACTGTCCATCGGTTAGCGTCGGGTGTTGAGAAGTAATGTGGTTCTGAATGTTGGGGGCAGATTTGAAAGCCATGGGGCAACAAGGGCACTTGTGGAACATGTCACAATGAGCCTGCTGGATGTGGGACTTCACCGAGTTAAGTCCACCAAACACCACCAGGCAACTAGAACATCTGAGAAAAATAAAGTGCAACAACGGGAATGAATGCATTATTAAACCAACAGCAGGTCTTTATTTGGTTTAAATGCCACAACAGGGTGAAACCTCACCTGTATCCAATGCGGCGTGAAAAATGCAAACAGGTCTCGTGCAGATGTTTGTGAAACAGCGACTGCTTGACTGTGCCTCCGCACTCCGGACAAATATGTGGTGAGTAGCTTTGGTGGATGCGCTGATGTGCTGCTGCACTGCAGCTGTTGGGGAGGAGCATGGGAGGAGAACACTCTGTACATGGCTAAACAACAGCAAAAACAAACAAGACAAAAAACACTTGTTGCTTTGCGGCTTTCTGATTAAATTACACAATATACAAATATTAAAAGCATCACATCTACAACAACATGAAAATTAGTAACAGCTGGTAAATCTACCAACATTCTTTGTTATCATAAAAGTCACAATGCCAAATGAATCATTTTCAGCCTTTGAGAAAAACTCAAATACACATTTTTTATAAATGCCAATTACCTATCAAAAAATCTGACTTCAGAATACAGATCATATCAAGATGTTTGGCTTTTTCACCACCTGCACGGCTTAGATGCGACTTCCATTTGTGACCGTTTTAGCTGTAATTGTTAAAAGCTAAACTTGATCCATTCGATTAAATGCCCGTCAATGGATATCCGTCTATCATTACCACCAATGCAAAATGAATTATTTTGGATAACTTTATTGCCATAATGATCGTACAAGATGTCAAAGCGTATTGAAATCTTGATTAAACATATGAACCAGAGAACCAGGAAGTAAAAATAAGCATCCAAGATTTAAGGCAGGGGTGCACAAAGGTGGAACTACATACAAAAACCAATGAAGTTCAGCATGACCGCTAAACTTAAGTCAGCTGTGTCGGACCAGAGATACATGAAAAACCTGCAGCCCAGCTGTAAGCCATTCAGAGATCCTCATTCGTTTTCATCCCTCACACAGGACTTACCGTGCTTTCAGTCGTTTTGGTTTCTTGAAAATGGTTAAACATCTCATCTTTGCAACCAAACTGAACCAGACACTCAGGACATTTAACACTTTTGTACTGGACCGCCTCCGTTTCTTTCTTGAAAGCTACAGAAGTATGTGCCTGGGGTGCTGGCTTTGCAACAGCCTGGCCTAAAATGGATATCATTGAAAGGGTTGGAGAAAGTAGATGTAAGAAATCAAGGAAATATTTACACTGTAGTCATATTAAAACAAAAGGCAGCAATAATGACTCCCAGACCTGTTGCTGGTTCTTGATGGCTGATCATCTGCTCAACAGGTACAGGTTTCATGACCAGGTGGGAACACTGCATGATGAGGCCTTTCTCTTTATGTTCTCTGGCATGTAAAAGCAGGCTGCACTTGTTGAAGAAGGCTAGCCGTTTAGCACAGTGATTGCAGGTCACCTCAATCCTTAGTGAGCGACGATCATAGTGTTGTGCTAAACTCTGTTCCAGAGCAAAGGCATCACCACACTCCAGACAGCGGTAACCCTGAACAAGATCAAATAACATTCCTCTTAGACAACAAGACTAGCCTGGCTTTTAATCATTTTAATTATAAATTTATTTCACTATCTTTATTACATGTGACCAGCCATTCTGGTGTTTGGCATAAGTAATATCATAATACAATAAAAACTTCCATCTACTTTTACTTTCTTTGTCGAGCCATTATTGCTTGAAATTTGTCGATCATAATAATAAATTCTGGAAAACAGGAGCAGTGCGAATAATTTTAAATAATGGTAAATAGACTTTGTGCTTTTCTGGTCATGTTGCCCACTCAAAGGGCTGAATCAGCTCACCTGTGCAGGAAGAGAAATGCCCCACTCAGCTGGAATAGGAGAGCTCAGATCTGGTTTGTAGCTGGGCAGCAGGTTCTTGTTATTGAGGATTTTGTTGAAGGCTTCTACCAGGCTAGTCTGAGTCTTTGAAATGATCGCCCCAGTGTTGTTAACTATGGATGCTGGCCTGCTCGTAGCTTGATGGGGGAGAAGAGGTAAAGGTGCCTTTAGGTTCATCCCACTGTTGAGAGTTTTCTGACCAAGGCTGCGGAGGTTGAGTGCGCCTTGGCCGACTCTGGAAGAGGACACGGACGGTAGTGCTGCAGTTTTTGTGATGCTTACTGCTGTGGGGGAAACTTTGGGTTTAGTCTCCACCGGGTTTTTCTCTTTAGCTGAACTGACACCTTCTACTGTTATTCCAACAGGCAACTCTGGTTGCTGAAATAACTCTTTTTTGGATCTACTATTATGAAGTTCTGGTGAAGCTTTTTGATGCTCCACATCCTTTGTAGAGGCTTTTCCACTTTTTTTAGGCGTTCCACCTGCTAAAGTCCTTGTGATGCTACCAGTAGGTATTTTGATTTTGACTTTGAGTGGTCGCAATAGAGATGGAACCGTTCCTGCGGCACTGGAAGTCCCTGTACCTTCACCTTCTGCATCACAGTTCCCCTCATTTGGTTTATCGCCATTTTGAGCCACTTTTTCACGATCTTCATCCATGAACCCCGATTTGTCCTCATTACTGTGCTCAACGTCCATGAGCTCCTCTTGTTGATTGGGTTCTTTGGGAATCACAGCTGGATCTGCCATTGAATTCAAATCAGGGCTGCTTTTGCTATTGGTGAATACAAGACCTGTCTCGCTGGGTGGGGGGCTCTCAGGTGAGTCTCTCTCATCAATCACATGTTCTGGGTATTTCTCCTCTTGGACCACCAAAGAGCTTTTGCTGTTCTGGGAATTCTGGAGTTGTGGAACTGGGACAGGAGAGCTTGCCTTATTGGGTTGTCCGTCTTCCTCTTGTTTGGGATCATGTGCGGGTGTCGAAGTGAAATCGATATTAGGAGGAAGGGAAGCAACACAAGAATTTTCAGGTGACCCAAAAAGATCAGAACGTAACTTTGCTCTGCGTTTAATTTTGGGAGGAGAGGATGTTGCAGATTCTGGGCTTTCCTGGATCACCAATGGACTTCCCAAGTCTGGTTCTGAATCATCATCTGTATCTATAACATGTTTACTTTCATTTTTTAATCTCCCATTTTGTGGTAAACTAGAGGGCACTGGGTTACCACTGGGACATGGTTCATCACCCTGACCAGGGTGAGGTGAAAGGTGTGTGCTCACAGAGGACGAGGAGTGAGGAGATGATACGGTGGTACCTGTATTGGATGAAGACTGTGAGTACAGGAGGGGCCTTATACTGTTAATGATATTAGTTGTACATTGGATGGATCCAGGCTCAGCTCCTTTATCACCCTCATTATCATTTAACGTAGATCTGAAAGGTGATGATTGGGACCATGATTGTGTGTTGGGTTGTTCTTGAATGGTGGGGACAGCATCTTCAAATCCATTGGAAACCTGGGGCTCATTGGCAGCAGTGGAAGACAATTTGGGACTAAGCTGTAAGGTGAGGTCGGGTACCTGAGAGGTTAAGGCACTGCTGGAAGGATTGTCTGATTTATTTTTGATGGACTTCTGCTCCGCTTCCACAGACTCTGAGCGTACTGTATTCTTCACAATGACACTGACAACAGGGGGCTCACTTTGATGAGCTGCAGAACCAGGAAAGCATGGAGGAATCCCATCTTTGCTCTGAAGTGCATTATTCCCCATCTCATCTCGTTGTTCTTCTGGATTAGACTGAATGGCTTCGTTTGCATCAATGTCAGGAATATCAAAAGCTGCCAGCAAATCATCAAAATCTGGGGTCTTCATGTCCCCCATTGCCAGCGCCAACCTTAAAACCTACTGAGGCAACAAAAGAGCTACAATTACTAACAGCACTTGTTTACCATTACTAACACAACTTTGCTACCAAAGTTAAACACGGTTGCCTGAAACCGAACGGCTTGTACCAAGAGCTTGGAAGGACAAAGCTAAATAAGTTGCAAGTACCAAATTTATATTTACTTTTCTAACGTGGAAAACCAAACAAAGCAAAAAGAAACATATTAAACCCATCACGCTCTTGCATGTCAAACTTATATCAAGCAACAGGTGGTGTGTTGGGAGGTCCTCTTGCTAATAGCTAGCTGTTTTAGCAGTCAAGTGCTAGCTGGCCTTGCTATCGTAACCAGCAGGATCTTCTAACTAAATAAAAAGCATTTGATCCCCATTGAACTTCCTAATTATGTTCCCTTATGCCCTGATAAATGTATTTGCTCAAGCTGCAGTAGACAGTTTAGTTACCTGCCAGCTAGCGAAGTTGGTTTCTGACTTTCTTCTTGGTCGAACAATTTTTTCGTCATCAACGCGCGACACAGCCGTCCCAACAATCCTAATAGGTTTTCATATTAGTTTAAATGTGCTACTCGAAAAAACTCGGAAGGTGTCAGTATTAGAAACAGACATTAACACAGCTAAAATCTATTTTAGATACAATATTTTTAAAAGTGCATTGTTTATTTTAAAAACTCACTTTCGTATTTAACGTTATCATTGATGTTGAAATAAATTTGTAAATGTTTTTTTTCTACAACGAATAATTTAATAATGTTCACCTAATTCGAGTTAATAGTATACCATTTTGAAAGGCAAGTTCCAATAAAGTCTTTAAATGCTATTTCAGTATCATATGTAATATGTCTTCATCTATTTCTTATGCTCACTTATTTCTATACAGGAGGGTTCAGGACCATCCCAGCTGTTATGAGACAAGAGGCAGATTAAGTCCTGGACAGGCAAAGAAAGTCCATTACAGTCACTTGTAAATGATTGCTTATAAATTAAAATTTGCAATAACTACAAAATCCTAAATTATTATTAATAGCTCATTTTTACTTGAAAATAATAAATATATAAGTAATTAAATGGACTGCATACAGTATTTCTGACACATTTTGCAAAAAAGAAAAAATGAATCAAACTTGACAAAAATAAAATACCATTTTTTAATATTCCAAACTGAAGAACTCATCAATATCTTGGAAACATTTAAGTTGACAGAACCGAACTTAAAAGTTTATTAAAGAAACTTATTTTTTCTGTAAATGTATTGAAGAAACCGTCCATGCTCGAGTTTGATGTGGATTATTTATATGACAGAGGATTCCATATTAAGCATTATTAAGCATGTGCTTGATACAAACAGCTAAGATGTTAGTAAGTACTTAAAAGAAACAAAACAAATAAAAAATAACAGAACAAAAGATGTCCTGTACTGACAAGAGTTGTATCATCGTTGTGAACAGTATGTGAACACATACAATGCAATTCTCAACTCTTTATTTCAACATACTGTATATCAAGCTTTTTTCTCTAAGGGTTCACTTCTTCTTCTCCTCATCCTTCTTGGTGTCGGGTTTAGTGCCCGTCTGGGAAGCTAGTGAGCCCATGGCATTACGGATGGCCTCATTATTGGGATCAACTCCGGGGAGGTTTTCCAAAACGCTCTGTAGAAACTCTGGATCTTGCATAACATCATAATCCTCTTCATCCTACACACAAAGATATAAGTGTTTCCCCCACAAAACAGATCTTTTTTTCTCCATTAAACTATTACAGCAGTTTGTGCTTACCTTAGCTTCAACAGCATCCATGTCAGCACCTGTGTCCATGTCCTCAGCACCAAACTCTGCAGGATAGGAATATTGTTTAGGTAAAAACAAGAAGGAAAAATCTAGTGACCAGTCTAAAGGGATTTGATTTTTAAAATAATATTTCTTTATTTGTTGTAGAAATGCCCAAAACTTCTCATACTTGTGTTGCATTAACAGCACATTGGGTCCACAATAAATTTGTACTACACAATTTCAAAACCTTTATTAGTAAATAGGATATATGTAGGCCAATAGTCCATATAAAGGTGATAAAACTAAAACAAAAAAAAACAAAAACTGGCTGCTCATTTTCCTAAAGGGTGTGCACCTGTATGGCAAGTTGCCCACAAGAGCAGTAGCCCTGCAGGTTTTCATGTCTTCTCGCTCCAACACACTTTAACTGTTTTTTTCAGTTATTCCTCATTAAACTGTAAATGTTCTGCTTAGTGTTGAACACCCACTTTCTATTGTGTTTATGTAAACAATGCTTAGCATAGATTAAAGCTAAAAATTTGGAGAAAAAAAAGACTGATGAGGGGTGTAGATTTGGGATTGACAAGGAAATTCAAAAAGTGAAAGAAAAAAAAAAAATCTATTATTCAACCTGCTCCAGCCCCCTGCATGGACATCTGCAGAGCGTATGCAATTTGTTCATCCTCTGTCATACGGCTAAAGTCTGGCAGGGCAGGAGTGTTTGAGTCAGCATGTGGGGCAGACATCTTCAATAAGACATCCTCAGACTCTGAACCAGAATGGGAAAGAAAGAATAGTGAAACAATGGTCAGTTCATTGCATTAAAACATAATGAGCAATCAGGAATTTGCATTTGTGACAGCAACAACAACAACAACAGGTTTTCTACCATCTGCAGCAGAAGAGGTAATGCTGACTTCAGCTGCTGATGCAACAGCTGCTCTGCGAGCTTCATCCTCCTGTCGTTGTCGTTGCTCCTCCATGGACACACGCAGAGCCTAACAGACAGTCAAATATGAGACATTCGTGAAGGAATTTACTTAACTTAACTGAATAGTTATTTTTTTATTTTATTCAAACAACAAAAAAAAGAAGAATCTTAAAAATTGTGGGTAAGTATTTGTTTTCTCTCACAAGGGCTAACTCTGGGTCTGCACTGGGATCCACTCCAAACTCAAAGTCGCCAGCTCCCAGACCCAAGACAGCACCTCCCTCTCCTGCTAATATGGGTGAGGACAGCAGAGCATCAGCCAAGCTAGGTCCTGGAGGTACTGTAACCAAGTGAGAGCCTGCTCCTTCTTTGCCATTAAGTGTGTTGATGAAGGTTGTCAGCTTCTCTGTATTTTTCTCCTGAAGGGCACAAAACAATTAGGATTGGCACTAAATCCACAAAGGACATGCGTATGAACAACACGTGAGATACAGGAAGGGTTCCATTCCTGTAGAAGTAACTTTACCTCTTCTCCAAAGTTAATAATATCCACATTGACTTTTTCCTTCTTCAGACGTTTTGCCATTTTTACCAGCTACAAGAAAAGAGGACGACTTTAACCCACATAGGTCTTCAGTTTGTAAATGTATTTTAATTCATTTCAAGAAACCACAATGATTTAGCATTTAACTCACCTCTTTTTCGTTGTCCTCCACTGGGCTGCCAACAAATACAATAATGCGCATCTTGTGATTTTTGCCCTGTCTGTGTTTTAGCGCCAACTGCAAAGAAAAATAAGCAAATGTGAAAAATAAAGGCCATGGTTACTAATACAATTTTATAGTAACACTTTCTGTTATCAAGGCAAATATAAAAACACTAGTTGAAAACATATTTCCACTGGATACATTTTGACAAGTTATAGCAGGAAAAACATCAACACAAAACATCTGATCAGAGGAAAACGTTTTGCTTCTTCTGCCTGGATCATTTTTAGGAATCTGATCAACAGTCATGCTGTGTGATAGGAGCAGGTAGGAATTCAGAGGCTGAAAAACCAGAAGTGGAGTGAACACCACTTCTGTGTTTGCAACGTCTACTTTTTCAGACCCACCAATGAGCCCAACCCTTGTACTCTTCCAGCTCCTGTGCTGTTGTCACTGTTGCCAAAAATCACACTCACATGTGCCACCCTGATCCCAGTGCAGAAGCAAATGTTTCCTCGAGGCTGGACAGCGTGCAGCTTGGATAGTATCCTCCCTGTATCTGGAGTCAGTGTGGTTAGCACCTCACAGTTGCTGCACAAGGACAAATCACCAACATTACTATACAATCATTTATTTATGTCAGGGCACTGATTAGATTAAAATGCCTCTTACTTTGCCATGGTGATAAGGCCCACGTTGTTTTCAGGGTTACTGCGGGTCTTAGAGTGACAAACAATATTAACAGCATCCTGCTGGGCCTGCAGCCTGGTGGGCAGGAAGTCTCCATTTCGCATGTACTCACTGTTGTCCACACTACAAAAAGAAAGGCAGCAAAAATAAACCTAATTCAAAAGGATCCTTCCATTTTACATAATTGACAAATATTTGTTGAAGATGCAAATTTACCAGAAAGGAAGATTTTTTAAGTAGAGCACTGATAATGGTACAACTGCTTTTAAAAATATAGTACAAAAGATCTTTTAAGTGACATGTACTATAAAAAATAGAAACAATTTCAAAAGTAAAACTAAAGTTGCTACTATGGAACCACATAGAAATTTTAGAAGGAATTATGTATGTGATGCAATTTAAATTGAAATATGACATTTGTTCTTTTTATTTAATTATTAGTAATATTAAATATATTCAGTGGCTTTGGGGATAGATATTTAACATTCTGTTGGTAGCTGGTAAGAAGTTACCAGGAAATCATAAAAGAAAGAATTTCCAATGTAAAAGTAAAAAGGATATATAAAATAGAGAAAATAACATTTTCATTGAAAAGATAGAACAGTCTAATAAATCCTGGAGGAAATAGAAAAATAAATTGTACTTGGGGACACTACATAAGGCAAGGCAAGTTTAGTTGTATAGTACCTAATAACTTACAGGACAATTCAAAGAGCTTAATATAGCTTGTAATACAGTGTTTTAATGATTGCAACCAAAAGAACTGTCAACTTGTAATGAATTGTAATAACTTGTATACTCGGTTTTGTATTAGACTTGCCTATAGGCCTTTATCAAAACCAAACATCTTACATAAATTTTGCATTTGGGTAAATGTTATCGTAACAATTTCTTGACATCCAGTATACAAAGCAATATTTAAGACATTTATGAATGCCAATACAGCGTCCCTTTTAGTTCTGCAGATAAAGGTTTATCAGTAGAGGCTAAATCTGAACCCAAGTAAACAGTATCTTTACTTCTTTCTTTTTTACAGTAATTGTCCATTTGTGCTTTGTTAGCAAGCTAATGCTAACGTCAAGTAGACAGATGGTTTCATTTAACAACAAACACAACCTTAACTTCAAAGTTAGTTTTAAAATAAAAATCACAATAGAAACAGAAGTCTACAAATAATTTCATTTTTAATTGACCGGGTCCCGTCTAAATCGGAATCTTGTACGTTAGCTATCAACATTTACTAGCTGCTGGCTAAGTAGCCTGTGGAGTGACTCAGGGAATAAATAGCTGGGCTATGAAAAAGATAAAGGCAAAGTAGGCTTACAGTAAAATCAACTTCAAAAATAAAAACACACGTTTTCTTTTCTTTTACGAAGACTCAATCCTAACAAAGTTAATATTTAGGTCGATTTTTAACATTTCTTACCAGACCATAGTACTTTCGAGCACCATCTTGGTGGATGTCGTGTTTACGTCTACGTAACCGCGAGGACTTGTGGGAAATGAAGTTTATCGTTCCAAGACGTCCCTCGACGGTTATTGATATTTATTAATTTCTTTATAACTGATCCATAGACATTTAAATAAGAAACAAACTCGCACTGTACATTAAAATGACAAATGTTTAGCAATTTCCAGGAAAAATAAATGCACAGTGAATTAAACCAAATTAAAATAGTCTTTATTAATTTAATTATTTTTATTTAATTAAATGAAATGATTGATTATCAGATAATTATTTAAAGTAACAATAAAATGAGGTTGTGAGCAATAAACACAGCAATCGTATCTGTGTAAGCTATTTAGACAATGAGAATAAAAAAGCAGCTTTTGGATTGTGAAATCTCATGAGGATTTTTTTTATATTCTTTTTGACTCTAATGTTTAAGAAAATTTTCCTCTCAATTAATTACATTAGTAAATTACAACGAGATATTTCAGTACTATCATTAGATATGTGATGACCTGCTAGAAGACATCTGATGGAAAAATAATAATAGCGAATACTTTATTCATTCCAATAGGGAAGGGTTTTTTTTATTTGTTTGCCTTAACAGGTGGAACTGTTAGTTACACTGGCACTGTACTCAGTTCTTACAACCTGCCCAAAGCAGCTGATGTTTAGGAGCCTTGCTCAGTCCTTTGCTGCCCTATTGTCACTACTTCCCTAAACAGAAGGCAATAGAGGTTGCTATAGTGGTTCACCTCAATTTCAACCGTATAATGGATAATATATATAATATTTATTCATATTATATAGTATATTTATACTATTTATATTTAGATTTTATACACAGACAAAGATACATGGCAAAACATCTGTGAGACATATGGTAGACTACCATTGGTAGTGTTGCAGAGGTTTATTGGGAGTAGTTTGGGGATAACTGAAGAGGCAGTGGGTAGAGGAACAATAGTGTAGTACCATTAGGGGATAGTTTGTGACTACTGAGTCATTCATGCAAAGGCTTTGATTATGAAAGGTAAGACTTGATACAATTTAAAATAAGCGTCCATAAGGAGGTGGAGACTTGGGTGAACTAAAAGAACACGGGGTTTATGTTTCAAAACAGCATTGTCCCAATGCAAAACTCTGTGCAGCTCTTTGTGGGATGTCTGAGCTTTCCAGCTTAGGCTGCTGCAACCCAACCTGGATAAATAGCACAAAATAGATAAAGGTACCATATGCAAGACATAAAAAAAATCCTTTGTGATTAATTGTATCTGAAGTCAGTTAGTGAAGTGAATTTGTGACAGATTTTATTTGTGGCTGAGGCTCCAAAGCTCCTCTTTAAATCCATCGACCTGGTTTTAAAGAATGTTGTGGCTAGAGCTAAAGATACTCCAGTGACTTGAAATCACATAAGACATTTTGGTGGAGTAGCAGCTTTAAGCTAGTTGAACCATTCTTATTCAAACTAAATTATAATTATGAATCCTTTTAAAATAATTCACACCTTATTTGACAAAAAAATAAGACTTAGAAAATATGTTTAATCCTTTAAATTCAAACATGAAAACATCACCACCACATAACTGAAACATGGCAGGAGAAAACAGGCAGCACATGTTGCATGAGAAGGCATTTCCGTGACTCTTATGTACATATACACATTTTATAAACAGTAAAAATATAGTAATTGAAGCATATAGGACAACCAGCGACATTGGCTCAAAAGCCATGTGAAACATTCATGTAGAAAAAGAATGGGAGATGAACAGCCCAGAACAATGTAGAGAGAATATATCATATCACAATCTAGACATGAAATATAAAAATGTGAAATTGTCAGCTTCCTTTATAAGCAATACAGGCTATAAAGTTTCAGACATCCTTCTGTCAGTACAGTTTACTTACAATCATCTCAAGTACATAATACAAACTTCTTTTCAGCTTGACCTACAGCAATCAGTCATTAATAAATATACACCTGAAGGTGTCATATTGTGGTTCATATTGCATTGCTTAAATTTACTGTAGTTTACAGGCTGCCTCCTGTAACTCTTTAAGCACCAAAAACGGTTTTATTGTGGCTCATTATTGTAAAAAGCAAAGATAGAGTCTATCAACTAACCATGACTAACCAATTCAAGAAATTTAAATGAAAAGATTTGGACTCTTATCAGAGACTGTTGGGTTGTATCTTTGGTGACCGACTTTCAGCCAATTAAATTATGGATACAAACTGATTTGTTTGAAATCATATCCAACATCTCAGCAGCATACTACTAGAAAAACTACAAACAGCATTGACCCTACAACATAAAAATTGGTCAATAGGATGTACTACGCACTACCACTACCAATTGTAGCATATAGAAATTTAACAGGAAGGTAAAGAGAAATCTTAAAATGTCTCAGACTATGAAGTAGACACTGATTTGTTAAAGAAAATAAAGTTGGCTGGTTTTAAAACAGACACAACCTTTCAGACATTTAATTTCTCAGCAACAGAAAAAAAGAGCTTTTATCCAGTTTAATTAAAGATCCTTAAAAACACAGGGCAAGCCAGTGTTATCACTACAAAGTACACATCTCATATTATTTTCATTTAAAACATGCTGGACAGGCTTTCTTCAATCATCTGCTCTTTCTTTGGTGCCATGGATTGTTTGTCAAATAAAACACTCACTTCTAAATCCTCAGTTGCGCAATAATAATAAAAAAAAAAACTTTTATGTTGAAAATTTACATTCCCCTCCTCCCTCTGCTGCATAGACCCTGTGTGTGCTTCAACACTCAAACAGTAATACTTCCTTTAATGAGATGTCAAAATTTGCTACAGTGACCAAGGAGTGATTCATATTTCTCTATCAGAAAAAAACAAAACATTTGACTTGATACCTCAGTGGCTCATTTCATGACCTAATAATTTAAACAAGCACAGTACGTTTTTATGAGCAGCCACAAATATGTGGAGGAACACAAAAAGAAATTAAAGAAAAGTCTCACACTCATATTTAGTGATATTGGTCCAAGGATGGATGTGGGCAGGTGTCATTTCTGTACCCAGCAGAAATGAACAACAGTCATCCATAATATCTGATGCGAGAAGACTGAAAACCCTTCAGTGAGCAGATGAATCACAGTGATGACTGAATATGTAGCAAGAAAAGAAAGGATTGTACTAGTGTTTGCATGTATATCTAAAACTGAATTAAACCGTTACAACTGAGTAGTATGCTCAGACATACAAACGGCAGTACGATTACTTCAGATGTAGTGATAAGGCAGGTTTTGAGCATTAACCTTCAAAATGTCAGTTATATAATACACGGCAGGGATAAAGACAAAAATGTAAAAAGGCACAGACATGAGACAACAAATGTTAACTGGTAATCATAACAGCATGAACTGTCCAGCAATGCAGTGGATTTCTATTCATTCATATGTCAGCACATATGGCCACAGAGGGGCAGATTTTTAGGGTTGTATAAATATGTTGCTTTACTAAGACACATGTTATGCAAGGAAAACGTACATTTAGCAGTGATCTAGATCTAGAAAGCACCACTGTGGCTTCCAGAAAAATAACTTAAAACAAACTACTTCATAGGTTTAGTTCAACCCATCTTTTCAAATCTGACTTCAAACACTGCACATCCACACTGATTGTGGAGTTGACAGCAGCAAGTTATGACTGAATGATTTTTATTGATTACATATTAGTTCACTGTCCTGTTGATAAGGAGTGCAGAGGGGAGATGTATCAGCATGAACAGAGCACTAACGTGCGAGTCACGGAAATGTGAAACCACTTAGACGGCATGTGAACAGAGAGTGTGTCTCCACCCATGCAGGCTATGGTCTTCATGTGCTCAGAAGCGAGTGTGTTTCTGCCCACTCACATCTCATCATACTGTGCAAAGTGGGCAACAGAGCATCACCTTTTTTCTCTTTTTACAGCTCCGTGTTTTAAGTCATTGCAGCCAACATATAAAATGAAAGTCTATGTAATTGTGTCACAACTATAACAAAGCTGCCACTTCAAGGTCATTTTCCTTCAGTTATGAACAAATATAGATGCACAGTGATAGCAATGATTCAGAGACCCAGAGGCCTGCAACACTCTCTTGTCTCAACACTGCCCTCTTTATTGTCCCAAATTTCCCTTCCAAATCTGCTTCATTCGGCTGGTCCTACATTTATTTAATGCAGATGTGAGAAAACAGAGGTGCAACCGGAGGTCTGTCGGGGATGATTTTCATTTACACCGTCCTGATTTCTGCCCAACTCACTGCTTCCAAGTCTGCCTCATCTTTGTAGCTGGCACCAGTTTGTTTTTCATTTTTCACTATAAAAACAGAAAGTATACTCAATAATAGTTTTGTAAATACTGTGATACTTCAACATTAAGGTTATAAACCCTCATTAAGACTTACAAAACAGATGTTGGTTTCTGGGATGATGTCAGTGAGGGAAACAACCTCTTCGTTTCCAGACAGGTTGCCTGAATTATCAGCAGCATCTTCTTCCCCCAAACTAACAAAGATAGTTAAAGAAGGTAAAAATGACTTAAAAAGTGATTCAAACACAGAGTCATTTAGTATTTAGTTTTACTATATCACTGAGCGTAATCACTGGTTACCTGTGAGAGGCTCCGTGGTCATAATCTGTTGTTGCTGATTTATGTACTTCCACTCCAACAGACCTACAGACGAAAGTCCAATTTAGACCAGCAAATGGTTAAAACACTGTGGAATGAAGGGGTAATAGTCTTACCGCAAAGGAGGAGAGGTGGAGGGAACGCCTGTGCTGCCTAATGAGGAGGTGGAGAGATTAGCCTCACAATCTGCTAGGCTATCAGATGGTGGAGGAGTCCTTGGGACCAAATCTGGTCTGCCCAGCTGTACACCTAAAAACATAGGTATAATAAAATAACGTATGATTCTAACAGCAGCATTTTTTAACCTGAATATAGACATGAAATAAGAATTGTGGGCAAACACAATAAACCACAGATCTACTTTACAACCACATGGCTTAATGTCTGTTCAAACAAATTTCAGCCTCTGTGCTTCTAAAATGCTTCAGCTCGGAGTTCAAACCTGACTGTCCCGTTGTGTGGGAAAGTGGGGTGGAGCCCCCCAGAGTAGGAGCCCTCCTGAGTCCTACCGTGCCTCCACCACGGCTCTTCTTAGATGGGGATGGTTTCACTGAAGAAGACATAACACATTATGAAAACGGTGCAAAGAGACTAGAATAACTGACCTCAGACATTCAGACAGACATGCTTTGATTAATGACTGGCTGACCCAGTGCCTTTTTCCTTCTTTTTGTCTTTTTTATTTAAATTGGCCAGTAAAATATGCACATTAACATTGTTCCAGTCGCAGACTATTGGCAGCAAACATGAGTAATAAGAGCTGGAAAAACGTTGATTATGGAAAACCTGCAAGGAAAATGTGTAGTGGGGAGTATTATCTGCTGCACATATAGCAAGTTTCAAACAGGTGTATTTGTGAATTGAATTGATTGAATCTACAGAAAATGCAGACGTATTCCTACTTACATGGGATTTTCTTGAACACTGTGTTACACATGAACTGCTGGAAGCGTTCTGCATAGAAGCCAGGTCTGTGGACTGAAACTGTATCCTGAAGAAAAAAAAAACTACAGTGAGAATATTACAAGATGCACCAACATATTTTTTTTATTCGTCATTAACTATTCTAACACACATTATGTCACATTTACTCAATTTAAGTTCCTACCCCATCATGAACTAAAGCCTTCCATGAGTGCTCCAACTTCTTAATAAACCTAGAAAACAAAACATAACTATTCTAGTGTATGATTCACAAAGAACTGGTGCAAATGATCTGTAACATCTACCTGTAAGACTGGAGAATGTCAATTATGCCAATGTAGATAAGCAGTCTCTCTCCTTTGGAGTTGCGAGCTGGAATACCTCCCATGCTGGAAAAATCAAAGACAAAAAGACATGATGGCGCATTATTTGACATTTCATACAGATTACAAACAGAACACAGAATATAGGTCAGTGGGTGGTCACACTTACTGGTCTTCTGAATCCAAAGCTCCCTTCCCTCGAGCCTCTCCTTGGATGGACTCCATGGCTGTACAGTAGAGGCTTTTCTGGGCTTGTGGCCGACGTTGATCAGGAGTCACCGCACCCTCAGACACCACACCATCCCCTGAAGAGACCCCACCACGCTCCCGCTCTCTATTAGCCTGGTCCATGTTGTGGACGCCCATCAACAAACTGTAATCCATGATCTTAAAACTCTGCAAGAGCTAAAAAATAAAAACAGCAACAGTTGTTATGGATCCCCACACAGAGAAATCACTTGTATATCTTTTTGCACCCATGAGCAACAACAAAGTTAACAAGCAACATATAGTGAGGTCCATTCTACTGGATAAGCGAGTGGTGGTGGACAAAAATAAAATAGCAATAAATACAAAATTTGTTCTGGATTTGGGTCACATCTATTCACTCCAAATAACTGAACAAACGACCATTTCATGTTGTCCATGACTCACCAAGCAGTCTCTCTGAATAGTCTTGCACAGGGCATTATAGTTGTCTGCTTCCAGTAGCAAACCATCAGGCATGTCCTGAATAAAATCCAGGTCTTTGTAAATGGGAACAGGCCTCTCTCTTTCCTTAGGAGAGGCGCGTCTCTTGTAGGTTGAGCCTTTCAGGTCATATTTCATGTGCATGGGGATTATACGAGGGAGAAGATTGTTCATCACTACAATACGGATATTCTTCCCCCCTGCCTGAACACAATACAGGCCATAGAATTTAGGTAGGAGGGTGCGCTTGTTTTGGTTTATATTCTGGAAAGGAGAAGGAACATGAGGGAAAAATAGATGACACAGTTAGGTTTCAAATAATTAGTTCCCAATCAGTTACATCTTTTACTCTAATGATAATTATTCAAACCCAAATGTACAAACTATGAATGCTTTATGAAAGTAACTTAGAGGTAAAGCTGACTTGCTGAAGCCTTTTCAACATAAATACATACAAAATCAATCCGTTTTAGTGATATAATTAAAAAAAACATTAGGAGAAAAGTGTGGTTAACATTTTTAAATAATTTAAATTTTTACTACAATTTTTAATCTTTTGTTAAGCAAATGGGACTAAACAGCTTAACAGTCTTTAAACGATCCCAGAGAGTCCTTTTCAAGTACCTAAGCCTTTAATTTCATGTTCCCATTTTGGAGATATTAATATCTGAATATTCACATAATTAATTATCCTAAATTTTAAATTATGCCATAAGAAATAACTGTAAATGTTTGCAAAGATAACATCTAAGCTAAGAAATTAATTTGAGACAGATAATCTTTACTAATGCACTTTCTGCACAACACAAACGTTCTCTTTCTGTCCAGTTCTTTCTGACCTATTTTTTAGAAAACAGGTATATAAATTATTTTAGCGAATTAAATAATTTATATACATATTTGTAGGAAACATAAAAAGGGGAAAATTTCAACAATTAAATTACAGATTTGTATTTTTCTTAGATATTAGAAAACTTTCCAACTATTCAGAAAACTGGATTCAGAGTAATAACTATTATCTCTCTTCATTAAAATCCTCCCATTTTTCAATCAATCAAGACTCACCATGAAATAACCAGGTAGGAGTTTCTGGAGAAACTCTGCCTCCTTGTGTTGAACAGTCTTGATGATGAACTCATCATCACTTGAAACGTAGAAGAGGGATCCGCTGGCTCCAGGATTTGATAACTCGATCAGTGGCTCATTACACAAAGAATACTTTAACATAAAGAATATTGTTGTTAAAACATTTCAAAGTCTGCATTGAACAGATCAAACATCAATACAACCTAGTGCTGTGCGTTTCCACCTTTATATACATCATATTTCCACTGTTATTGTTGTAATGGCTGAGTATCTTACTAAAGCTCTAAAGAGCACAAACACACAATTTGGATGGATGGATGTAGATCGACAAACACTGACCAGGTAGTCATCTGGTCGGATGCCAAACAGTTCTCTGAAGTAACGAA
>JBAMIG010000006.1:12037447-12047464 GCA_037177335.1 Kiunga ballochi
TATATATATATATATATATATATATATATATATATATACACACACACACACACATTTTTACTAGAGATGGAATTCAGGGCATATAAACACCCTTTTGCCATCACATTTCCCAAATTTGACTTTCAAGTCCTTTCTGAATTTTAAAGAACCTGAAAGAAGTAATGTTTTGACAGTAGCAGAGGGTATGAATCAGCTCAACTGCCGTACTTCGTTTACCATATTTTGGGAGGGGAATGTGTCAGCTGCAAGTTTGATGCCAGCTTTGATCTAAAGCCAACCGCTTCTGCTGCTTTGGAAGTGCTTTGCAAGTTTCTGCAGAGGAACAAGGAAATCCTTTCTGATAAAGAAACCATATAAGATCTGCACAGGAATCCCCCGAACAGACAAAAAAAGCCTTTAAAAAATGTGTGTGTGCCTTTCACGATGTCTTCCAGATGTAGTAAGGACACAAAAATATTAAGCAGCATCTTCATCTGTTAGATCCTGCCTCTCTCCACACCACAGCTGCACGGCAGAGATACAACACATCTCGGCGCCATCTAAAAGCAGCTGCAAAGACGCAAAAATGTGTGTGTGTGTGTGTGTGTGTGTGCTTGCATGTTGCAACAGCGAGACCCTGTAAGCACATATACAAGTAATTTACTCGAATTTGTCTCATTTCTGTTTCCACATTTATTCTAGTGGATTCTGTTTGTTTAAATTAAACCGCATTTTTATTGAAGCATTTCTCTTGCATCTTGTCTAGTCTATGTGCATGGAGTCAGTCCATTCAAACTGATGCAATGTGGTGGCGCAGCATCCTGTTTTCCGTTGGTTAGTATTTGGTGGAAGCCAATGCAAAAAAAAAAAAAAAAAAAACATGTTATGGTGTTCTGCCCTAACCAGGGTGCTGCATTCTTATTTTTACGGTTCCTCTTATTTTTATTATTTTTAACTTAAATGAAAAAAAGACATTGTACAGTAGTGTCAATGAAATCTTTTTTTCAATAATGTATATTTTTGCACGACTCACTTTGTAAATGAGTCGTGAACAGAAGCATACTGTACACGTGGGAGTGACAAAGGGTAGAAATACCTATGACAAATTTCTATGATTCAAATCCTAAATTGATCAAAGACAACTTAGAGTTATTCATGTTACCGAAATGTAAAACTGAAACAGATCAAACAATGTGGAGGCCAACAATCGGGTAATGCAGAACTCTGCAGCAATCCAGCTTCAAAACAAATAAGGGCATCTGACTTCATGCTTTATAGTTAGAACATTTGTATGTTTGGTAGGGGATCGGTCGCAGAATGCCTAAAATATCTTTTATAATATAAAACACTGAAAAGAACTAAATTAGTGGTTGTGACACTTTTTGCAACTTAAACAATGTACAGCCCTGAGTTAAAAGAGAAAGAAAAAGCCAAATCGCATTAAATTATTGTGCTTTTCTAAGCCACTCGTGTCTAAGTCTGCATGAAAGCGGTTATTTTAGGCATTTTATAATCAAATCATTCAACAAAATCATTCTAGATGTGTGCTGATAGTGGCATTTTACCCGATCGGATGCATCAGTTGCAATTGATTTTCCTGATAAAATATCTGGTTGCACTGCCCACACACACACTGACACACAAACCCATAGAGCTTCATCCCTACCTCGCATCATCCTCACTCCTCCACTTGTCTCAGACGTTTGTCCCACTTTCACAAACTCTCTTTTCCTCTCTTTGTCTGAAGACAGTCTAGCACTTCTTTTATTTTGCACTTAGCACCGACAGCCTTTTAATCTTGCTTCTTTTTTCCTTTTGTCCTTTGGAGAGCTGTATCAGGTGCTCACTGCAGCTTCATCACTCATATTCAGACTTTTGAGCAACAGTCACCGCCTCACCTTCCTTGCTAGTGAGCGTGTGCGTCTACGTGAGAAAAGAAAAAAAGCAGACAAAGAAAGGGGGACTGTCCCCTGCCTTGACATTTTTTTTTCTCAAGGTACTTTTTCCTTAACTTTGTTGTTATTCCTCACCCCCTCACTCTATATTACATGTGAGAAAAATGCTTTACACTGTCTGACACCTTGAGTCCATGAGAACATTAAATCAGCTAACAGGATTCACTGGGGTTGTAGTAACAAAAGTTTTTATCTCACACTCGATTATTAATTTAATTTAGATTACTTTACCTGTCTGTTTAATTTTTGCAGTGCTTTAATGGGACTGCATAGTGACTTTCAGTTCATTTTAATTTGTATTGTAGTTTTTTTTAAAACTTTTTTTAAACAATTTTAATGATTTAGAACCATGTAAAGGAAACAGATTAAAGTATAATAGGTAGTTTTGTTCCAAGATGGAATCATCTGGATACTATCATGCAAAGTAACTCCATTACTCAATTATATTTGATAAGTTGCTCTTCTTCTTTGTCTGTAAAATATTAATCAAATTCTCTATGGGTTTCTGTTAGAAAATAACACAATAAAGTTGACATTTTCAGGACTTGGATGAGTCAATGTGGATGAAATTCCTCCACAGCTTTGTCTGTAATCTCCTCTCCTTCTGTTGCATCAAATCTTCTACAAAAACTAAACCACATAAGAACACCAAAATGATAAAATTTTACATTTCATCACATCTATATTTATCTTGCTTCTGAAGAAATTATTATCACGGAGCGCTGGTGTTTTTTATCACACCACGTAAATAGACATTTGTGTTACACACCTCATCCCCAAACATGATAACACAACCAGGTGAGCCAAAGTTGTGGGAGAAAATGTTAAACCAAGAGTTAAAAAAAGACAAGATGTTATCGTTGTCATCTGCACTCAGTTGCCAAAGAAGCTCATTGAGGCTGTGTGTGTGTGTGTGTGTTTGTGTGTATGTGTGAGGGGGCCAGCACAGGTGCAACACATAGAACCTAATGGCACAACCCCAGCAACACCACTGTACACGTGTGTGTGTTTCAGTACAGGTGCAATGTTGCATGTTCAAAACTATGAAGGTAACCGCAATGCATGCACAAATATCTAGCACAAACACAAGGAGAGCTACTACCCCATCTCGTCAAATGCACACACACACACACAAACAAACGCACATTAAGACAAACTTGCAGTTACTGTGTGTGAGTGTGTGTAGAGCGAAAACTTACTCAAATGAGTCTTTTTGGACACGGTGCCTCCTGAGGAAAGAAAAGAAAAAAGTAGTGCAATAAGCAAAACTGTTTGCACCAAGCTGAAATACTTCTGATCAGTTTTAGAGAAAGAAATGAGTTGTAGTCTCACTGTGGAGGAAAGATGGCTCTACTGAAGTATTAAATCCAAACTGCTTCACACTCTTTGTTTAACCTCACAATTTTTGTGTCTTATAAAGTTCTGCTGTGCTACATTTTGCTTCCAATGTGGACTTTTACCAGTTCAAAAGTATATGTAACAACACCATGATAGCTTACATGTTAATGCGTGATGTGATCAATTATCATACTGCATACATGACCCAGATAGCAAACACATTTGTGCCATATCTGTGCCATTTTTGGTAGCTGTGGCTCGGAAACTACCCACACACTTTTTTTAAAAAATGCTGTCTGATGGGGGACTTTGATTAGAATCAAGTGGTCAATTTTAAATCAACACAGACAGAGAAAAAAAATAGGCATCAGTTAAAATCCATTACTGGGAAGATTAGCAGCTGTTTACAATTATTTCAGCTTTTGAATTAACTTTGTATAAAGTAATGGGCCGTAAATGGTTTAGAAACAGCCTTACAACTTTATTAAATGAGGGTGCACATGCTGATCACAGGTATATCTGTGGTAATATACCTTACACTTAATAACAAGAGGCACTCAGAGGGCTCAGACCTCCATAAAACCTTTGTAAACTTTTTTGCAGATGACTGTGGTCACTATTTTTCAGTTTTAAGCTGAATATTATCCCCATCTCTCTATAGTAAAGAATCCTTTAAAAACATTTCTGGATCCAGTCAGTGGTATGATCCTGAAATTCCCCCCCAAAAAATTACATTAAAATAAATCTTTAATTTTTTTTTTGTTATGTTACTAAAAGGGCGGCTGACAAACCAAATACATGACCTCTGCTTTGAAGGACGAAACGACAAGTTAAGTGCATTTCTGCTGCTACCTACCCTCTTGATTTCTGTGGATGCATAGGGCTCTACTTAATTTTTTACTCAATGTTTTTTTTATATTCTAGTTGAGTTTTTTCTCAAATGCATATCTACACAGTGTTATTTGTCAGCTGTTGTTCACACGGTTGCATTAATCTCATTTTGAGAGCTGGTAGAGGCCAGACGTTTCTTTCTTTTCTTCAATGTGTGTTCTTCCATTTACCTTACAACCAGAAGGGTCTGTACTTTTTTTTAAATGACAGCAGCTTTGAAACTATTTCATTTGAATGTGAATGAAAGTAATTCATTTCTAAAAATTTACCTGAAACCAGTTTCTATGTCTTAAATAGCACAGCCTTTTTTGTTTTTTTCCAGTGCACAAACTGAAAAGATAAGAAACCTTGGTGATGGTCACAAAGTTAGAGGATTCCTATATACAGCCAAGTGCGTCTGTGATATGTTTGTGAGTTTTATTGAGCGAATGTGCACGCTCAAGGTAAATATAGAGGAAGGTGGGTGTCTGTGAAGCAATAGGTCCTCTCTTTTTTGTCTGCCTGTTTGACCACAATCACAATAGAGTCTAAACTGAAGTCGGTGAGAGAAAGGATGGGTTCTGGGCCAACAAGGCTATTTCTGGAGTTGTTTATATATCTGAGTGTGTGTGATAGAGCTAGAAAGAGAGAGTTGTTTAAAGGCAAATCAGATAAGTATCAATGGAAGGTGCAGAGGTAGCCGGCCTTTGTCTGGCGCCAGTTCAGGTTCTCTGTGGTTTCCTCTCTTTTTCTTCCCTCATCAAATCAGTTTTGCTTCATAAGCAGAAAATATGGAATAAAAGCAAAGTAGTGCACGGAAAATGTAACAAACAACTAACTAAGCAGATGTGTTCAAGTTAAAGCTTAATGATGGCTGAACAGCAGTGTTAAATAAGATTCATGTGGACCGATAGGAATTTATCATTTGTATTGAAACATAAGGTTTCAGTGGCTGAGGCACAATATTTTAGGAACTACACAAAATATTTCTTTTAAAATATTCCTGTGGACATTGCCTTATCAATATAATAGTAACTGACGTCCAAATACTTAAAATTTCTGAAACAATTTAAATCATTATCTATCAGCAGAAAAAAAAAACCTGCATATGTTTGCTGGGAGTTTAACTCGCAAACCTCTGTGCCTCTACAAACTAAATATGACACAGCATGGGCGTATTTATTCAGGCCCACCTTTCAAGTGGGGCCGTAAAGACACCACACAGTCCTCAAAGAGGAGCCTGATGATGGCAGAAAGCGCAAACAGCACAACTCATCAATCTCACTAACATGTCTGCACTCTGACATCTAAGCTGGCTGCTGAAGTGACAGTTGCTGCATTACATAACAGCACTGAAGACTAGAGCTCTGAGAGGAGGCACAAAACTTTGCCTGTAAATAAAAATATGTAAAACAAAGAAAGCATCAGAGCTGGATCAGATTCTTTGTTGCCTCATCAACATGGCCGATCTTAGAGTAAATAATATATTGAAGGCTGGACGTGTTATCGGGTGTATACTTAAATTAATAAAGATATATTATTTATGATAGTCAGGAAGTACAATTTGCTACAGTAATGAAATATGGAACAAATCCAGCTGCATTTTGGATGTTGCCTAGATAAAAGTAGACTGTTGACTAGCAACTGGTGTTGGCCTTAAATCTTTAGAGCTAATTTGACTTTCTGAGATCAACGATGCAACTCAGACGCGATCTAAACCGAAGCAAATCGCTCTTTTTAATTCAAGGAAAAGAAAGTACTGTAGTAGGAGTCAGTGCACAACAAAACTCATGGTTTCAAGTTTGTAGATTTTTTTTCTCGAAGAAAACATAACCCCAGCTGTCGGAGCGTGCCACTAGAAACACCACTTTGAAGTGAAAATGTGCAGTTTAAAGGGATTTCTTCTACTCTGTGGGAATTAAGCAGAAAAAAATCTTTATTTAATAATAGCTATTAATAAAGAAGAGATCAGATGCTATAAGATACACTGTTAAAACAATAAGCACCAGAGTACATTAAGTTCATACCAGTAGCAGAATAATTGTTAAGGAAGACAAACATCTGATACAGAAGAACACCACACACAGATTTCATCAGACAAAATGCATTTCATAAAGTGAGTAGCACTAAAACCGTTGTGCTTGAGAAAACTGAGATGACACCCACAACAGCCACTAAAACCAAGACACTTAACACTAAGAAGTGTCAGCTCAGCATTAAGAAACTAAACATGAGCAGAAACAACCACACTGAGTCCCCACTTAAACCTGAATAAAGCAGCCCCAGCATCTTAAAAGTAAGCAGATGTTGTTGTTTCTCTAAATCCTTAAACCCCTTAACATCCACTTTTACCATTTTGTTTTGCTTGAATTAGCTTTAATCTTGTTAAAATGGTCTTTTTCCACTTCTACTTGGGCTCTGCCGTGCACACTGTATTTAGCTGTTCCAATTTCAGGCTTGCATCTAATTTCCATCTTATTATAATATATGTGTTTCTTTGTGCTTTTCTCTTCATCAGAGTTGTGTAAATTAAAGGTTTTGACAATATTTGGTGGTTTCATTTGGTAAATGATAAGTTTGCCTCCAGTGCAAACGTGCATGCTGGAACAAGAGCCAAATAATCTGACAAACAGATTTAAAAGCTTGAAAAGAAATGAGAAAACACTTCTCTGTTTTTCTGCTTATGGCTACATAATGAAAATACTTAACTAAATTATAGACAAGAAATCTCATATTTGGTGACGTAGGGTTGAATGTTTCTGATCAACCTTGCCGTTTATTTCCTGGTTAAATATTAATTATCAATAAATACTTTGAGATATTGCATAAATCTAAAACAATATAAGAAAAAGCATGAAACAACCCAGAACTATTCCCTTTTCTTTGTGTTAGAGTGAATGTGAATAGCTTTTAAGTCGAAATAAAACAAAAAACTCTGACTCCATCTGGACCACTGTGCACTTATCATGCACTCATGTGCTCATCTATGCTCTCCCATTGTCCAGTAAACAAGTCAACAAACTGTGAAGCTGTGCATCCTAAGAGGTAGCAAAAGTGCGGTTGGTTTCTGTGCAGAAGGACAAGTCACCTTATCTCTCGTGACAGTCAAAGGTTTGATTTATAGCCAGGGAGATACTTTGAATAGAAAAGCATTGGCCAGAAGCAGAAGCAAAAATAAGAGCTAATCCCCCCCTGGATTATTCAGGCTTAGTGCCATTCTTACCCACTCACAGCACCTTACAACACTCCAGTGAAAGAGATGAGTAGGGTTACTGGGGTAAAGATGGATGAGAGGGGGAGTGACTGATGGTGGAAGCAACTGGAGCCCAATGTGATCATGGGGGTGGGAGTAGATACCCACGTGGTGTGCTGGAAACTAGCGTAAAAGGGTGACACAAAACCTTTCATAAAGTCATATGTGAGCTCAACAAATGGTCTTTTTACAGCCGGGACCTTGCAGCTGAACTAACCCAACACCTGCTACATGCTATGATAGATCTTACCTTTTTTGCCGGGAGTGTCAGCGGGGGGCAAATCAGGCTCCTCATATTCCATAACTCTCCTGTCAAAACACCGGCTCGCTCCACACACTCCTACACACTCCTCACTCCCACACACACACACACACACACACACACATTCAAATCAAACATTTCTGCAGACTAAGCTGGTTTTAAACTCCACCTGCTTCAATCTGAACGATAAGGTGAAATGATAGAAGTCATGCTACCTGTTGGCTCCTCTAGCGCCCGGGCCGGCGCAGGCATTTGAAAACGTGCACAGCCATCCTGCCTCCTCTTCGGTCTTCACGGCTTCCAAAACTCAACCGGCATCTTTTTCCTTTTCTAACCCTCCTCCAGCCTCGCTAAGTCGACAGTGCACTTCTTTTTGTGTTGTGAAATAATTTAGTTCCCCCTGTGGCAGCAGCGGCAGTGCAGAGTGCAGCTGGACCGGCCGGTCCACACAAGCTATGCAACTCACCCCCCCGTCACCACCTCCCCCTCCTCCTCCCTGCGCTCTCCGTGCGCCCTGACCGTCCAGGCTGGAGAGAGTTATGTCACCGGCTGTTACGTAATAACAACGGATCGGGTTTTGCTTTGAAGTGCTCAGTTGAGAAATATAATCCCATGTTGCTGCTACAAATTTCCGCAACACCAACACAGAGACAGCAAACAGCATGACTTTCCACCGTTTTGCTGTTTGTGAGAAATGAAACGTGCTCTATAACCTTTCTCATAGCACTCTAATGGAATCACCAGCAAGCATTGGCCAAACAGAAGCCCAGCAAGTGTGCAGGAATTCAGTTTTTATTGATATGCAATCCCTCATTCAAACCCAGGAAGGAAAATACAAAGAAAACGATGAATAATCGATATGTCTTCTCAGTTTACATAACTGCTGTAAATGCGTCTCTAAAACACAGTGCGTACTGGATCCAGATCTCTGAGCAGCTCATGCCAGTGTTGCAATAAATGAATAAAGGGGTTCTTATACCAGTATGCAATGTTAAAACCATTCAATGTGTTTGTTTCTTTAACTAAAGTTGATTGTTTACCACTGGATTACAAGATATAACTCTTATAGCACAACAAGGCAGCATCATAATAAAGGGAAATTATATTAAATAGTCTCATTTATAAGGTATTATTAATCAATCAATCAAGCGAGCAAACAATGACATGCAAAAATAAAGATTAAATTACATCACATTGAACCTTTTTGTGAGTTCATGTTATGGTTCTTATTTCTCAGTTATTTGGACTGAATTGTGCTGCATGGTGCAGCTTTATTCTGTTAGATTAGCAGCTTGTGCAACCTTCTTTAAAATGTCAACCAATTAATGTCCTTGGATCACCATGTGTAATGTTGGAAGTGAAACGGCTATTTTTTTTTCCTTTATTCTAACACACACACACACACACACACACACACACACACACACACAAATAAAAGAGAAAAGCAATACGAGTGCCCACATACAATCAAGTTATATATATACAATATATATATATATATATATACCCATGTTATACACTGAGATACGTGTAACTTTGGAATCATGCATTATAGGAGTTAACTTTGACATCAAAGTAAACTGTAACTGTGTGGTTCCTGTTAGCTTTGGTGAAAATGTAAATCTATGAAAAATGATTTTGTAGAAAGAATTTGCCAGAAATGTCTTGAGAGGTACAATACTAAACACCAAAGCAGACATTTTTTTCCGAGATAGAGATCAGCGAGAGGTTTCTATAAACTAGGTGCCCTGACTCCTCTGCTGGAAGTACATCGATGCAGTAAATACGATCAGTGCCAAGAAATTGTGAAATGTTACTGCCTCACATTAAGTCAACCGCGAGCACTGAAATGCTGCAGTGGACAAAGCTTGCTGCAGGTGGTTTTAACTGAAAGTGGAAAAACAACCACCCCCCATCCACTTCCTTAAATTTAACTTGACCACACGAGTCTGGCAGGGGGGGTGTTGGTGTTTTATTAGTCCTGCACTCTCACGCACACACCAGTTTAAAAAAAAAAAAAAAAAAAAAGGTAACATTTCTAACTGTATTTTACTGAGGTTAAAGATGTGAGGGGCCCTCAGAAGACCACCAGGTCTGTACCGTGTTTGACTCTTATACCAAGAAACCACATAACAGACCAAAATGTGTGAGAACTGCAGTTAAATGCAGTAAAATTGGTGTGGAGCTGAGATGGTTGTGAGTTTGGCATTTTAACATAAAAACACAGTTATAAGTAATATTATGTGAGAGATGAACATGAATTAAGTCATTTTAAAATTAAAGTTTACTGATGCAGCACAAATAAAGCTGAAAAGAAGGAAATATAAAGACAACATATATATATATATATATATATATAT
>JBAMIG010000006.1:12061105-12071168 GCA_037177335.1 Kiunga ballochi
GAACAGCCCAAAGCCGAGGCGCCTAAGGAGGAACAGCCCAAAGCCGAGGCGCCTAAGCAGGAACAGCCCAAAGCCGACGCGCCTAAAGCCGAGGTGCCTAAGCAATAACAGCCCAAAGCCGAGGCGCCTAAGCAATAACAGCCCAAAGCCGAGGTGCCTAAGCAATAACAGCCCAAAGCCGAGGCGCCTAAGCAATAACAGCCCAAAGCAGAAGCGCCTAAGCAGGAATAGTTCAAAGACAAGGAATGAAGTCAGAAGTACCCGGAAAAAGGAGAAACATAAGGCAACGGAAGAGGCCAGAAGATGAGATGTTTTCTGATCTACATGACTTCCAGAATCCAATAAGTCCGGTATGGATGTAACTATCCTAGTTTATATATTATTTGGTGATCACATGACAAATAAGTTCATGTGGTTATGTGGTTTTCTTTAAAACATTCACACTACATTTTTTTTCTGTAAATAACTGGAATACTAAACACATTTATAGTAACGTAAATGTCAATTAAACTGAAATCAGGCTTCTGACAAACACCAGGACTGTGATGTTTAAGAATGTATACATTGACATGTAGTCGTTCCTGGTAAAAAAAACTACTTTGTAATGTATGATTGTGTATTTTTATTTAACTAAAGGAAAATATATGTTCTAAGTCTTTTTTTGTTTTGTGTGTGTGTGCTCAGTTGCAAATAAAAAAATCTTTGCACATGCAATATTTAAGGTCACTCTGATTTGTTGTTGTGGTACATTGGAAATGTGAAAGATGTAGAAGCCCAGTGGCTAAATAATGGGGTTTTCCATAACTAATGGTTTGGCATGGGGACATGTAGTGATACATGAGAAATGAGATGTCCACATTCTCCTCCTGCATCTGCTTCATCATTCCTGCAGCCGTATGTTTGAATCAGTTATATTGTGTGACAAAAATAATAGTTGATACTTTTACTTCTCTGTAATTTCAGTTTTATGATGAAGCATTTTTTTGTGAAATGAATGTATTGATAAACATGCCTTGTGCACCGCTGGCTAAAGTTGGGTAATATGTATAATATTGTGGTTTTATGCAAATTAATGGATAAAACTACTCACATTTCTTACATTAACTTGCATTGTTGAAATTTGAAAATGCAACGCCTGTGCAACAATTTGCTATATTTAGTAGAAAGATACTTTAAGAACATTAAGAACTGAAAAGCATTGAAAACATCCATCTATTTTGTACACAGGCTCTATGCTCTTTATTGGTAAGCCTATCTACTATTCTGTAAGAGACTGGGTACACCCTGTACATGTTGCCAGATCATCATAGAGCTAACATTGTGACAAACCAGACACAGCCATGGACATTTACACATAGTCTTAAGATGAATTGGAATCGATTGAATCAGTTGATTGGGGTGGGAGAGGAACCCTATAGAGAACAAGCAAATACAATGAAAACAGAGCTGTCTGAAACCTACTTTTAAAAACAACTAGAGTTTTCTTAAGTTGAAATCATTGCACTTAATGAACAGTCCCATTCCTAATATATATGTATTGGAACTTTCCTGGGCATAAATTAAGAAATTGATAACCTTTCAGAAGGGCCCCTGTAAGTAACTAAATATGGACAGTAAGTATGGGTCAATATAATATATCACAAGTATTAAAGCTGACAGATTGTAAAGGCTTTCCATTTTTTTGTTGTTGTTTTTTTGTTTTACTTATGTGGACAAATCAGCTGTGATCAGTGGTGAATGTGCTGCAACTATGAGGAGGTGGTTAAACTCACTAGCCTGTTTTGCCTACTCTCTCTCTCTCTCTCTCTCTCTCTCTCTCTCTCTCTCTTACAGCACTATTGATATTCCACATGTCATTACCATATTGTTTTTATTTGTTTTGTTAACTTTTTAATAAAGTTAAATGGTAATAAATATTTTGTATATATTGTGTGAACGTCTTTTCTGATATCACATGACTAAAACCCAGGATATGGAAAAAAAGAATGTCTTAAAATACCACAAGTAAGGAGAGGACACACCATGTGGTAACAACTCACATTAGTTTTAAGTGAAGAAAGGATTTACTGACCTATATTTAAATATTTGTAAATGAATGCAAAGCAACCCAACCAGACAAGTCTCTTTTTCCCACACATCACAATTCCCAAAACATATGGTGTTTTATCAGACATGAGTTTGTGAAATGCAAACCTACTTCCTGATTGTCATAGTTAATGATTAATGCCTGCAAACAGACAATAGTTAGAAGTAGCAATGATTAACGCATCTTCTGGAAAACCCACCTTGTGGATGCTAACATTTTAATAGAGGAAGATTCTGTGTTTAGACTTACTTGATATTTGACAGCATGAATATTTGGTGCCTGAAAGAAACAAATTTCTATATATAAGCATCAACAAAAAGTAAAACGTATTGTGTCAAATGATTCTACATAATGGCTATTCAATAAGCAACATTCCTGTTGAAGCTGCTCTTCATATTTAGGTCTTCCTATGTTGTACTAAAAGCTTCTTGGCCTTCAGTTTTGGTCATTTTCATGGCTTCAGTTGTGCTTTTTTATTCTTCTGTTAGATAAGGCCTCCCCTTCTGAAGCTGAAAACATAGAGATAGGTATTGAATAATCACTGTTAACCTTGTCAGCCTCCCTTTTCCTTTGTGACCCTGCCTCGGGGCTTATTCGTGTTCATGTATGCATGTGCACAAACCAGGGAAAGAGCAAGTTAAGATAAATAGAGAGAAGAAGCAGAGCACTATCAGTCAAGAAAACCAGTCTGTCACTTCCAGTACACCTTACTGGGTGTTGCTGTTCAAATTGTTGCTTTGGAATTTTTTTGTTGTGGTTTGATACAAAAAATAATCATGGTTTCTGCATAAAGTTAAGGTTTTAGTTTGAAAAACTGAGAAAAGTCTGAATCTTTGTGGTTTTCCCAGCATTTCCAAGTAAATAACTTGGTTGCGTGCAATGGTAAGGATCGTTGAGGCTGGTCTGCCTGGGGCTGTGTCCTGCAGATATTGAAAGTTTTACCAATTGAAATACACCTAATTCCAATTAAAATGATCTTTTAACAAGCCAATTATCTGAATCAAGTGTGTTGCTGCAGGGAAGCATGGAATACCTACAGGACACTGACTCTGCCATGTCAGCATATCTGTATAAATCTGCACCTGAAATATGTTCTACTTAACTTGAGCAAACTTCATTCTTGAGACTTAAATAAAAATGTAAGTGTGAGCGTTTTATCGCTGTAAGGCAGACTGAAACAAATGAAAAGCACTGAGGTTCTAAAAGCACACACAACTAAATATAAATACCGTTTGCCAATTAAAGGATCTGAGTTATTTAGTCAATTCCTATCATCCTGTTATTTCTCACTCTGCCTCACACTCCCTTCCATCTGCTGCAGATTGAACACTCCCCTCGGGCTCACAATTAGGCAATCAGGGACTATCATTCTGCCCCAATAGCCTTGCAAGGTCGTAGCAGACGAGCACACATGACAGAAACAGCCTGATGCTAATATTCTTTAACTGTAATGTGGAATTAGATGAGGATGCTCTGTTTGTTGTTCATTTTTCACTAATTATTTTGTTTGATGTTTGAAATCGCAAATTATTCCACATTATTCAACACATTTTCTGTTGGTTTAAAGAAGTGAGTGACTGCGACTCGGATTAAAAGTTAAGTACCACCGAGCTCACATTCTGATTTTTTCAGCTTCGTCAACTCCACTGCAGCTTCTCTCTTCAAATAAAAAAACAAAAAACGAGCAACCTAAACACGGCCAGGCCATCTGTGAAAGTGCTGTATTCTTCATTGATCATCATGTTTGGCAGATGATGTGGATGCAACACATGTGAGAGTCCCACATTACCATTAAACTCAATCTGACATTCAGTGAGCATACTGACAGCAGAGGTCACAGCAACTGGTCTGATGTTACACAATCTGGACTGAAGAGTCCGATAAATGAAAAGAAATAACATTTTTAAAATGTCATACGTCGACCTTTTTCTCTCTCACGGTTATTTTTCAAAATGCTTTTTAACCACGTTTTTACTTTAGCTCAGTTGTTTTGCAGATTACAATGGATTCTCCATGATTTAAGGATTTAACATACAAACTTAAATTAAAAAGCTACAAGTCAAGCTGTACAAAGACAAATATAAGTAGGTTACTCCTAATCTTTCCTGCCAGTTATATGTGACCAGTCATACTTTGGGCTGCCTCTTTTTTTGTGGTATTTCTGGTAATATTTCAATCAAATTGTGCAGATTTGGTAAAGCTGTGCTAAACCGGAGAGCAAATACAGTATAACGATAAATTCATATGATGAGCACTTTTCTTGATTTCTTGACAGATTGTAACAGAATATAACAACAGTTTACTGGAATAAATATTATCATTAAACACTATGTTCAATAAAAATCACACATGTAAGAAAAGGGGATCATAGTCCTTTATCTTTGATGTGTTTTTATTTATGAAGGAGATATTAGTAACTAAAGACTAAGTGAAGTGACCGTCATGTTTGGTTTTTGCCCTCCCTGCAGGCAGTCCAGTCACTAAAAGTTTTTCAGCTCTGCACATGCAGTCATGTGTGTGTGTGTCAGTACGTGTGTAGGGTCACAGTGAGATGAGCATTACATGTATTGATCAGACTAATGTGGGGAGGAAAGGCTGCAGGCCACCGCAGCTGATCAATAAAACCCTAATTACATGTGTGTGAGTGTGTATGTTACTGAAAAAGTGAACACCATTTGAAAAAAAAAACCTATAGGGTTGTGTATATAAATGTAGTCCCACTGAGGAAAAGCTCACAGGATCACACAACCCTTTGTCACTGTTTTTTTTTTCTGCTCACTGTCAACATAAGTAGTTTTTCTTTCCTGTTATTAGCAAACTTTTTTACTGTCCAACAAGATGACAGCACGCATGGATACAGGGGAAAGTAAGTACCTTCTTTCTTGCTATGTTCACAGCATTGGGGAAATGTCAACCTTGTGGTGTCTGAACAAACAGACTTATCTCAAGCAACAGCAGGATCTCTGATTCCTTTTGTCAGTGACTGATTGCTACCCTGTACTTTTACATGATGAACAGGTCATTCAAGTCTTTAGAGTCAACCAACCTGACTGAAAGTAATGTCATTGTCATTACTACCTTCTTACTTTTTTCTTACTGGATTATGTCTCCTGTTTGCTCTAGGTCTCTCCAGTCTGCTTGACCCTATCTAATTGCCAGAAGCTGTGTGATATGTTTGATATTCGGTTGTTCTTGTGTTTTATCATGTCAACTAAATATCAGACATATTCCTACAGAGTCTGGCACTGACTTCTGAGCGCTGCGCTATAAAGAGGCTTTTGGATCAGGTAAAATATTGTGGATCATGAACCTTCCCCTCAAACAAATATCTACAAACATCACTGATATATCAGTTTTTTACTGTAGGGAAGAAATGCAAAGACAATTCAGGAAGCTTTTGGTTATCTTTTAAATTCTATTTATTTTTTAAGTTGAAGACACACAACTTGAATGTCAGGTTTCAGTACCAGTCATTTGTTCTCTCTCTCAAACACACACACACACCCAGGGAGTAATACCTGGCAAATAAGACACAAAAGACTTCTACTGAAAGAGACTGGAGTGTGAGTGAATATCCTGCTCCATGGGCAAACAAGCACGTTGCTTCTACTAACATAAAACACATAAAAGCCTAACCTAAAACAGCTTTTGTCCTACTTCCGTGAGGACACGTCAGACATTTTTAACTGTCTGCTTTATTCTCACTGCGCAGTTTAAAGTATCTCACTTGTGACAGATTTATTCCTTTTGCTCCAAGTATTTTGTCCAGTAGAAATGTATAAATATTCACTATTTGTCATGTTATTTTATCTGTACTGAACTGAAATAAAGTCTGATGCATAATAATATCCTCCAGACTTATTCACTACTATCTGTGCATGCCTGATTAACATCTTATTGCATCAGATACAGCAAGCCGCTTGCTTCAGTTACTGATTATTTGCTTAAATTCATTGATTTTATTTGGTGATGAGATGCTCTTTGACTTTTTGCTATAATAAAACATCTTCCCTCCCATTCAATACGTTTTTCAAAGTACATTTATTATATAATAGCCCTTTTTTTAAAGGAAGCGTGATGAGTAGCATCCTGATATGCCTGTGGGAGAATTGGTTGAGAATATGTGCTTCTTCCTTTAATGTATAATTTCTTTTAAATAAATAGTTGTTGTATCACCCATGCCGTGCCATGTTATTTCTATTGTCTTTTGTTTGCAGGGTTTATATGGATTTAAGACTCTGAAGTGCAGCCATTTACCTATGCTGCAAAAGTCATCTTGAAACCAAAGCAGTTATTTCTAAATGAACTAGTCAGAGGCCATAAGGCAGCTTTTTTAAATAAGTAAAAACAGCATTGACAACAGCGTCTATAGCAGAACACCAGCATAGCCCCTTGTTTTCTCTTTAATTATTTTTTAAATGATTTCTTAAGTGTGCTTTGGTGGATTTTTATCATTGAGCGAGATGAGGACAAGACTGCACACATGACCCCAAACATGGCCCTCTGTTCAACGTAACGCCACAGCAGAGAAGGTGGTCATCTCCATCAACCAAACAATGACAGACTATTATAAAAGATTTAATATGTTTATCATTCATTTTTACCTCTGATAAGGAGATAATGTTTATTCGTCGTTAATGTTTTGATAAAATTTTCAGGATATGTCGGGAGTGTCTCTGGGAACAAATGATTAACTTTTGGTGGAGATCCGGAAAAGATCCTGAATTCTGGATCACTTTGACATTTTCAGTAACATTATGGGGCTGCTTGGCGGAGGTCTGCTCTCTCAGAGAGCTTTTCTTGTTCTTCTTGCAACCTTTGAGAACAATTCTTTATAATTTATAGTCCTGCTTCACTTCTTCAGGTTTCTATGTGCAAGTGAATGCATCATGTAATAAATTCTTTTATAATGGCCTACATCAACACGTGTTTTATCTTAATGTAACATTTATATAACATTGCCTCAGTGTCTGGTCATGAGGGTGATTATATTTGTCTTTCCACACTGCAGAAAGTCATTATGCCTCTAGATCTGACAGCGGGGCAAAGTCAGTTTTTATCCTTACCATTGAAGCATAGGTGTTTGTGCAGCAGTGATACGGGGCATACAGGCATAGAAAATATAAGAAAAAAAAATGTCACTGAAAAACACTATCAGCTCTTTGCTTTCACTTTTGCTGTTGCCTTTACTTTTATTAATCAGTAGATCGTGTAATAAAGAGACTTTTTTTTTTTACCATTATTGTTCCTGTGAAAATCTGTACATGATGTACAATCTGTACATACATCATAGTATATGTTGAATTAACATGATCTTTTACAGGATTTTTAAACCTAGTTTAAAAGGATTAATCAACTACTGAAATTAGAAAATGTTGTGAAATCCATCCATCCATCCATTATCTACCGCATTGTCCCGAACGGTGTCACGTGTTGGCTGGAGCCTATCCCAGCTGTCAACGGGCGAGAGGCGGGGTACACCCTGGACAGGTTGCCAGTCCATCGCAGGGCTATGTTGTGAAATATATGCACATACCTTTACTTCTAAATCTACACAAAAGTGGCGGCATAATGGTGAATATGAAAAATAATCGTTTTATTGAGGTATTTTTTTGTCAGAAAAATATCTGTTTGATTTTTCATTTGTGTTTAAAAAATAAAATCACTAACAGGATATCTCATGAAAAAATAAACAAACAAAACTTAGATTATAGAGCTTCGCATATAAAGTCAGACAAGTTATCTGTTTGCCCTACAACTACCCTGTGTAAATTTTCCCTTTGCTTCATCATAAATGCCTTTAGTACATGTAACTAAATGGATACAGACTAACTAAGACATCTTCTGATAGAGTCCTTTGCAAATCTGTTGGTAATTTCACTGCATGTTGAAGGAACCTAATAATGAGCTGTCATTCTAATTATTTAAGCCTGGCATTATCTGTTGCCATTATCTGTCCTGGTCCATCCTCGGCAAATCAGCAACAAAAAGCTAAAAGATACTCCGAATAATCCGATCTAGAGTAGGTCTTCTTCTGGATTTCTGAATTTAATTTGGTAAAAGAGACCTGTGGCTTATTGTTACGCTTGGAAATGAATTCCAGGTTGGAAACAAATGATCCTGGAATCACTGAAATTTCTGATATAAGTCAAACCATTTCCTTGATGTTGCTGCAAATACAATATTTATGTGGTGAACTGTGTGTATCTGAGGCCAGGTTAGGGTAAAAGTAAGGTTGTGTGGGGTTTCTGTCTGTTATGCATAAAAAGGATTTAAAAAAACCTCAGCAGCACAAATAATATCACTTTATCCAAGAAGCTGTTTGATGTCATGTCACATCCACAGACACACACTGTGGCATTAACCCCTTATGGCCTGATGTCGCATATTTGATACATACTGTTTCTGAGACATGTTGCATCACTTTATGTCAGAAACTTCACTCATAATGCTGTTGTTTACCACATGATACTGGTCTCCTGGACCCTGGTGACCACCAGACAGCCGGAGATTACACTGTAACATTTTTTACTTGTTCCATGGTAATAAATAGTAAATATATGGAAAAAAATAAATAGCCTAGTCTTTTCAGATTTAGTTAAAGGATCAAATAAAGTTCTTAGATTTAAAAAATGAGATGTCTCTGCCCAGTTACTCTCAATTCAGGCATTAAGGGGTTAAACGCATAAGTAAACTTGGGAATTAATCAATATAAAAGTTATCCAAAGCTTCATTGGGATTGTTTTGATGGTTAGTGGGGAGGGTTCAATATCTGTACACACATACATCTCTGAGTTTAACAACATCTGCTATTTCTGTAGAAGGTGTCCCCGGCTTGATCTACTCATAGGGTCAAATGGCACCCATTGAGAAAAATGTTATGTGAAAGAATAAACTCTATACTCAGGGGCACTGTCTGTGAGGCAGTGGTAATGACGAACATCGCTATAATAATGCTCGTGTATCTCTGGCTGTCCTTGTATTGCATGTTTGTGTGCAGATATTCAAAGATAATTGATGAGAGGGGGGTTGATAAAATCGTGCAGTATAAATATGTGAGGCAACATAGAGAGTGCATCAGTGGCAGTGAGGAGGAAAAGCAGGGAGCCAAAAGGAGCAGAAAGGGATAATAAAAGCAACAGAAGGGTGAATGCAACAAAGAGGAGCTGACAGAAAACTCACAGACAGTACAACCATAGCAAAAGAGGGTATTTTCAGGTAGTTCTGGGAAACGCTGAGTAAGGTGAGACATACCTTAATATCTTTAATCTAATTTTTCTGTGAGATGTTTTTAAACACTAACGTTTTTCTTCATAAAAGGCAACCATGTCAGGAATACTTTTGGCTTCACTCTTGATCCTGAGAGCCAGTCTGCCATGTTTTTCTGTATATAACAGTGGTGAATGCTTCTTCAATACAAAAGGTACATGTATGTGTGTGTATGTGTGTGAGTGCCTCTAAAGGCAAATGTGTACATGTACTTTATATAACATTACACTGCAAACGTAGCAGGGTTTATCAAATAATGAATGTACAATGTTTTTCTCTAGATTAAGTTTGTCCTGGATCCTACTGAAGGTTTTACATGTATAAAAAGTGATGAGGATTTTGTGATTATATTACATACAAGGATGTCACAAAATGAAGCCATTTATACTGTACATTGGGAAAACTACTGAATGATAATAGCATGTGAATGGACTTTTAGCTATGTCACGTTTTGCAAGGGGTATTTCTGCACTTCTGTAGAAAAGAAGCTGATAGTTTCTGTGATTTTACAGGTAGTTGTGAGTACCTGGGGCAAACCTATGGGATTGGAGAAAGCTGGGTGACCAGTGACTGCTACCAGTGTGTCTGCATGGAGCCTTTTGGAGTAGGATGCTGTGACCAGTGAGCTTTTCTTCTTCTTGGTGTTTTGTTCTTCTCTCTCTCTCTCTCTCTCTCTCTCTCTCTCTCTCTCTCTCTCTCTCTCTCCAT
>JBAMIG010000006.1:12088250-12104922 GCA_037177335.1 Kiunga ballochi
TTTCGTTGAAAAGGAAGGTCAACCCGTCAAAAGGGGGTTTTGTCCCACGTCCCCCCCCCCCCCCCCCACCCCCCCTGCTGTGTGTGACCTGTGTCTGCCGGCCCACCAGTTGTCTGTGATTGTTGGTGTGTTTACCATTTTCAGTCAAAGCAATGGGATTCCACACACTGCCTGCCCTGTTTGGAGCATATCATACCACGTGTTGACAGGCTGACCCTGTGTTTGCATGCCAATTTTTTACATTTGAAAACCATAACAGTGGTTTTTAAG
Organism: Kiunga ballochi; assembly: GCA_037177335.1. Lineage (NCBI taxonomy): Eukaryota > Metazoa > Chordata > Actinopteri > Atheriniformes > Pseudomugilidae > Kiunga > Kiunga ballochi. Next base: position 12,088,521 of record JBAMIG010000006.1, read on the forward strand.
AGTTTTTTTTAAACATTTTGCTAAATGTCTGTTTTGCACTTTCTTGACTGGAGGCAAAAAGACTCTCTGCAGATTTCCAGTTTTATTTATGCAGCTTTTTCCAGCCAAAAACAAAAAATATAGCAACAAAATAAAATCTGATTGAACAGCTGCTGTAACATCAGGATGTTGACCATGACTTTGATATTTTTCATGGTTTAGTTGCTATCTTTAGTATTTTTAATATGCTCTGTTTTTCTACATAGAATTACATTTTTGCATCACACAGCAACAATCCATTTGTATTAGAGTTTTATAAAGGCCTTTGGACATCCAAAGTAAACTCCTACAGCTTTTATCTTCTAGCCTGAGCAGGTTTGTTACCGTCCTGCATCAAATACATTTTTACCAGTGTAAATACATGATGGAACAACTGTTCTGTGTGAATCCTGTGCTGTTTCCACACGTCAGCACAACTATGCATTTTTTTGTCTTCCAATGCAAACTAGTTAAATTAATTAGGTTAGGCTACTTTTACATGCATTGTTGCTTCATGCAGAGAAATACATCCTTAGATTGTGCTTTAAAAATGTGAGAGAATACCTAATAGAAATGGGCCTTGCCTGATGTGAATATTAAATGCAGAGTTTAAGAGTTAAACAGCAGAAATGTCTATACCCACAGCTAAAAGAGTGGGCTTATCGAAGGACCTGCATCAAAGAGTTAGTTGCTTCATTTTTGTTGTTGCACTGTGTTTCTGTGCTGTGATCCACCTACATGTATATCGTCTGTAGCGTGGAAATGAAATCATACTTTTCTAGAACACTCCAACTTGTACACTATATGCATTAAAACAAATTAATGCAGCTTACAAGAAAGCTTAGGCCTACATGGGCTACACACACACACACACATATATATATAGGCTATATATATATATATATATATATATATATATCTTGGGGTTTGTAAAAGCTTAAATTACTATGTTATTATTCAGTTGCATGTTCTCCTGGCAGGCCTTTAACTACATTCTCATCTTTGCTGCTGAATTAACAGAAAGCTTTTGGGCCAGTTACAAAATTAGGTTAAATTTCGACTACATCTCGAATTGGACCACAGATTGTGGATTGGACCTATTATTTGAGTGGATGTCGCCTCTCCACGCGCTACAGGATGAAGTGACTGGTGCAGCAGATAAAGCTGCCCCATCATACACAGCATCCTCCCACACCTGCACTGGATCAAACCTCTCAAACAACTCATGAATGAGCGCAGTTTACATCCAAGGAGCACATGCGACAGGCGCTACGATACCACGGTTGCATAATTTAGGTCGAACTCAGTTTCACGCGCATCCGCAGTACTCTGATGCCAGGAACAGAAGCTCTTACCGTTCTGTGATTTATCTGTCTGTCTCCCAGTCGCGTCCTGCTATCACGACCCACGGCAGCGTTTCTAACCGTATAAATAGGCAGACACCGGTGGGAGGACCTTTCCAACTGTCTGGGGTCTTGAATGAGATAACGAGCCAACCTCTCTGTCGTCATAACACACATGCATGAGGTTAAATCCAAGCAGACCCGGTCTTTTCAGGTCTAGTCAGCCTGGAACTTTCCGCAGATTTTCTCCGAGTCTTGACTGCAGAGTATTAAAGACACAAACCGGGTCCTGCTGCGTCTGTTTCTGCCGTCACATGAACATCTCACGTGCACCGGTAGGCGTGAGCGCGTTCACGGAAAGAGATGAGAGCGTCTCAGCATCCTCACAGCGTCACCGGCATCGTCTGGTCCTCTTTAAGTAGGTTTAAAGAGGACACTTTCTGAGAGGAGCTCAAATGTAGGTTGTGCTCAGATATGCGGGGTTTAATGCTTGCAGGGTTGAAAAAGGCATCTCTGATGTTTTCCAGTAGTTGATAATGCTTCTTCAAGATAAATAGATTGCTCTGAATTGTTGGAAATCGCCTTAAAACTTTCTCCAGATTAATGATCAGTGATGGTTCCCTATGATCTCTGCTGATGAGCATTGCTTTGAGTCCTCTACCCCAGACCACCAAATTACCAAAACCTCTGTTATTACAATCCATAGTTGTTGTTTACCTGTAATGTAAAATTCACTGTATAACCAACATTTTGTTGCTACCTATTATTCTTGTAAGAGAAGAGCAGAGAGGATCCAGATTTGTGTAAATTATTCCTACATGTTGGTTCAGGACAAGGAAAAGAAAGTATATAGCCTACATTTGATAATAAATATATACTGTTACATCTAAAACTGTATTAGTTTTAAGACTTACAAGAGCATATTATTTTCTATTTTAAATAACACTAATTTGTAAAACTAAGACATTAACAACTGTTTTTACTTTTTCATACCAATAACTTTTTTATGCAGTCTTTATCACATCCATTTGAATGTCTTATCATTTTAAAAATGTTTTAACAATATGCAAGATGTTATCTTCGTAACATTCATCTTCTGCAGTAAAATCAGCATAACGCCTGGTTCTAAGGTTATTGAACAGTTTTGGACAGTATTGTCATCAGAAGATGAATGAAGATGCAATTTAGGAATGTTTTTCTGGAGAAAGAATGGATTTCTTCTGAGTTGCTCGGCATGCCATGTATTTATCTCCTCTTTGCTGCATTTTCCTTTCCTCTTCTTCTAGTAGATCTTGTAATCCATAATGGAGTGATAACCTTGTTCTTTCTTAGCCAGGTTGAAGAGAAGTATGGGGTGCAATAAAGTTGCACTGTGCACAAAACAAAAGGTTTTTCATGGCCAGAAATCTATCTGATAGCCAGAAAACAAGATGGTTCGTTTTATGGTGTTTCTATTGAGGAAATCTGCTATTGTAATAGTAATATAGCAATACAGTATTTGTTTAATAACATGTCATAAATTAAAGTTTCAGCAACAGTTTGTATTCCTGAATGACAACATCAGGCAGGAAACACTATAACACAAGGTGAAGAGTAAGCCAAACAAAAGTGTAATTAATTTTTAGGACCTGTGAAGTGCTGTTATTACCTAGCAACTCTTACATCATCTTCTCTGAAAAAGAAAAGGGTTTTAGAAAATTAGTTGTTTTGTCCTTGAGCGTGAAGCCTGGCAGCAGCTCTAAGTCCCGCCCTCTTCCACACCATTGTCCAATCAGGAGACAGAACAAACCACTTCCGGCTCTTCATGCTAACGCATGGTTGCTAGCACCCAGTTGCAACAAAAAACAGAAAGTGGCAATAAACGCCAATGAAAATGGTCCACATCAGTAGGATTTGTTTCCGGAAGGCAAGTACCCCAATAGACTCGCATTTGGAAAAGATTTAACAATGATATAACAATATCTTATATCAGCTTGAAAGCTAGCTTGGGGTACTACTACTCCTACACTAGCAACTAATGACACTGGCTATGTCTATCGCTAAGCTATTCTTAAAATTCAAATCTAGGTTAAAATCCATATGTATATAAAAGCTCGTTGACGTAGTTATTGTAGTTTCAGAGTGTCATCATCATCACTGGGAGAATGTTTATTCATGGTTTGTCAGTGTACACAGGGGAGCAAAAGACGAGTCCATTAAGATCAATCACCTGTACCAGTTCATTAAACAAGTTTCTAAAACAGTCACTCTGTATGTAGACCAGACACTTTGATAGAGTGCATAGAAACAGTACATACTAAACATAGTGGTAATAATAATAATAATATTTGTGTGGACACAAGCACACTATGGAACAACTGTCACTGCACCTGAGGGACACAGATCGTAGATACAAAGAGCACACAATATAAAATGTTGCTGTACCTATCTGGATGACACACACTTACAGATGAGAACATCATTTTTCTCCACCTCACTTTCCCTTTTAGTTCATGCATATGATCTCTTTGCGTGTGTATTTGCGTGCCTCAAACAGTAAAGGGGTCAGTAGTGCCCTCTCAAACCGTACCTGGATCTATTTCTGAATGTCGTCCAAGTCAGGAGTCCTCCTTCTCTATTTACAGTATGGAAACTTTGTGGACAACCTCCGTCTTTTTGTCCGGGGAGGCAGCGGTGGCATGGGTATGCCCCGACTTGGGGGAAAAGGAGGGAATGGTGGAGATGTTTGGGTGGTGGCAACAAAGAACATGAGCTTGAAGAAGATTAAGGACAAATACCCACACAAACGTTTCATCGGTGGAACGGGAGGCAACAGCAGGTTGGGAAACATTACTTTGACCCTAAACATTTAGCGACCTCCACTAAACTACTTTTTTTCCATTAAACAGTGTGCGAGCTCTGAAAGGAGAGCGAGGGGAAGATAAGGAGGTCTTCGCTCCTGTTGGCATCATCGTCACCACTGATGATGGAAGAATACTTGGTTTGACTCATTTTACACAATCTATTATGTGATTCTTTCACCTTGTGACATCGTAAACCATTTTCTTCCTAATCCTTAGGTGAGCTGAACGTTGAGAGTGATCGTGTGATGGTGGCAAAAGGAGGTCCTGGAGGTTCTTACTACTCTGATTTCCAGCCAGGAAAAGGCCAGGTTAAACACATCAGGCTGGACCTGAAACTGATTGCTGACCTGGGCCTTCTGGGGTGCGTGCAGAAGATCTAACAAGCTGATTGCAGCATTTAAATGGCTTGCGTGTTTATATAGTATTTTTCTGATTTCTCATCAGGTTCCCAAATGCAGGAAAGTCATCCCTCCTAACAGCCTTGTCTAATGCCACACCACAGATTGCCAGCTATGCTTGTAAGAACGTAATGATGCACATTTATCTCTCTGAGCTTGATAACGGATTGTTTTCACCTATTTCTGGATTCTTGCTTTGAAATTTACAGTCACAACTTTAAGACCTGAGATTGGAAAATTGATGTACCCAGATTATAAACAGGTTTGTGGTTGCATATTAGTGCCTGTTGCGTTTATGCCGGGTCATTCTTTACTGAAGCTTTTTTTGTTGTTCTGTTGGAAGATATCCGTTGCTGACCTCCCAGGGTTAATTGAGGGAGCTCATCTTAACAAAGGTATGGGCCACAAGTTCCTAAAGCATTTGGAGAGGACGAAGCAGCTTTTATTTGTGGTAGGTTGAAGCGATGAACTCTCATTTAAATATGTTTGTGCCAGTATAACCAGCTCAGTAGTAAATTCACTTTGATTGTGTTCTAACTTTAGGTGGATGTTTGCGGTTTCCAGCTGGCAAGTAAAACTCCATTTAGGTCGGCGTTTGAAGCCGTGCAGCTTCTTACCAAGGTCAATGTGATGCTGTGAATTTTGTTTCAAGTTTAATTATTTATAAACATTCATGTATTTAAACTTCTCTTTGACTTCTTCCTGCTCTCCATTTCTCCTACCTCCTCATTGATCTGTCTGTCCTTCATATAGGAGATTGAGTTGTATAAAGAAGAGCTGGTGACAAAACCGGCATTACTGGTGGTGAATAAGATGGACCTGCCCGATGCTGAAGACAAACTAGCAGAGTTAAAAGAGCAACTTCAAAACCCAGAAGGTAAATTTGATGTTTTTGTGCATTATTCGATGCATTTTTTTAAAAAACTGATCTAACATGCAGAGAAAACCTCTGACTGTACTAAAGAGTCTAAAGTCAACCTCACACTGAGACTGGATCTTGAGGGACATACGGCTGATCAGTAGTTTATCTGTAGGATGGACGGACTTAAAGTTAGAGTACTCTTGTAGATATTTTTATAGCAGGATTTATTACTGAAACAGGCAAGACAAAGAACAGAAAAGAAGAAATTGCAACAGAGTCAAATTTAGATGTTTTAACACGGTAGACTTGTGTGTATTTTAAATATTTACCATAGCTTTTGCTGCTTTACCCACTGCAGAGTTTTTTGACTTGCTGCCTGAAAACATGATACCAAAGAACTATATGACCTTCAGACACATAGTTCCTGTTTCCACTATCACCGGATTTGGCATCGACCATCTGAAAAGCTGCATCCGACTGTCTCTTGATGAAGACACCCTCGTGGAAAACAGTGCCATCCATCAAGAAAAGCTGCAGGCACTGCGTCACCATGTGCACAAACATTTGTAAGACACTTAAGTGAGACCAGCGGAGTATGGTGACATGACAGTTTTCCTTTCTGCTGTGGAGGTCTTTCCTTAGAGGCCTATCCGCGACGTCGTGGCAACAGAAGCCCTCCAGCTTTAGAGCCAGCCGACCAACAGAGAATGAGTTGGATTTTCATGCTGTAGTGGTGGAAAAAGAACATTTAACAAAGATCAAGTGATGCAATGTCAACCTGTATTTATAGCAGAGAAATGTTCATGAAAATATGAATACATAAAAAGTTTGGATATATCTGTCTATTAGAACATGGTCAAGTGATGAGAACAGCAACTCCAGCTGTTGTGCGAACTACATAATATGATGCAGAACATTTGTTTCTTCTGTTTCATATAGCTACTCACAAAGATATTTGTATTTATCTTAGGAGCCCTACCGTGCAATGGGATAACCCAACACAGGGATCCTCCCTGCATCAATAAAGCTTTTGTATAATAGTTTGGAGTATTTGCATTGGTACAACATTAGAAGAGGGCTGCTGCACGGTGGTGTGGTGGTTAGCACTGCACCCTCACTCACAGTGAAAAGGTTGCTAGTTTGACAGTGACTTTCCTCTGGAGTTTGTATATTCCATCACGGTACTCCCGCTTTCTTCCACCGTCCAAAGACATACATGTGGGGTTAATTGGTCAATTTAAATTGTCCTTAGGAGTGAATGTAGGTCTCTGTGTTGGCCCTGGCCATCACTCCCTCATCTCCAGGCAGACTGAAGAGTTAATACAGCCTGCTTCTTGCCCAGTGACTTCTGGGAAAGGCTCCAGCTACCCGCGACCCTTCACTGGAATAAGTTGTACAAGAAGAAATGTCAACAGCAACATGTTGATGAAAGTTTTATTTTATATTAAATATATTACAATACTGAATGATTAAGAGAGAAAAAATATGTGAGTTGATTTTTGCATCAATAGTCTATACAGCATACAGGAAAAATAAAATTAAAATAAAACAGCTGTTTTTGGATGAGTACATAAGATTCCTGGAGTAGAGTGCCAATGGATGTGGCAGGAGGGAGCACATTGCTGAGATTCTACGGCTGGTGTGCTCGTAGTACATGGATACATTCAAGTTTCTGACCAAAGACTGAGTCCAACAGCTCATCGGTGAAGATATTTACCAGAGTGGCCCTGTCAGAATCTGTCAAACATCAATGTGCTCAGGCAGATTCAGACATTTTGGAGGATTGGCTGCTCACAATCTGCATGAACCCATCTCATGTACAAAGTCCAAGACACCGGGATGAAAGCCTTGCTGGATCACGGCATCATCAACATGGCTGTAAAATTATAATCAGCCTGGAAAGAGACCGGAGCCAAACTCAAGTCCAGAGCACAAACAAAAGCTCTGCTTAAAAGGCAAATAATGAGCCTGTACAGATCTAATTTAAAATTAGTTCAAACCTTAGATCATACGGATCAGCACAAGCTAAAGAACAACAAAAAACAAAACAAAAAAAACCTAACATGTCTCCATTCAAACTCAACACATAATTACAATAATGCACTTAATTACCGCTTCGAATAGTTGCTGTACATAATGCTGAGAAAAAAAGTGAGTTACAAAGGTACGTCATAAAAAAGGTACTAATAGCAATATTACTCTGGTATTGTGAGAGGTCGTTTTACCTACACAGTTCTAATGTATTACAAATGAGTCCACACTGGAACAAAAAAACAAACAGTAAAATTAAAACTTGAGGCTTTAAGACAACAGTTTCTACACAAAGTAGAGCGATGAGACAACTGTACAAAGAGCTTGCTGTTGGAAAGATGGATTCATCACCAAGATGAGCTGCACTGGAGTAACAGGAGTACAGCATCACTGATCATTTTCAGACCCTGTGACTTTCTGCCATTAATCCATACTGCTTGTGCAGTTGGGTGTGTTACACAAACCTATTAACCCATTAGCTTCCTGCTCCACCAAATGGCAGAGGTACATTTGTAGAGACTTGATGATTTTCTTTTAACAAATTATGGGGGGAAAAACCTGCCAAAGCCCTCTCTACCATTCTGTTTTGGTAGGTAAAACCCAAAACATGTTCTATCACCACTGTTTCACACTTTTACCAGTTCACTGTTGTAATGTTATTAACATATATCTCAACTTTTAGCCCAAAAAATATGATTATTTTGTTCAAAACAAACAAAATGCAGAGAAACATTTCTCAGACCGTTTCCCATTATCATTATTATTATTATCATTTCCCATTATGGACCCACAAAAAGCCCATCAGAGATGTAACTTAAACTTGATATGAAACTGTCATGCTGTCTGTCTTTACAAGCTCAAACAGCAAGCACTGTACAGCATAGTTAATCATTTACAAGGCTAAATATCTCAATCATCACAGCTAGATCCAAAATGCACATTTAAATGACAAATTAAAGATTCTCTTAGTTTGGGACACCACATTCATGTCTCCATGTCAGACTCGAGTGAACTGACTTCATGAGCTGCCACTGTGGAAACAGCAGTGCTCTGGTCTCAGACATCCCAATGAAAAATCAGTGGAAAAGCATCTGCTCAGTGTCACTGGGAAGTTAAAAAATAAAATTACAAGTGATAAGTTGCACATCTATAGTTACACCAAACACCTTTTTAATCCATTCACCTCACTCAGACATGGCATGTAATATATTTAAACTTAGCTAAATGAACGCTGATTAAAATCTATCTCAGGGAAACCTTAATGTGCCGCAGTCAACATTTCTGGGCGTCCGTTTCTCACCGATATGGATAAAAAATGGTGCTAAGGTGTCATTAAAAAACACATTCTGTTGTGCATGAAGAAAGCTATAGAGGTCAAAGTCACAGAGGAGGAAAGCCAGAGGAAGAAACAATACGGACAAAAAAATAGAAACCCGTACAGAAAAAAAGAACTGCAGGGTCTTTACATTTATCTACAGACATCCGCCTCTACAGCAAAGATCAGCAGAATAAAAAGAGCTGAGTTTTCTCTCATGAGTCTCTTTCAAAAACCTACCATGTGTGTATTTTACTGTACACATTTATACACACATCAGCAAACTGAGAAGAGGGTGAGATGGGTCAGGTTGGGTCCGAGATACGGGTTTTTGGGCTATAACTGGTATTAGAACAAGATTTACTTTTAGTGTATCGAAAGCTTAACCTACATAATCACTGCCCCCTCGCATGCTTTCCTATTAAACTTCCTTTCTTCTTTTCAGTAGAAGCTGTTGATAAACAGGGTTGTCTCATGCATACAGTGTTGGACTTTCTACAGTGATTCACGTGCATCGAAAAGGATCTGAGAAAAACCCATCAGTGCAGAAATGCAATGGCGTGCTCCTGGTGCTGCTTATCCCCGTTAGAGAGGAGACTGAACGTTTTGAGACAACGGTGTTGGGAGTGCTGAGAAAAATTGTGTGTGTTTGGGGGGGAAGAGGTTGAGAGTGTTTGGGTTTCCTGTCCCGTTTGTGACGCTTGAGCAGACACAAGATCAAGCGGTTCTGGAGTAAATGCAGAGCTGGTTTCTCTGCATCGTCTCGACAGCCTCAAAAACAAACACTCATTCACGGTAACGCAAAAAGGCCCGTCTACTTCCTGTCCAGTGGGGGCTCTCTAGCTCTTCACAAGCATAGAGTCATTTTATTTTGTGTTTTCCGTTCATAGTAAAAGGAGACGTGTAGTTCTTGGAGAGCAGACTGGGCAAGGCTGCTCTTATATTGATGTTTCCCACAGCTGGAACAAGAAAAAAAAAGAGGGAAATAAAGAGAAAAAGACATTTTAAAAGTTTTAGTCAGATTTATCAGTCTGATACTCCTAATGGACACTGTTCTTGTCGTGCAGACTATGCAATGCAAAGTACATGCAATCAAGGCCACATTAGTTATTTGTATTGTAATTAAGTGTTTTAACATATACTTGCCCTGGCGCTCTGCCTGTTGGCTTTTCTCTGGTCATCAGGGAGTGGGGGCATAGGGTATGGGTACCTTCTGCTGGATGCAATTGATCCTGTTGAGGAAGTGGGGGACTTGGCAGGGGATAGTGTCCTGAGGAAAAAAGGGGAGGTGACATTGTAGAACTATTACGCCTTTTGTTGTTTGCCTGTAAAGGGATAAGTTGGCCAAAGACACAGATTTATAAATAAATTAGGTTACATAGGAACGTTGTGCTAATGTTAGACGTGTGACTTTGGCCAACATCCTCCTTGAGCTGCTCCAGTTCTTTGGGTTTCAACTTTCTAAACAAAGAAGTTGCTCCTAAAAGCTCAGTCTGTTGCACATAAAGAGCCAAATGAAAGACAAGGAAAATAAATAATCAATGCTTGGCTTTTAAGAGCAACCCCTGCACACAGTAGTTCCCAGCTACCATGTGGGCGTGGGCCTAGTCTCCTGCATCTCACATGCTTCAATCTCCCGCAGCATTTTCAGAAAGCACCAACACACAGGTGGTATGCAGCAATGCCCCTTTAGCATGCTGCTAAAGCATTTATCAGCCTGTGTGTTTAGCTGCTGGAAGCAGTGAGTATAATAAAGTGACTGAGGCAGCAGACCAGATCGAAGCTGGGAAACATACAGTGGTGCTGAAAGGTTCTGAGTAAAGTCTCTGCATAAATGCGACCTGAAAAGGAAATCAGATTTGGGACAATGTGTATTGGTATTTTATGCATTAAGTAAAATTGTCATGTCACATTACTGGGTGATAAATATATGTGAACCTATAGTGTTAATTTAAGGCTAAACATGACTGTCTGCTTAGGAAAAAGCTATAAAACCATCTGCCTTGTGCTAAGCATGACTCTGGATAGCTGAAGTCAAGCGTTTTCAGAGATGGATACTTCCATTTGCGAGAGAAAATGTTAGACAACAAGAACAAGAGACAAACTGTAACTGAGATCCCTTTTGGTATGAAATAAATTGTGTGTAGATATGAAAACATCTCTGAAATGGTGTGGTTTGCTGCATTTTGGGCAGTATTGCTTATTATGCTGTTATGTAAAGATAGATCATTCAACAAAGAAGGGTTGGGAGATTAAAACGGCTTTCAAATGGTCAAGGTAAAGTCCTCATAGCAATCCATTTGGAACACAGTGGAAGGACCTGAGGTGAGCAGCTATTGAAGGAAACCAGTAACATCATAGATCTAATGCTGCTCTGTAAGGAAGAAATTAAAGCTGAGAGCAGATCAGCTTTGCACACAAAAGGTTCACACACCAAACGGTGAAAGCAAAGGTTCACACTGTCCATTCACAGGTATGTAATAGATATTTAATTTGTTTTTTTTGTCTACCTTTAGGACTTCTGAATCTGATGATGTTTCAGGTCATATTCATGCAGAAACAAAGGGAACTTATAAAGAACTCAAACTTCTTATGCAGCACTGAACTGAGAGCCTGTCTCATGGAGCTTGTGCATACACACTGCTGGACTTGACAAAACATCTTAGATTGGCAAAAGTACTGGAGAGAGTGGAGTGCAGTTTCCAGAGACACTCCCCCTAAATAAATCCTTTCATTTATTTGCCATTTAAAAAAACCCTCAACATCAAATGATTCATAAAAATCTTTTTCTCAAACTGTTTCTGCAGTTCAGCTTCATCTCGATGTGTCAGATTGGTGCATTTTAATATGAACTGCACAATATAAAAAAAAACAACATTTTTTGGAAGGTTTATCCTGTAACTTGATTATTTTGCACTGCGCATGTGACTCATTTAAATGAATTATAGCAGTGGCCTTTTACAGATACATCAGGAGTACATGCTGCTAATTAACAATGGAAAAAAAAGCATTTCTTTATTTTGCTGTAAACTTTCTGACATACAGCTCCGCGTCTCTCCATTATTTGCTTGGTTTCTATCCTTGAATAGATGTAAGACAGGAAGGGTAATGAGCACACTCCTGTGCACAGTGAAGGTCTACAGACTCCAGTATAAATTAAATGTTTAGTCTGTGGGCTAAAGCTGCTTGTGATCATCTATAGACCTCCAACATGATTGGAGAATGTACCCACTCTGTCACAACAGCACAGTGAGGATGTCAGAGCAGCACCCAAAATATCTGAGACAGCAATGACATCCCACTGACACGCATGAGGTCACTGGGAGGCGAGGTCGACACAAACACTTACTGAACAACTCTGAACATGCAGATGGATGGGGTAGAGGTGCAAAAAGGGAGGTCAGGAGAATTGGAAATAAAAATGGCTGCATTACAGCATTGAAAGTATTTTTTATTTAAAAAAAAAACTGTTATTAGTTTTACTTCAAAGCTGAAAAACAGAAAATAAAACCCTGCAAATTAAGAACGTGAGTCTCTTCACTGACTGGTAAATAAAATGTGTATGAAGCCTTGGAAATCATTCCCTTTACCTTGATCTGATCTCAATTCTAAAATCAGAGTCCAAATGAAAAGTTTTAGCAGAAAAATAATAAATTTTCCTTTAATATCACTCTTCAGTCCACAAATCAAATCAAACATAAGAGTTTTACAGAAGTATGTAGGATATGGGACATGGGCTGAGGTTATACCTAAGAAAAGGTCCACGAGTGTTTTTATTCACATCTTCTACCCATTTAGTTACATCATAAAACTCTGTTTTGGAGCGAGGGGTTAAATACCTGTGTGGAGGGGGTGGGGGGAGGGGGTGTTAATGAACACAACACAAGAAAGGGAGAAGAGAGAAATAGAAAGAAAGGAATGAAAATCTCCAACTACAAGAAGTTTAGGGGAGGGGAGAGAGGAAGAGGAAACATTTCAGGAAAGCAGAGCAAAGATATTCTGAACAAGATGCAGTTGAGAAAATGATGAAGATGGCTGACAGACCTGTGCATGGTTTCAGAGGAAAACAGCACCACAAAACAAACTACTGTGTTGTGTTTTACAGGCTCAGTTGCACATTGATCTCATCATTCCAAGCAGTCAGCTTTCATCAGTCAGTAACATGCTCGTAGTGAGAACAGATGCACAACAGACAACCTAAGAAAGAAACGGCAAACACACGGCGGGCTGGGAGGCAGCCAATACACACTGTTCATTCGCAGTCAAAACAGGCATGAATGCAAAACGTATTCACGGGTTCAGAGTACAGTTTGAAAGAATTAAAGGCACAGTTCAGCCTCACAAGTCAGAAAAGAGCTCCAAGTTCATAATGAAAAACAAAGAATGAAGCGATCTGGTCTTATGACCTGTGAGACTCAGTGTGAGGTTGTACTGGAACTGGACAATGAGGAAAGCAAATAAGTTTATTTCAGCTACACCTCACCTTTAAAAAGAGGAAAAAGATAGTATTTTTTTTTTTATCTAAATTTATTATATAATGCCAACAAATCTAATAGAAAGAACAAAAACCATTTGAACCAGCTCATATTGGTGTATCCAAAATCTGATTTTAGATATCTCTCAGTAGCAGGAAATCTGGAAAACAGTTCTTTACAGCAGCGGCTATCAACCTATTTTAGTTAAAGACCCTTTAATGTAAATACTAAAAAGCCACAAACCCCCTGCCACGAACCGTGCAGAAACCATTTTACGCTATACCAGCAAGCTTGTCATCATAAACACTGTATTTCTGTCCTTAAACATAAATTAACAACATATGTTTACTTTTTTGTGTTGAACAGGGACTAATCATGTGCACTGTGGACTTTTACAGATAGGTTTATCAAAGCTATTACATTCAAAAAGTCCAAGTTAACCCAAAATAGAGATGAATTGCTCCATTACTGTATTTGCATGACTCCCTGACCTCATTAAGCAGCAGTCCATGGATTAAAATCGATTGGCTGCACAAGCTTGTAAGTGGTAAAATGTCCAAATGAGCAAAGGAAATTTGAGCAAACTGAAACTTGTCTCCGTCTCAGGTTGGAAACCACTGCTGAATTATTTGCTGCTTGGTATTTTCTAAGACCTACAGTATCCACATATTTTATCAAAAAGCTAAAGATATGCCAACAAATATACCCAGTTGTTGCCAATACAGCCAGAAGGTTATTAGCAAAGTCAGCACTGAGAGGCTGATGCTTTGTTTTGGACTTTTTATGGGATTTGTTGACATAAAAGTGTGAAAAATAATAATATGAGGTGGATCCCTTAAAAAATGCTTCTGTTGTGAGTTATGTGCAGATTTTGTGTGCAACATGATACCACAAAGAACTTACTCTGTGGAGTTAGATCGTGCACGAAACTTCTTCCCTTTCAGCTTCTTTCGATTGCCACTCAGATTTCCTGGAGTAAAAGACGTGATAAACACATTTGACACAAACACGTTAAATGGGTAGAAAATTAAAAAATGCCCGTGCGCTGAGATAACGTTGCAGAAGACATGCTGTTCAAACATGACTGTGAAAAAAATGCTACGTACTTAAACTTCCCACCAGGATATTATCAACATGGTTTGAGCAACCTCACTTTAAATGCAATACTTATAACCATGCCATCAATGGAAAACCTGTCAAAACAACATGTGCAGCCACTTTTTTTTTTTTAGAAAAGATGTTTATGTTTATACATATATCCTGTTATATATATACACACACACATCTTTTAAGATGTCCAAGTGGCAGGCACTCCTAAATAATTCAAGCAAACTGCACAACCTTAATTTATATTATTATTATTATTTCTGGGACGCAGAAACATGAATTCCACAATCCAAGCATCAGTTATACTGCATATAACGTGGCTTGTGTTGATTATTACTTGAAGTTAATAGCTTTTTTTCCCCCTTTCTCACAGGTGTGCCGTTTTTGTCCCATCCCTCTTTCTGGTGAGGAAATTATTTAAAACTTTGCTTTTAAAGGGCAGCTAGTTCCTCCTCTGTGCTGTGTGTGTTTGTCAGTGTGTGTTACCTTGCCATGAGTTGCTTCGAGGTCTTCCATTTTCACAAATGTCAGAGATATGCTTGGCATCAGGAATTCTTTCACTCCAGGAGTGGGATAAGCCGTTAGATCTATGCAGATATACATACACGTACAACACAATGAGCTACAACCCTCGAAGAGACTACAACAATTTCTGTGTTGAGAGGAAGACTGTTGTTCATGTAAGAGGCAATGCCATGGCAACCATATAAGCAGTGACACTATGATGACAGCTGAATATGACACAATGTGAGGAATTGAGTAGAAGTGGCTTCAATTCTTCACCGCCAAAATGTTTGTCTGGCAACATTTTCAGATAAAATTCAGTGAAAAACACTGAATGAAAGCCATGATAGTTCCAGGACAAAATGTGAGCACATGTTCAGGGAGATCTCCATCAGTGTTTTAGCAAACGCAAAAAACGCCCATGCTTACATCATACATGTGACTGCCAGCAAATGAATGAGTGATGATGAGATGGCACACCTGAAGCCAAACACTGAGATGTTCTGAGAAATGGATGGGATGGAGGGAGTGAAGGACAGGGTGCAAATCTGCAGGTGCGACAGACAGGCTGACCTCTTCTTGGAGCTGCAGCCGGAGTTTGTGCTGACGCCTGGAGGCATGTCACTATAAAAAGAATCTGCATCCCCAGGTTTGGTGACATAGTCACCTGGGGGGATTTGTCTGGAAATACATGAGAATGCTTTAAACACCATATATTACAAAACCACCACAGGAAAAGCCCACCTGCAGATAGAGTTGTTGACCACAAAGTTATATTATTACACTCAACAGGTCTGTGTTCATTGAAATAATTTACATATCTTTAAAGGTAAAAACTTTATCTGTTGTCTTCTGAAAATATTTTGCCTCACCCAGATCAGCATCATGTTCGAATTTCTAAATGTCAGCCTGAGGAAAAGTTAGTGGTTTCTAAAATCACTTTCAAAACTGCGTAGTCCAATGAGGATCGTAGCCCTGCAGGTTTTCAATGTATTCCTGCATCAACGAGTCGCTGTGCAGAACTTTTAGGCTATTGTATCCGTTTCATTTGGGTCAGGTGTATTGAAACACGGATACATTAAATAGACCTGCAGGGTTGTGACCTTTGTCGGAACGAGTGGAGTAGCTCTACTACAGACCAGGGATCCTGAATAAAAGTTTTTCAGGTTCATAAAATGCATCTGTTGCTTTCTAAATCTATTTTATTTGTATTCTTAACTATTCATTTAGATTTCAACAACAAACATAAAAGCAAGACACAGAGATATTAGTAAGAGAGCACTTTGACCCCTTAACGCCTGAATTAAGAAGAAATAGGCAGAAATATCCCATTTTTAAACTCTGAAAACTTTGATTCTTTAAGTGAATGTAAACATGTTTTTTATCTGTATATTTAATATTTATTACCATGGAATAGGTCAACATTATTATGGTAAATGGTCTTATACTTGTATAGCGCTTTTCTACACATCAGTGTACTCAAAGCGCTTTAACACTATTCGACAC
>JBAMIG010000006.1:12105022-12117946 GCA_037177335.1 Kiunga ballochi
GCAGCACTGGGAGCAACTGGGGGTTCAGTGTCTTGCTCAAGGACACTTCGGCATGTGGACGCCAGAGCCGGGACTTGGACCACTAACTCACTGGTTACGAAGTGACCCGCTCTACTACATGCGCCACAGCCGCCCCATATTATAGTCTAATCTTCTGCTTTTTGGTATTCACCAGTATTACATGCAACAGGGTTTAAAGTGATGCAAAAATGTCTCAGAAACAGTTTGTATAAAATATGCAACATCACTCAAAGAGGGGTTAAAACGCACATTAGAAAAAAAACTAGTTTTATCATGCATTTTATATTATCCTGCAAAAAGAATTGAAGTGAGCAAACCGGCAGAATCTTCTGTGAACCTCTGACTCTGCGTAGCGTCTTTTCTTGTAACTCCTGGAAAGTGGAACAACATTTTTCTCAAAGTTTATCAGTAATGCATTTCATTCTTATCAAATATGTTGTGCACTTTCCACATCAGTCATCTAGTAGTTCGTACATGAGCACTTACTTATAGCACCAGGCTGTAACTGCCAGAATCAGAGCGAGGAACAGGATAGAGCCCGCAAAAGCCCCAATGATGATGTTGGTGCTGGTGATACCTGAGATAGAAAAACAGCGGGGAATCTAATGTGCATTAATTGGATGGGTTTCTCTTGTCCTGGGAAATCCAAACACATGGGGGGAATGGGGAGGGATACACAGACCACAAAACACTGCAGCAGAACACAAAAATACAACACAGGTAGCAGGAAAAGTCTGAAAGGAGAACAACGAGGAAGAACCCCAAAACTACCTTCATCTCTCTGTGTTATTCTGAGGATATTGTGCTTTTAAGATCACTACAAAACCTTTTTTTCCCCCCCAATTTAATGAGAGATCTACCCACTGCGTTGAAGTAAAGCTGGTGTGAGGAAGGAGGGGACCAGGAAATGACATCAGACAGGACAAATACAGTGAAAAAGGAACTCAAATCTGACCTCAAGTCACTCCGTCAAAGACATCAGCCTGTCAACAAAGAATGAGTGTGAAAATAATGACAAATAAAAAGAATGACATGCATGGTTTAGTGAATACAAATGTGGCTGGTTTAATGAACAGACATGAGCCCAACATATAAACATGAATAAACAAAAAATGCAACAAATTACATGGAACAGGTTGAAATATTTGTGGACTGGTGAGAGGGAGGGAGGGACATGAACTGGATACTGGAAGAAAAGCAGATGGTTGAACAGGGAAGTCATGCATGTGTCGAGAACAATCCTAAATATTAACGGGAGGAAGAAAACAACAAAAAAAAAAGAAGTTAAAAATAGGGAGCAAAGAGAGGTTTAAATAGAGGAATCTGTACCTGAGGCAGGTGTGATGGGTCCCAGTACAGGATGACTAAACGGAGACGTGGAGCCACAGTCCTCTCCTGTCCAGCCCAGGTAGCACACACACTTCAACTCATTACTGCACACCTACAGAATGAGGATAAAGCAGATTTAGGGACATCTGTGTGTCAACACATACAGAGGACAAGTCAAAAGTTTAGAGACACTCAAAGAAAATCTAAATCTAAAATCTTAATAAATGATGTAACACCACCACTGTCTGTCAGGACTCCGTGAAGAGTTTTTAAATATACATGCTGTAATATTAAACCAAACAACTAAAAATAATAATGTTATTAAAGCAAACAGGAGCTTGTTTGGAATCTGTAAGGCTCTTCTTTGGTGTGTAAAGCTTCTACTCAACACCTGAAAAGCTTTATTTTGTAAAGTTGGTAAGACTACAGGGTTTGTACAGGTGTCCTGCTTAGCAGCATGTACCCCGTGTCCTGAGCAGATGGTCTTGTCAGTTGTCCCTGGACAGGTGCTAAAATTGAACTGTTGAACTGGGAGACACTTGTGATTGAAACAGATGCTGTCCGCTCCGCAGGCTGTCCCATCCTCGACATATCCCAGGTCGGTGTCACCATCGATCAGCACATGAGCGCCACTGAAAATAACCCGTAAATGTGACTGAATCACTCACAAGAGAAACACAGTGATTTGTTACAGTCAATAAGCTCTGTTTAATTTAATGTGTATTTGTATGTTATTTTGTTAGAGAGTCATTTGTGCTATTGAGACTCATGACTTGGTTTTAATTGGGGGACTTTATTTAAAACATTAACAAAAAAAAAATTAGGGGTTTTGGGGAAAAGATTTCTCTTTTTTTATAAGCAGAAATTTCATTATCATGTTCATAAATGTATGTTTAATTGAAAAGCATATGATGCACAATTCAACAGCATTTTAAATGCTGGAAACACAATAACCAGGGGACAAAAAATGTACCATCAGTCTTGTTGTTAACATTTCATTGTTCAGCATGGTGTACCTGCAGTCTAGAGAAGCACTGTGTTGGGCTACTGAGAAAGATGTCAGTCCTCCTTGCAGCTCTCCCAAACGTGGTGCAGGTGAGATGTTGGAGCACAGCAGGTAGCCACAATGAACATCTCTAAAACATTGGGGATGTTTTGTTTCAGCTGGACAGTTTATCCCAGAGCAGCACATAAACTCCTTGAGGAAAAGACTGGCTTACTGTTTGTTACACTGGATCCAGGTGTCCTTGTCCTTCCCACAGTTGCCTTTTTCTGTACCCTCAATGTTGAGCTTTTCATAGCAGAATTTGTCAGCCGCTGTTGCTTCTGAGGAAGACACAATAAACCAGTAGCTTTTACCAACTACTACTGTTTAATTGCAGATGCATGTGGCATTAAAGTACACTTACTCTCTCCCCAAATGTATTTGCATTGTCTGTCTTTAGTTTTGCACCTCCCATTGAAGCAGCGACCCTACAGAGAAGTAGGGTAAATCTTAAATAAATGGGATCAAAAATACTGAGAGCTTAAAAACTAAAGCTTTCTCCCAACATCTCAAAACTGTTAAACTTCTTACTTGGTCTTTTTCGCACGAGTAACCATCCATTTTGTGGACATTTGGTGGACACTGATAGAAAGAGAGAATAAATTTACATCTCAGCTCAAATCTTCGGTGACATGAATTTGTACACTACAGGAGTTTAGATCTACATCTGCAAAAAACAGCACAAGAGAAGCTCGTGCTTACCTGACTGGAATTGCCCAAGCAATTTTCAGGGATGTCGCAGTCATTCACAGCATCTCTGCACACAACTCCCATGTACTCCACCTGCAGCGCAGCAGCATACAGAGCAGATCAAACGACATTGCAGGAGGTTTTGGGATTGAATTGGAGCGGCGACCGAGGGGGGAAAAAAAACTTTTGGGGGGATTGGTCAATTCTATACCTGGCAATTATTGCAGCAGAGTCCATTGCTACAATTGGAGCCTTTAGTCAGGGTGCAGTTCTTACAGCAGTTTTCTCCTTCTTTGGCACATTCCTAAAATATGAACATAAACTGCTCTGAGTTGTTTACATCAAAAGAGGCATGTACCAATGATCTCTATGATTATTTTTACACTTTTAGTCAAATTAAATGTGAAAGACCCCCTCGCTTATTTATTGTGTTTGTGGTTATTCATGCTACTGTTCAAACTTCTGCATACATGCATTTATTTGGATTCACTGCTTTAACTCACCATTGGACTTCCACAGTCACACTCCTCTCCATGCTCCACAAAGCCATTGCCACATTCTGGAGGGTCAAGCAACTAAGCAGAAAAATGGCCAAATTACTAGAATAACACAGCCTTGTTTCCAAATGACATGTGACATTGTGTAAAAAGTATTCAGAGATAATATAGCCACAGAGGCTCATGGGTATTAATGTGTTAACAGAATAATCCTTTGATTGTTGTTAGTAGTAAAGCTAAAGTGATTTTAGGAAATTACTGTTATTCATTGTTCTGTTAGGTTCTGCTTTCATGTTGGCACCGTGACTCTGGGAAATGGGAGGCTCCCACCTTGTTTGTGCCGTGTGGGTGTGTAAAACAATAATTAAAACCAGTGAAGTCCAGTGTCGCTCTGGTGTTTGAGCTACCCATTACAACATTTTCACATAAAAAAATTATACAAACAAAATAACGAGGGCATATTGGGACATTGCCTTACAGAGCCTCCTTTGTCTGCTCTTTTAACTCCATAATGTGGTAAATATTTTCAGTAGGTGACAGTACCGGACTGCAGGAAGACCAGTTTAGCAAAGCTGTGCTTTTATAAAACATCAGTCTGTAGCAAATAAGATTGAGTTCAAATGTGTATTTAGATACCGTGATGAAATACATTAGTGGCGACAATCAGTGATTTCAACATTTAAAGGTCTAATGATCCCAGCCATTCAGTGATGTCTTAAATGTCTTCACCGCCCAACAAAATCCATAAAATTGATCTAATCCATGTTAAGCATTATTCAACTATTCAATTATTTTCCCACAAACACAATGAACTCCTCCTACTCTTTACCCCCTAAAAGACTGAGTTTTGTCAGACCTTTGTTCTCCCATCAAATTAAAATCTAATAATCTTATTTTTAAACACTGAATATGTTGCATTTGTACTAAAATCCTGCATTATGTTGTTTTCAATAGCATATAAGCAAACAATGATTTGCAAAGATTGTGCTCTCTCTTATCTCACAACTTTACAGCATTTTTGGAGGAATCCACGTGTGCATGAACTTACAGTATACGTGTGACGTACCTTCAGAGGTTTGTTGAACAGACATGCGCCTCCACCGCTGTTCAGGAAGTTGTGGTACTCCTCCACATTGCAGTCAGAGAATTTCTTGGGGAGGTAGTAACTGTTAAATACAAACCACAAGATATTATGCTATTAAAAAAGGCTATGAATTTCCACCAGACATAAATGTCAAATGTGAGGATTTTCTCTACCATTCAGAAAAACAACAGCAGCAAAATAAAACACTAGAACAGAAAAAGTGATTGTTTTATGTAGCCTAACACGTACAGTCTTTGTGGGACAATTAAACATTTTCATTATAATCATTAATGTATGGACATAGCAAACTTTTGCTACATTTTTTGTTTGCTTTTTCAAAAGTCACCAAACACCCAAAATATTGATAGTTTTGGCACTTCCATCATACTTACAGTTCAAAGAAGATCCCTATAAATAAATGGTGGACAGATATGCAGCACAACAGATATGGAAAGAATCATATAGAAACACGTGATGAATTCTAAGATGCATTTTTGTCACCTTATCCAGCAAATTATTAATTTTACCTAGTTATTGCATTATCAATAAACAATGTGCTCCTAAAGGACCCAAAACACTCAAAAGAAATCACACACTGGCAATGTAAGTTACATTATTATTATCGAATGCAATACTTAGAATAACGTTTTAAAGACTGTCACATGACATATTCAGGTGGAGCCCAATGAACACCTGAAAATGTTTTTAAAAATCCTCATAATTAAATGTCCACTGTTCTGACCCTTTTAATGACCTCAACCCAGCACTGAGAACTGTCTTCATCAATTGTGGCACTGTCGTGCTTATAACCAGTATTGTGCAGGAGCCCGTTTGAGTGTCTCTGATGCTGTTGCTCATCAGGACTGACAGACGACAATGCAATAACATAGTCGAGAGCTACAACAGGCCGATTCATTACTTATACGACTAAATGAAGCTACGCTGAAGATGATTATATGATCAACAAGAAATGATGCCTTGATGAAGGATCAAGCCTTTTACAATATTTCAGACACATTTCCCAAACTAGTCATGTTTAAAGTTGTCTGGCCTAAAGCTAAATGTTAACATTTGGTGGTCTTAATATCCTTCTAAATATACACAAAAAATTGTAGGTATCCTTTGCTTTAAAGAAAAACTCACAATGGTCACAGAAATAACCTAAATCGAACAAAAGTAATAATAAATAAGAAATCTATTAAAATTAAGCAGTGAAAGTCAGACATTGTTTTTAAACCATGCTGCAACAGAATTATTAAAAAATAAAAAGAAAACATGAACTCATGAAAAGGCCTGCTAAAAAATTATGGTGTCCCTAGAAAAGACTGAAAATAATCTGATTGAAGGACATGTTGATCCAAGGTGTGCTCGCTATTTAGCATGACAGGTGTTAGCAATCTTCAGTCAATGGGCCCCTTTATAGGGCTACAGGTAGTCTCTGCACATACTGTATGTATTTGATCATTTTATAAGAATTACAGGTAGCAAATGCAAAGCAAGTGAACATAGAGCAGAAAAATGTTAACTCCCTTCATAATCAGCTCATCTCCTGTCTGGTGGATATTCAGAGGCACACTGAATGATTTACTGCATACCTCAGTAATTTAGGACATTATAACGTTAAGTTTACAGAGAAGACATCTGGACTTCTTGTAAAGACTTCTTCCTCACGTAAGAGCAACTTCACAACGCCATGACTTTCTTAGACAAAATCTGTGCTATGATTTAACACCCAAACACAGTACTTTATATGCAGGCTATGGAGTGCACAGGCTGCTGTAACTCAGTCTGTCTAAAGGATGAGTGAGGATGAACTGAGAACAGCAACATCTCTACTAAAGACAGAGAAGCCAGATAGTTTCAGAGCCGAGTCAGCCATCTTTTTTTTAACTCATGTCCCACCAGAGCTACTATATAAACTGATGTTTCTCTCCAGTACAGTCATGTGAAGACATCTCTAAAGATGGCTGTTTGGCATGTGTGACTGATTATCTTGTGTTTTACTGGTAAAAAGAACCAAAAAGTCCAGCCATTATTGCAACACTAAAGGTTTTAACATATTATTGTATATATGATTTAAGATAACAGAGTTCATCACATCAAAAAGTTTTTTTTATTTTTTTTAACAGTTTATATTTCAAAATACATCATTTGACCTGACAGAGGAGCATCTGTGCCTTCATGAGAAGATATTAGAAATAAAAATTACAAAGCAATAAATAAAAACTTGTTAATCATTTAAAATCCTAACTCAACCCTTTTGTCTTTAGACGAAGCTGATAAAAGGTGTAGTTAGGATTTACAGATCGGAAAGAAATGAAGGTTAAATATAAGAAGCTGCCACATGTGCACTCTGTAGGAGAACACATGCATAGGCACAAATCCACTTAGACATCTATTTATGAACCCAAACACACATCGTAATTTCACCCTGTGAAAACAATGTAGAAATTGTTAGTTACGTAGATTAGGCATGCAGGTGCTGAGAGACAACATGACTGAGATCATTGAATATGAATGTCTGAAATACCATCTATTTGATTTTAAAAATAAAAAAAACTGCGACTTGGTCCTTTCACAGGTGACAGATTGGAAGGAGGACCCGTCCTCTGTGATGTGACCGCATGATCTTATGTATGGAGGATCTGAAGGTGGCATGTCAGAGAGAGTACTGTTGTAAGCCGGAGATGAAGTAAGGGACAGAATGAGAATGACTTAGCAGACTATCAGTAGAAATGGATCAAAAGAGATGATGAAATGTTCGAACTTTTAAAGAAGAGAGAAAAGAGGGAACATTTCAATAATCAGAAAAACTAAATAAAGTTGTCTTTGTTAATCAGCCAGAGACACTGGCAGAGAAATAACAGACATTATACAAATGTGAAACTGTACAACAATCAGATCATGAAAAATACAGCCAGGGTGTTACTGAGCAGGATATGGGACTGTATTTATTCATTTTGTCTTAATAAAAAGAGAAGCTGGGACCACTGTGGCTGTGGTGCTGCTGGGTGACATGGAAAAGGTTGTGATGATTGACAACCCCCTCTGAGGCAGCCAGTTGCTTCAAAACCAGCACAAGCAATACTGTAGCAAGCTTCTGCTCACCTGCTGTCCCATTCGGGATAGAGGAGGAATGCAAGAAATATTTAAGAAGAGGGGTGTACACACAAACACACAGCAAACAGACTCGTACTGGCAAATACAAACAAACATCCTCTTTGTTTTCAATGCCAAGCAAGCTGGTACAGCACAGACACACTTATAACACAAGTTTGAGACTTTTGACACATACACAGGCAGATTAAATCAGGTAATCTCAAATCATAGATGGCAAGATATTACATAAGACATTATTATTAAAAGATCTCACATTAAATAAACATGTTTCATAAATATAGCAAGACTGACGCCTAGTGGTAAGTAACATATCTACAATAACACTCCAGCAAATTATGTTTCCTCTCTCCAGATATAAAGAAAACAGAATTTAGACTCTAGTTCTGTGAGAAACACTAAAGATGGTTATCATAAATAATTAGAAAACTCTGAGGATGTCACCAGCATCTGTGATGGGTGAGCTGGGGATGATGGGAAGAGGTGGGCATTAAATCTAACTTACCCAATATCATCCATGATGCAGCCTGCCCATTGGTCATCACATTTGCATTCACCTGGAAAAAGAAATAACTGATTAAGCTGAAGCTTTTAAATGAGTTTAGGATAAATAAAAGTGCTAGTCGTATCTGTCGCACCGTTGAGGATCCTCTTCTTGTCAGAGAAAATGCCGATGTTCTGACCTAAAGACTGAGCCAGGGTGATGGCCATCTCGTTTGTTTTACCGTACTGAAAGAAAAACATGAATATAGGACAGAGGGCATAACATTGGACCAGTAAAAAAAAAAAAAAAGCTTAACGGGAGGGAAATCGAGTTATTATGAAAAACATTGTTCCTACTTTATTTATATCATTTAAAGGGAAAAACCGGAACTAAAACGTTTACCACAAACAGCCCTGACACGTAGAGAAACCAATGTGCTGACCAGGGCAGACTTTAGATCTGGGTTCACCAACAACAGCTTATCTTCTTTATCCTATGAGGTGTTTATGCCAGTAGGATAAGAAAAATATGCTCTTACACAGGAGTGTCCAAGTCCGGTCCTGAAGATCTACCATCCTGCAACTTTACGATGCATCCATTGTCCAACACAGCTGAATCCAATGAGAGGCTCGTTAGAAGGCCTCTGTGAGGCTGGTTGACAAGCAGCAGTGGAAATTAACTATTTGATCCGGGTGTGTTAGAAATGATTGCATCTAAAAGTTGCAGGATGGTAGATCGAGGACTAGACTTGAGCACCCTGCCCTTACACATCATTCTCATTAATTCTGCAGCGTGTATTTCCTTCTAATCCATCTGGTTACTCTCACCTCAACACTGCCAAACTCCTCTCCTCCTCAAAGGTTTTCTAGTCCAAACTCTGAAGCAAACTAGCTTTGAGCGGTGCTCATTAGTTTGTCTCTCTGCCTTTCAGATGGTGTTTCATACAGCCGCCTCGCTCCCCTTCTCCATCACACTGAACTGTCTGAGTCATGTTACTTAGTCTCGATCAGATATCTGCAAACTAAGCACAAACACCACCAGCCTCTTGACGTCATAGATGCTGCCCTACGTTTAATCATGGCAGCTTTCTTTAGTGTTTCATCCCAATTATTTGATCAATAGGGGTTTATTTACAATTATTGAAATGAACACCACATGAAGAGGGGGAGGATGCTTTCTGAGTCATTTATATCTGGTCTTAACACTTTTTATATACTCAGTGATCTTACCTCATTTACTCCACCTCCTTTAGTGAGTGAGCAAACTCCGCCCATATAGGAGGCTCCACCCCGGCTGCTATGAAAGCGATTGCCTCTGGAGAAAGAGGTTATGAGTTTAATAAAAAAAAAAAAAGATAATTCCCTAATAAAAACATCCATTTCCCATTTTTTATAGCAACACTTACGAGAACAGATGAACCGAGTCACATTTGTCCTTGATGAAGTCCTTTCTGTACTTCATGAACTCCTTGAGCGTCATCATGGGGTCATCGTCAATGTTAAACTTGTTGTCGGCTGACCAGGTTTCCATGGCAACAAGCACAATCCGAGTATTGAGCTGTTCCCTGAAAATCTAAAAAACAAACACCAAGTTAAAGTTAACTTCTGAGAGGTGTAAAAGCTTCCAACTTTAAAAGTCCTTGTGTGAATGAAGGCGCCAGAGATGATGTGGTCTGATCATTATTACAGATGACAGGCGCGCTTCATTCTCATTAGCGTCTCCAGCTGCTCATTATGACAGAAGTCAAACAGCCGGTGTGATCCTGCCACCAGGCAGCAGCACATCACAAGAGACCAGACAGTCAACAAAGGTAACTGTCTGAAGGACAAAGCAGCCAAATAATAATGTTTGTGTCCTGGGTCTCAACAGCTTTTCATTTTATGAAAGCAAACAGAAAAAGTACATTCAAGCAAAATGTCAGAGGTTTTATGGGAGTATGACTCATGCTCCGTCACAGTGTCTGTAAATCCTTCAATGTGGGAATATTAAAGTCTTCCAACAGCAGCTGATGGAGGGAAGCATCAAAATATGACGCAGAAAGTCTGCAACAGATGTGTTGCTGCTTCCCTGCTAACTTTAATATTGTGCTGATCATGAACATCAGGTGTGGCTAGCTTTGGTCTTCAAGGGTCCTGCAAGTGTTCAAACTTTCCCTGGTGCAGCACACCAGACCCACATCAGACTTCTTTAGTAGACTTGTGCAGAGCTTAACATCAAACTGCACAAATCTGTTAATGACCCATTGATCTGAGTCATGTGCATTGCAGTAAGGAAATTTCTAACACTTGCAGATCTACGATGTACATAAACGTTTGGTTACATGATCCTTAAATATGCTTAATTACATTAAAAATATAAATATTCAGGTCCAAGATAAGTGTTTGTCAGCCACAGAGGAAGCATTGCACATGTCCTAAATATTTTATTAACAGTTCTATATGTATATATGATATATATTGATATGATATGTAACTCGCAGTGGAAATCAATGTGTCCTTCTCAAAAAAGAGCCAGCTTCATATGATCATCTTGAAGGGCAAAACAAAACGCATAGCCTTTATCATTCTATCCCCTTACAGACATGACTCTGCAGCCAGACTTTAGTTACACTGAATACACATGAACACAAACAATCAATCTTTAAAATATATGTTAGTTTGCCAGTGCTGCTTCAGTGTGCTCCACAGAAATCTGAACATTTATACAGGAGCTGGCTGCTTTGCAGGATTTAAAAGAAGAGCAGGAGCAAGATGGGCTAAATGAGAAGTGTGTGCTCACGTCCAATACCTGGGAGTGTTTGTGGCAAGCTTTCCAAGAAGAGAATCAATACAATTCTTACCATGTCAGCTATATTGACCACTGTCTTAGCATTGTTATTTGTGTGCCCAATGGAAAGACGATGCTTCTTATACTGGACAAGGAGAGAGAGAGAGAGAAACAGAGGGCAAACACATAATAGCAGGAAGAATCATCTGAATTCAATAAATTAAAACGAGCTAACATTGGAAAATTGGTTACTAAACCAGGGTGTAAAAGTCTTATAAAACTTTTAAAGCAAGCCATTCTCCAACACATCTGACACAAATAACTGGTTTGTTACCAGGCCTCTGCAGAGCTGCATGCATGTAGATGATGGGATTCAGACATTTAGGTTTGAAGAAGGGTTGCATCTTAAAGTTGCACATCTCAGCACCAGACTTTTGCACCTCCTGTACTAAATGTGGCATTTATTGAACAGAAAATTGACTTGGTTCTTTTCCAGAAACTGTGGACGTATGTTTTATATGTGTTTGACACACTTTCCCATTTGATTTAACTGGTACTGTATGTGTGTATGTTCTGCCTTCATCACAGTTTGTCAAAGTTTCGCTGCCTTCTTGACATCGAGAAAAATAATGAGAAGAGGATTTATGAAATCACATTGTGTTGCACAACAACACACATTGACAGCAATGGATTACATCTCTCTCTCTTCCCTGCTGGTGCCAATAAGTGTGATGCAGACCATTTCCTCCAAGATAATAGCTCATCGGTGTTGTTAAGGTGGCAAGTGATCAAAATATGATGATCTGTTTTTACAAAGCAACTTTATTTCTGATTTGTTCAGACTTTAACTGTATGATGAAAATTTTCAGTTTTTGGGTCATATGTGCATTAGAGAACAAGTAATTTTATTCTTAGTTAAACATGATACAATTACAACAATCTTAACATATTTAGACCAGTTAAAACTTACCATTAAATGATCGTTGATCACCATTAACTCAATGTATTTGGTCTCATCTTCTACACTTTGTGACATATGTGGAGCCTGAGAGAACACAATATATTTATCATTTTCAGTGATCGTATGGTTGCTAAAAAGAGAACCCCAAAACATAAAAAGAAATGTTTCTCCTGCATGAAACTGAATCTCATCAATAAAAACTGCAAAGCTTGTGTGTCTGCTCAATTTAAAAGAAAAAATCTAATAAGTTTAGAGAACTGAAAAAAGCACACTAGCTTTCTGGAACTATATTTTATGAGAGATTTGGAAATAGAAGCTTGTAGGGGTAAAGAAACACTCTCACTGGTTTTGTAAATGACCTGAAACATGTGGGGAAAACTGTGTGATCAGGTTTTATCATACAGCATCAACAGCATGGCTCTGAGTATGTCAACATTTTTACTTCTTGACAAATAGTCAGTAAGATGGAGAAATATGTCATGCCCGCAATGATTACACACCTGTCTCTTTTTTCTCCAGTGAACAACTTTTGATCCTGGAAATGGAGGACTGGGGAAAGGCGGTTCTGGTAAATCACCTGGTAAAGAAACACATGAAATGTAGTATTTAGAAATACACTTTGTTTGTAGTAGTGACTATAGACACAAAACAGAACAGTTGATCTCCTTCTACAAATGTAAACTATGTAATAAATCTTCAGGTATGCAGCTATGATCTCACCGCTGAGAAGATCCATTAGTCCTTCTTGTCCAGTGGATCTATAGATCATGTGAGTGTGAATGTCTTCCTGAAACACAAAAAGAATTTAATCAGGGAGTTTATCAGTTAAAAGCATCAAAGCCATGTAACGGCAACTATATTTATTTTATTTTTTCTGCGCAAATTGTTTATGTTCCTATTTGGTCAAATATGATATATTTTATCATATAT
>JBAMIG010000006.1:12155589-12182797 GCA_037177335.1 Kiunga ballochi
ATTATTATTATTATTATTATTATTATTATCATAAACTGAAGTAAAATCATTTACCTTTTTCCATTATGAAATTTCTTCCGTTAGCATCTATCATGAACCCAGATAGAGGCATATCCAGAGACCTGTTATGTTTATGATTAAGTTAATAAATAACTATGTTAATAAATATTCTATCTTTTTAATGCAAAATAAATCAATTACACTGTTGTTATTTAACAGCTCATTAGGTGTCAACATACAATTTTATTTTGCATTCATCTTTTGGATCTTTGTAATAATTTATTTAATAATGAATAAAACAGTCCTCCATAGAAACACACTTTTTTTTACTCACATGAGTAATATGGACGGAGCAGGGTCTCATTTATTCAAAGCGTTGGTCACAGATGCTACAGGCTTCATTACACAACCCTCGGGGTCGCTGAGACTTCCCAGCTATAATTCTGCTGGTCCTCTGACCTTAAACCCTCCCCTCCCCCTTCAGCTCTGCCTATGGGCTACCTTATTATAGATCTGAGTCTGAATGATAACAAGTGGAGGAGGGGTTTTTTTCTTTCTTTTCTCTTCATTTTAGGAAGTGCCCCTCTGCTCACCCAGGGATGACCTCAGTGCAACCATGTCCCCAGTGACCACAGCCTATTGTTTGCTGAAGTGTGCCTCGGCTTGGTCAATGCATATATGAGCAGAAAAGAGAGTGACAATGTGAACACGAAAGAATGGCAATCCTACACTTGTGATGAAATATAATCTGGCAGATTGGATCCATGATGGGAGGACGTACCAGTAATAGTGCTTAATGAAAGCACATCCCATCTGGACAGAGCCGGGCCGATACTAAGAAACCACCACTAACTCTTCTTCATTGATTTCTGACTTTTTGCAGACCTGACTTTCCACTCTCAGTATGACTGTAAGTGCTATCAATCTTCTGTGCAGAGAGGCAGGCGGGGCGCATGCCAAACAACGCACTCATACTCAGAATGACTCCACTGTAAGTGTTTTGCTCTTCCACCAAAACAACGTGCACAGCTCACTGAACTTCCTACTGCTCATTCACTTCTGTTTGAATCTGAGACTGAAAATAGGCGACGCAACACTCGCCTATAAATAACTACCTGCATGTCACACGTTTTAAAAACTGTTTGACGGATTTGTTTTTAGGCCATTTATCTAAAAACAGCCAATAAATGATCAAACTTTGCCTAAGTGACATCACAAGTTTCAGCTCTCTGGAGAACAGACAACTTCTAACATATCAAATCAAAGTCGCCATCATGTCGCTCCTTCCCCGCTTATTTGTGATTTCTTCTTTACTTCCTATGTGCATTTCATAGCTCATTTTGAACGCAGTGGTTGTAATAGCTGCCTCGATGCAGCTTTGAGATGGCATAAAACATTTTGAAAAGAAGTGAAGGAGACAAGAGCTGAAATGCTATTAAAAAGGGTTGCAATGCATCATGACTTTGCATTTGCATTTACTATCATACATAAACACAAATATTTATCTTAAACTATTAATCTTTTAGCTGATTAAAATGCACAAATGAAGCAATATTATATTCTAAACATTTCTCCTGGGTTATAAACTCTAAAACTGTACACTAATCTTAAGAACATGAAGATAAAAAAGAGTGTTTAGGTAATTTTAAACTTCACTCGAACACAAATCTGAGCAGGAAACTGCTCTGTTCTGTAGAAATTAGACACCTGCTTTTAAAACATAGTTCAAAGTAAGCCTGTGTTACAAACTTTCGATCAAATTAGTATCAGCATCAAAAAGAGAATATTAAAATCATCTGGCAGATGGCTTGTGTTATTTAGTTTACCCATAGGACTGCATCTGTGGCTGAGGTGTGGGAACCACAAAGGGTTAACACCTCCCTGCCTTCTGCCATCTGTAGCCGTCTCCACTCAGAACAAGCTAACATACATGAGCCATCGGCCTGCAAATTAAAAACGCATGACCAGTTTGCACCGTGTTAATTGACTCATGTCTTGAACGGCACCCAGCAAACATGCTGCTTCACCAAACTGACTCAGTGCACGGTTCGACTGGTTTTATCATTGCACTGTATTGGTCATCAAAGTGCAGCCAAATGGCTCTAATAGGATTATGACCACGAGTTTTCCTCATTGTTTTGCTATTTGATTGATTTAGTGGTTGATCCGGGCCAAAATACAGCTAATTCCATGCTAATTTAGCTAACTTTAACACCTGCCACTGGCATTCAAACAACCAGCCTCCAGCACAAAGTAAAATTACAACACTGAAAAGGATATGATTACAACCTGTGCAAATTTATGACAGACTTAGGTTCATCTAAGCCTTTTCAGAGCACATATCATCCAGATAATTAGTGTTAAGGGTTCAAACATTGATCTGATTGTACTTTACTGGGGAAACAATACTGTAAAAGTTCAAATCCAGAAAGAAAAGTATTTTTAACAATCACATCTTAAAATCCTTAATGCTGATGGGGTCAGTTTACTGTTATAAATACTTTTCAGTGCCCTCTTGTGGAGGATCTAGGCTGATTATGTATCTAAATGGGACCTAACAGCAAGTGGATCATTGATTTGTCCTTTTTCTGCCATTTATTTTGCAACGTTATCAAACAACCTGCAAGCTAATAGTAGCACATTAATGATCAGCTAAAATTTACTGAGGATAGATAAAGTAAATCAATAAGACTTCTGGTTTAAACGCTTAATCAGAAAGGAGGTTTTTAAAAAATGCTGCTGAGTGAAAAAAATCATCAAAGCATTGATGATCCTGACTGACCACTAGATCACTGTAAGTCTGTGTTAGTGTGTTCAGGGAACAGTGTGTCTACAGAGACTCCTTCAAAATGCTGGAAAACCTGCTTTTATTTTGTTATTTGCTTAAGAAAGCAGCAATGACCCATTTAGCACCTGAAACCGGTGTAAATACGACCTGCTTCTGTGTTCCACTGTCTGCTTAGCTTTTCATTTACTATTTTTAATTCACTCTGAACACAAGCAGCAGTGAGGTTAGGTGAAAGCTGTAAACAGGGAGACACATCGCTCCAGCTCATCCTTCAGGAGGACACTCCTCTTTGCATCCTCACAACATTGAACAACACTGTGGGGCTGCTTACCTGCGTGGAGTCGAGGCTGGCCTTAACTCTCGTGCTGAGCTCATCATGTGAGATCTGGCTGTGGTTGTGCTTGCTGTAAAGAAGGCGAAGAGGCACCGTGTCCTCTTTCCCAACAAACCTGCCCGCATCACGGAGAGCCCTCAAGCTCGACGAGGCGTCTCCTGCACAGAGTAAAAACACCCATTGCATTAGCCGTCTGGCTCCCGCGTGCGCGAGCCAGCAGTAATGCAAGCGCCTACAATGAAAACATTGCCAAATGAAATGTCGATCGGTTCCTTTTCCTTTGATAATATGAAGCTGCTGCGTGCATATTTGAGATATTACTCATGAAGCAACTGAGGATGATAAAATGAAATAAACTCAGGCCTGTTTATAAAGGTTTTATGCTGTATTAGCTCAAAATAAGGTATTCCACGTAAATGCAAAACAGTATTACCTTTCTGGGAAGCTGGGCTGCTCTGGTGACCGACGTGCATTAGTGCATACACGCACAAAAGGGAAATCCAGCATCCCGCGCGCATCACCATTATCATCACCTTTCTCTGGATGGAAATAAATAAATACAATGCGGTATTCCAGGAGGAGGCTGTCGTGGTTCTGCCTTCGCTAGGAGAGCCTAAAACCGAGGCAGATTGTCTGGTTAGCGCGATCCCTCTGGTGGGGGGCCATCAGGGTGCTTACGAGTCTGAACGCCGAGTGCGTCTGAGCGCACCGAGATCAGCGGCACGGAGGAGGCGAGGAGAGGGAGGAGTGGGTACACCTCCTGAAAACACATCAATGTTCAGCCGCTCACTGCAGAAACGCCTAATGCATAAATGTCGGCGGAGGCAGGATGGAGAAAAACTGCGGGCTGGGCCTTACACCGACTGGACTTAGAGCTCATCCAGGCCAAATGACTACAGGAGCGCCATTCCTGCTCACTTCAGCCTGCTATTATCAGGAGTCACTCCATCATCAGCCAGGCTCACAGAAGGAAGTCTCCACCCAACCAAATGATTTTAACAAATCCGACAATAAAGAGAATAACAAAGTGAAAAGCAATTTCTTTCAAAGCTGCAGATTTAGATCTTTTTCAGATTAATGAGAGATGTTTTTTGTTCATTCACTATTTTTCTAGTCTATAGGCACTTGTGGCATTTCAACCCGACTTGCCCCGGCATACATACACACACACACACATATATATATATATATATATATATATATATATATAGGCTATATGTGTAGGTCTTGGGTTTGTGTTGTTAGTGACCAACAATTTATAATGAAATAATTTAGGTATTTTAAGTTCACTTAGTTTTATGTATATTTAGCATCTTGCTCGGTTTTTACAGGTGCAGGACACCATTGTGGCGTTTTAATTTCCATTGTGCTCTTATGGTAATGCTTCATCTGTTGCATCCTTTTTGGCTTTATTATTTGTTATTTAGCTTTTATTTTGTGGGGGTTTTTTGTTGGCACCATTTGATCTTTGTTTTTTTTTCTTAATCTCTTTTGGGCTCAGTGTTTTTCCTTTTCTCTTAGTCTGGATGTTTGTTTTGTGTTTCTTTACACAGTCTCTTCTGTGTGCACTGAGGCCTATGTGCATGTTTTTTTTTTATGTACAGCTTACATTTCTGAGATAAAAACAAATCAGGTGCATGTCTCATCTAGTAATCTGTTCTTGTGGCAACCAAAAGCTGGAGTCTTTGTATCTCAGCATGCTTCATTGCCCTTTTCATATAGCAGAATCTAAATTTGTCCTGCAGGTGTACACATTTGCCTGTAGATTTGTCTCCGACACCAAAATAGACGTATAGTTCATGCTTTGTTAATGAAATGACAAGCATCTATGAGGAAGATAGAGTTCATCAGCATGATTTTATTAACAGATCATTTCCAACATCAAATTCAAACAGATTTATACGGTTTATCTTGTTACAATAAAAATGCTTCAGGTGTGGATTTATTTTGAAATATGCCACCAAAGCATTAGTAAAGTAAAGCCCTATTTTCCTGAGTGGGCAAATAATGAGCTTCTTTTGTGCAGGTAAAAGGTGCAGTTAGAGAGCCAAGGGGGATTTAATTGTCAGGATTCAGCTGTGCTTTATCCTTTTAGTTTGCTACATTGCAGGGATTTTTCCCCATAATAAAGCTCATTTTCTTAATTCCTGTGGTAGATAGTCCTGCAAACCCCTTCAGTGGAGGTGAACAGTGGAACATACTTATGCACCAAATGAAGAAATAATTTAAGCTAATTCATCAGAAAACTAATGCTGTTGTTTAGGTCATAAAAATCTATCTTAGGAAGATGTGTAAAATGTTGTATTTAAGGTTAAACAGCACACATTTAGCTTCAGGGTCATTTTCCTCCTCAGTGTTTTAGAGAAAGTTGTTTCAATATGAACCAGCAGCCTTATGTCCATCTTTGATATTCTGATGCAATCATACCTCTTAACATCTCATCTTGTCAATTTCCTTTATTAAACATTAAACAAGCAGAAAGGACGAGAAGATAAAAGACAACCAGATAAGCTGCACATGGATGATTTCAAGTTTACATCAATACAATACTTATTCAGATTTTAAAACAATATCACTTCACACAAGTTCTAATACAAAACTATCACATTAATATGAACTATTTGCACAAGAAAGTGTAGAAGTGTCTATTTTATACACATTGTATTGCCACTGTTGACATACATGTATCCTCTTTAATTATTTGATCTTACACTGTGGTGTGAAGGAAATGCTACATGACAAAAGCAGCTGTCACTCATCTGACAAAGAAAAGAGCTGGTCTCATCAAAAATGTCTATTCACCTTTTTTTTTTTTAACCCATTCAGACCTAAACCTGCACACTTTCCTCCTTCAGATACATGTAAGTGCTGCCAGAAGTGCACGTCTTGCTTTTCATAGGTTTTTACAGATTTTCAGTGCTGAGAGACGCACCAGCAAATTAAATAATTTAGAAGATAATTTTTTTCAGAAGTTGGCAAATAGCATTTTTAAAACCATAAGGTAGTTTAATTTTATTTGGCAGGAAACTGTGAGGAGACCACTGCTGGTTCTCAGTTCATTAATGAAACATTGCTTTGGGTGTGAATGAGGTAATAGGACACACGGACACACACAGAAAGTCTAGTTTATCCCTTTAGTTCATGTTTGCTTTCTCAGTCTGCAAATCCATGAAACTCAGCATCTGTGTCGTCACTGGACTGGAAAAGTTCCCACAGTTTCTGTGTGTCCCCGTCAGGATTACTTGGCTGCACACGTTCAACGTT
This sequence comes from Kiunga ballochi, assembly GCA_037177335.1. Taxonomy (NCBI): domain Eukaryota; kingdom Metazoa; phylum Chordata; class Actinopteri; order Atheriniformes; family Pseudomugilidae; genus Kiunga; species Kiunga ballochi. The sequence goes on from JBAMIG010000006.1 coordinate 12,161,976, forward strand.
TGTGTCCACTTTCCGTCTTTTGTGCTTATAAACTCGGATTTTCCTCTGAATTTTCCTGACTGGAGAGCAGCTTTGTGAAGGAAGACTTGCTTCTTCCTTTTCAGGCATTTGTGAAAATGAATCTCTCTCCTGGACATCATCAAACAGTAATGTGTTCTTTCTGATAATGCCGTGTCCATGTGCTGTACTATTACAGCTTTTGGCAGATTCTCTACTCTGGGTGTTTGTGCCGTCAGAGTATGAGCAGTTTGTGTCGTCACAAGGCATCTGGTTTCCCAGTTTGACCTGGACGCCTTTGGAGGGCAATGTGGGCAGGAAGTCACCCCCAGAGGGCACCGTTTCTGACTTTGAACGAGGAATCAAACCATGCTGGGCGTTTTCTGTGCAAGAGGTCAAAGAGTTCTGCGTGTGTGTTCCTTTTAAAACCTGAGACTTATGCTTCAATCTATCAGAGTAAGAAAAACAGCTCCACCAATCTCTCTTTACTTGATTCAGCGGATCAATGTTAAAAGTTGATCTGATTTTTATTCCTGGTCCTGAATTTGATCCCTCAGATCCATCAACAGTCCTGTCCTCTCCTACTGTAGCAGTCTGTGAGCAATCCAGATGTCCTGAGCAGCTTGGGTTGGTTTTCTCACATGGTCCAAAAGCACCAAGACGACAAGAAACACCGTATTTTGGTCTAGTGAGAAAGAAATAAAATAACATTAATTGAGCGGAATAAACAAGCTGTAATACCAGAAAGGAAGGTTGGTGAGGAGAAGTTAATCTTGCTAAAAGTTTAGATCACAGCCTCAAAAGGAAAATTACCTGCTGACTTGAGTTTGTGTGTTGATGAAACTGCAGTGCAGGGTTGAAATCAGTCTGTCCACTACAGCGTATTCATTGGTCTTACAGAAAGCCTTGTGACGTTCACTCTGCAGATGCTGAACAAAAATTGCTACTTAAATAATTGATTACGGCTGTCTTATAAAGGCCACTGAGTGCACAATCATCCCTACGACAAACATTTTTTTAACATTTCATCATATTACTGTTTACTATTTAAGACACTAAAGAGCAGCAGAGACCAGCAATGAGCTCTGTTGAACACGCTTAACCACAACAGCACATTTCCTATTACTGTCAGGCCTTGGTTTTATATAATCTTGATTATCATCACTGAAACTACATTATGGATGGACTGGCTTACAGCAGCATTACTGTGATATGATGGGAAGGAGGCAGTGAGCAGCAACACAAAGTACTGTCAAAGTGGACTGAGCATATGCATATGCCATCAACTTATTTAAAAACTGAAACTGTAAAAAAAAAAACACTAATCTGGTGCAAAATCTGATTTACATATATTAAGTGCTTTGGTGAAACAGCTCCAGACAAGATGAGACTGAGCTGACACCGAGCCATTGAGACGTGTACGGTCCTATTTAAGATCATAAAGTAGTCTGCTTGTGTCAAAGAATCGTACTAGTGAGAAAATATGAAATAACACAGCCTGCAAGACACTTCAAAATATAAAACTAATATGACCCAAATGAGCAGATGAACACATTTCAGGACCCATTTAGTTTGGTTATGGTAATGGTTTGCTGGGGGCCATGGCTCCAAAACCACCTGGATTTATGACATCCTTGTGAGATAATCAACGATACTGGAGCAACATAAGAGACTGTACTCTCTTCACAATGTACCCTTCAAACTTCCATTACAGCTCTGAGTAACCTACCGCCAAAGGGCTGATATTATATTGGTCCTTAGAAGAATCCCTGAAGTAGTTTTATATGTCATCCATGCTTTTTGTAAATTTATTCTTTTGAAAAGAAGAGTGTGGCGTAAAACACCTGATCCGACCGCTCCGACATGGCACAGTGGAGATTTCCCCCTCTACATCAAAACTTTGATGTTTCACCTCTCCTACATCACAGGTTAGGCAGGGGAGATGAGATGCGCTCTGTCTGAGGTGACTTTATGGGTTGGGTGGGGAAATGTAAGGGCTCCTCTGGCTGCTCAGTGAGGGAGGGGCGGATGAGCTAGAGGAGCTGGGAGGAGGCCATAGTAGGCCATTCCCGGCAAGAAGTGTGTGTTATGGCAAAACTATAGTATGGTGCATGTTGCAAAATGCATATTATCATAAATGTGTATAAGATACACTGTAAAACTGCAAATATAACATAATATAAGACCTTTAAGGAAGCTGGTATCATTAAATATCTGCACATAAATGTTGCATAATTCTATAGGTCTGTTGTAGAAAGTTGCAATCAGCTTTGCGGTAATCTGTTGGTGGTAGTGTCGGTCAGAGGCAGCGGGAGACTGAACAAACTGATCAAGGAGGCTGGATCTTTGCTGGAATAACTGGAGCTGATTATTCAGGAAAGAATGCTGCACAAGATAACCTGCAATCCCTCACATCCCCTACGCAGCGTAACGAAGAAATGAGTGTGTGTTCATTAAAAAGGTTTGACAAGTCCAGTGCAAGCTGTTCGGGCCAGCAGCACCACTTTCAGAATAAGACTTAATTGATTAAGTAGAAAATAAGTCTTTTTTTTAAAAAGTTCAAGTACAAATACATTTCCCAAGGGATAAATAACATATTTTTAAAATGTATTTTTATGTAATTAATGGATTGTCCTATGGGTGGTAGTAACACAATAAAAAAATAATGAACTACTATTTAAAAATAAAGTAATACTGTTAACAAGAGAGAATTTCCCCAACTATTTTAACAATTGTACAATGGTTTAAACTAAATAAATACATAAATAAAATGAAAACATCCCATTTTTGCGGTTTTAAATTTTAAAAACACACTTTATATATAAAATCCTGAACGTCAATAAACACAGAAAGCTGAGGAGAAATACCAAACATTAGCAATTTGTCTCCAATTTTCCTAAACTTTTTTTTTTTTTTTTTAAAGTTGATTCAATTAGAAAAAATATTTTTAAATGTTATTTTTGGATTTGTGGGACAAAATTTGTTTCTTAACAACTGAAAAGAAACAGCAGCTACATGAAGATATGCAGAAAGCCATATACCAGTAACCACACTGCTGTAAATAATGCAAGACTTAATGGAAAATCCATTTGCATCTGGTTAATGAACTTTACTATAAATGTGTTTATGTTTAACAAATACATTAATGTACAGAGGAAGATGGGTTGCTAAAAGAACTAAAAAAGGAAAATGGATTTTTTTCGCCTAATGAATATATGCACATTTATTCCCATAATCATAGAAGGTAATTAAATAAAATGCAGATACAAGTCATGTCTGCATCAGCTGAATTTCTTTTACAAAACAGAGGCTACATTCTGGCTTTAACTTCTTTAAAAAAAAAAAAAAAACAGAATTTATTCCCTTCGTAAATGCATAAAAATATTTGGGAGCAGAGTGACTTAAAGAAAGCTGAAACTAAAAACATCTCAAATATTTTGCAATATAATTTAACTAAGGAAGTGAACACTTACCAGTGTGAGCTTGTCATATTTGATCATGCAGCATTCACAGTAACCGCCTCGTTTCTTGTCCCTCTTCTTCTTTCGACCCTGAGGTCTGTCCTCACTGGCTGAAGCTTTCACGCCTCTGTTATCAAATAGTTTAAATAAAATTAAACAAAATTCATTTTAGCATCACTAAGGTAGACTTGGGTCAACTTGAAGGATTTGACATGATTCAAATAGGCAAAAAATTCAGTTGGCCTGAATATTAATCTGCTCAAATTGACTTGTGAAGGGTTCAATTTCTATTTAAAGGAGATATATCATGCTTTGAAATCCTTTTTAATAAGTAAATCAATAATTTATTGCCTGTATAAAGTAAAACTGCAATTCTTTGGTCTGAATATCTGGTTATTCTCGTTATTCACACACATCTTATAACCCTGTTATGAGGTATAGTGTCTTTAAATGTGAATAAAACCTGTCAAGCCCCGCCCCCTCCAGGTCAAAGGAGGTTCAAAGCTACTCTGTTCCGCCATATTTGTAGTTTGATAGCAGCTAATCTCCCAGCAGAGATACATTTTAAGCTTACTATTTTACTACGTCTGTCGTCTCCATAGAGGGGAGGAACGGACTTCTCATTTACAGAGTCATTCAGCAAATCCCTCTCGATATTGGCAGAAGTTGCTGAAGCACTCATCCTTGAAGTGCTTTGCACAAAAGAAAAGGATTTTTTCCACTGATGAGGGTACATTTCCACAAGAAGTTCAATTCAGCCAAGCAGTTCTAGGAGACTCTGATGCAGAGGAGATTATGTAATGTATTGTGTGGGTTTATTCACACAATTAAACGTTTTGATTTGACAATTGATAACTTCAACATGACTACATTTTGACTGCAAAATTGCTTCGAGAAAAAAAACAAAAAAACAAACAACAAATTCATAAAACTGTGTACCTTGAAGTCCTCTACCTTATTTGGTAGACCTACAGCAAATACTGCAACGTAAATGGATTATAAAAAAGAAGAAGAAAAAAAACGTAATAGAGGAAATTTAAACACTGAAAAGTATGACCAATAAGAATATAAATATTTATGCACAGCATCGGGGGGAATAAATTAAAATCCTCTGCATTCCTAAACACTTACAGGTGCACATAAACATGTACTGGTGTTTAAGAGCAAAAAAATATATATATATAAGTGGATTTTGCACGATATGTCCCCTTAAAATGTACTCAAAGTTAGAAGGAATTTAAACAGCACACAGTGATGTCTGGTGACAGGTTACAGTGAGGTATTTTACACTTTAGATATTTAAAGCTAAAGGAGGGATGCAGCACAATACCTGTGTCCCTGCTGTTTAGTTCCAGGAGGATCTTTGTCTTCAATATAAAATGGACTACAAGGAGCAATGGTACTCAAGTTGCACTCAGGCATATTTGGCATTGTGAGGTAAAGTGGACGGTAATGTCTGACGACAGAAAAGACAGTGTACATGTCAGCACTTTAAAGACTTTATATGGATGTCAGGTTGTTTTGAGTGACCGTTTCTTACCGGCTTGAATCCTCAACCTTGATGAAAGGTTTACTGATCCGTCCTCCTGCAACAAACATTAAGTGTTATTAACATTAAGCATTGAACATTTCCAACTTCAATATATGTTTGCTTAGTAACAGGATAAGCAGAAACTAAATTGTAACTAAATAGTAATGATAAAGACTTTTACCTTTGCCCCTATGAAAACCATGCTTTGCTGCAGGATCTGCTTTGACCTGTTAAAAAATAAATTAGCTTTTCTTCACACATCAGACATAAAACCAGATAAGATAAATTGATCCCAAAAACCTGGTTCAGATTTTTTGATGAAGGACATTTTGAAATGTTTGACTCGTCCACTTACACACATTTTTACAGGAGCAGTCACAGAAACATGGTTGCTAGAAAGCTTTTTCTTCTGAACGTACGCCATTACATCTGCAGTGGGTATTAAAATAGTATGATTAATGAACAATAACTCATACAAAGACAATAGAGGAAACATCCAAAACACAGAAAACATGAAATAATTAAAAATGCAGTAATATGCAACCTACCGTCTATATAGAGGATTTTAACCCCCCATTCCAAAGCATTTGACAGGATTATATCCATTTGTATCCTCCCCTTTAAAGAAAACAACAAAACATAAGTATTAGAATATTTATCAAGTCTTTATCAAATCTCTATATTAGATGTAACTAACCTGGTCTTTCACTACTCTTTCCACCAAGGACTTTCCTCGGCTTGTGACGAACTGTTCCAATAGCAAGAAAAAAAATATTGCATCAACAACAAGATAATGCATCTAAAGGAAATGCAACGCAATCAAATCCAAATGTGAACTCACTGCGTCGGCCTGGCCCTGGGACTTGTGCTTCCTGTTGTCCACATGGCTGCCAGCACAGCGAGAGTTGGACTGAGGACGTGGTGAGCTTTGTCCAGAATCAGGGCTGGGGACAGGAGAGTCCTGTCTGAAGTGATGCACATATTTGGCCTCCCGCTTGTTCGATACCAGATACTTAATTTCCTTACTGAAGAACTTCTCAACAGTCTGAGTGACAAAGCAGAGGGAAGCAGAGGAAACTTTTGAGGAAAGCTGATGCAAACTAGTGTCCAAAAAGGAACAAAACGTTGCATTTTACAGGTCTTCAGGTTTGTAATTTTAAATAGTTTTTAAATTAAAGTCTGACAGATTATTTTATACAAACTGTTTACACTACAAAGCGAAATATCCTCAACTTCACACAACCTGATGGAAAGTAGCTTGTATTGCTGGTATTTATGTTTTGTCTTGTTTAGTTATGTTAAAGTGGAACAAACAATACATTTTGTATTAAAGCTACAGTAATAAAATGATAATCTACAATAATCACACCATAAACTTACATTTTGAATGAATAACTAAATAATAATATTAATAATAATAATAAATAATAATAAAATAACACAAAGCTGCTTGTTACAGAAAGCAAAATAGACACACAGATCAGCAGTACTGGCTGTACTGGAAAACTGTGCAGAAAAGATGCTTTTAAAATGAATAAATCTAAAAGCCAACAAAAATTAAATCATATTAAGTTTACAAATTTTTTAATGGCCTCATGTGATTTATCCTTACCCCTCCGAGAGCTTTTATGTCACTCTCCAGCGTCTCAAATGTTTTACTTGAAGGCAAGTCCAAATAAAACACTTTCCCAGTAAAAGGTCTAAGTAGAGCAGAAGATAAAAGGGATCTCTGCTTTGCCTGGCTCACAGTTGTCTTTTCATCTGCTTTTACACTTTTTTCTGAAAAGAAAACCAAAACAGTTTAAGCAGGTTAAAAAGGTGACAGAAAGAGCTTATTAAAATTCAACTGCTGAAGTATTTCAGTATTTATGTCAGTGGTTAAGTTGGTTAAATTAATACACAAGGATAGTTTACAGATTTTTGGTGACGAGGGCACTATTTTTTTGTAATTTGATGAGTAAATATCTATAGATAGATGACAGGTGTCTAATAAAATGCAATACATTGAAATTAAGGCATATTTAGAGTAGTGTTGTCCAGAGTAGTTCTTGTGGGTTGCTGAGGTTTTCCGTGTTTCCCTGCTCCCACATTTCATTAGTTAAATAAATTGAATACATTATGAAGTTTAATCTGTTGATTGGATTCAGGTGTTGCAGCAGGGAAACATGGAAAACTTGCTGTTTTGTGGCCATGGAGGTTTAGAAATGGACACTGTTGATTTTAACAACGAATGACAGTCTGACTTTGTGATAACGGGTAAATGCTACTGGTACCTTGCCAGTTTGGTCCTGAATGCTTCTGGTGGCGTTTTGGTTTCATTCTATTGTCTTTGACACAGTTTTTTTCTTCCTCTTGTCCACACTGTCATCCGCCTCCTTGCTATAAACAAAGAAAGTTATTTACAAACTAAAAAAAAAAAAAAAAGAAAGAAAAAGAAAAAAAAGCTACGGCAACATTTGGAAACTGTGACTATAATAAAGATAAAACTATGTGTTTGCTGTTTTTAATCGTTTGACCGTATTTAAGTAAACTTTACTTACGATTACCTCCTTCTCCCATTAGCCATTTAACTATCTGCGCTCATCAACTTTATGAAGTTGACCTAAACGCTTTAATTGAATTCAGAGAAACTACTGATCAACCTTTCATGTCGTGAACTTTAAAGTTGTTTCTTTCTGCCTTTCTGTTCCCGCTTTAAAACGGTTGGTGAAAAAAGGGGTGGCCATGTTTGACAATTTCCGGTCTCGTGCTCAAATTTATTTTTCTGTTTGGCAAACAAAAACATTAGATTATCAATTCAGACAACACGTTTACTTAAAAATACACTATTTGTATTCGGTTTTGTACTATTTTCTTTCCACTCATCTCTGTATCTTCTACATTATGGTGTTACTATCAAGCGGAAAACCATTTGAATTTGGCAACGCGGAACTAAGTAAATAAACAGTGTGTTTTAGTGTGCAGATTCTTTTCAAATAAAATAACTTATATATGAATTCAAACACATAAATTATTCATAGATTTACCTTCTACCAGTTAAAATGTATTTAAATGTTGTATGCATTTTAAAAATGTAATAAGACAGGTAGTAATCATAATAATAGTAAAAACGTGAATGTGCTCAAGCGAAACTGTTTCATTATGTCATCCTGTTATCCATGGATAAACAAACATGCTAGTTTGGGTTACGACCCTTCGTACATGGACACGTGTTTGACCAATGTTTCCCTTTTAGAGTCTTTAAGACAGTTTGTACTCCCATTTTGAGATAAACTAAAATCCCCCAGGAGGGATAAGTATGTTCAAGAAAGACGTCGTAAATATTGGGGTGTTTTAGCAGGTAGGAAATTAGTTAAGCTAACCAAGGTTAGCCAGAGAGCATTGTTACATTTATGGTTTTTTAATAGCACAGTAACCAGATCACAAATTGCCTTTTGCGCGTTGGTGTATAGATTATTTTACTTTATTAACATATTTATGATGTAATGGTGTAAAATATGTTTTGTGAAGACAGTATGAGTAGCCAAAGCCCTGCTGCTCCTGTCAATGATAGCATCAGTCCCATCCAGCAGATGGTGGCGTCTTGCTCCGGAGCCATCATCACATCTCTGTTTGGTGAGATACACTGAACTCAACATCTGGCATGACTGATTTAAATTACAGGATAGACTTGAGCAAATATTATGCCTTTTCTCCTTTGTTTTAGATTGCTTTGTTTTTGTTACATTTTCGGATGTATAGATATAAGGGACTGTAATTGTATGGCAATACCATAGATTACAGGGATGCTGATGTTGCTCTTTTCAGTCACACCTTTAGATGTTGTGAAGATCAGACTGCAAGCTCAGAAAAATCCTTTGCGTAAAGGTATAATGAATAAAAATATGCATAATCTTCACACAGTTTTAAGTTTAGTGTGGTCAGATAACATAAGTGTACTTGTTTTTTTTCCCTCAATGCCTCTTAAGGCAAAAGTTTCGTCTTCTGCAATGGACTCATGGACCACATATGTTTCTGTGAAAATGGCAACTCAAAGGCATGGTACAAAGCCCCTGGTCAGTTCAGTGGCACCCTGGTAAGATATCACAATATTATTAATCAAGTTGTTGTCATAATAACTTGTAAATATTTTGTATTTAAACAGATCAATGGCATGACATAATTTATCTTTATGTCTGTGACTCAAAAAACCTATTCCAATATGTATAAACTGAAACAGCATATTATAACAATAAATCTCAGACTTATCCCATGCTGACTCCACATTTGTACCTCTGCAGGATGCGTTCATCAAGATACTGCACCGTGAGGGAATCAAAGCATTATGGAGTGGCTTGCCTCCAACACTGTGAGCTTGTAGTCCTCCATGTCTAGTTTTCTCTTTATTATATTATTGTGCAATATTTTACCAACCTTTCTTTTAAATTTCTATTTAAAAGCTATTTTATCTTTCAACTAACACACTCTTTAAATATTGTTTATTTATTTATGGACCTTGTGTTTGGTTTTACCTGCTACCTGTGTTGTCTTCACAGTGTGATGGCAGTCCCAGCCACGGTGATCTATTTCACATGTTACGACCAGCTGTGTGCAGCATTAAGGGTGAGAATGGGAGATCATGCTCGGGAGGCTCCTCTCCTAGCAGGAGCTATTGCTAGAGGTGAGCTGAACACTACATCCTCTGAGACTCTGTATATATTGTGTGAAGCTCTAAGTTGTTCTTTATTATTTGCATACAGCAGTTTTACAGATCTGCGTAATAAAAAAGCTCTGAGGGAAAACATATATTTTGAGTTATTGTTGTCAGAGGAAGTTCATTTCAGTAGCTAATATGTAGCATTACTTCATTAAAGATCTGGATTTAATTTTCTGATTTATTGCCAATATCAAGCACCCACACTGTTTGTCCTGTGGACTTTGATTTATAAAATGTGATCCAACACTACATTTAATTAAGCAATGTGACCCTGGGTCACAATCCCTTTTAATCACTACATGAAAGTGGTTATCCATTAAATGTCTGTTGATTGTAATTTAATTAAGATCTTATTTGTCATTTTAATGAAATTAGTTCTAATGGGTTTTTTTCCTTTGTCTTTCTTTGATCATTTTTCCCCCAAACCTTCATTCCAGCACAGAGGATAGGATGTGTTTAGTAACCTGCCATCTCCTCTGTGTTTCAGTCGGTTCGGCAACGGTGATCAGCCCTCTGGAACTGATCCGCACTAAGCTTCAGTCTCAGAAACAGTCGTACCGGGAGCTGACTGACTGCATTCGCTCTGCAGTACAAACTGAGGGCTGGGTGTCTCTATGGAGGGGTTTGGGGCCAACGTTGCTCCGGGATGTACCCTTCTCTGCCATGTACTGGTACAACTATGAGAGGGGCAAGAGCTGGCTGTGTAAATGGCATAACATCCCAGAGACCACATTTTCCATTACCTTCCTGTCTGGAGCAGTATCTGGATCGGTGCGTTCCTTTATAGCACGTTAATCAATATGAGCATTATATTTAATCTTCTAAAATCATTATATGTGAAATGTTATTGTTCAGATGTTTACAGCAATAAGTGTTGATGTGTTGTATCTTCCAGATTGCATCTATTGTGACATTACCCTTTGACGTCGTTAAAACAAGAAGACAGGTGGAGCTCGGGGAGCTACAAGCTAGAAATTGTAATTATGACATAATTCACAGTTAATTGACAACGATTAGATGTGTGTAAACAGCTTTCACTGTATTGATATGTAACCAGAGACATTTTTACTCTAGCAGTTTATTTGGAAATCAAACACAGACGATTAAATTATATCTAAATAAGAATTTTTGGTGCAAGAAGAAAATTAGCATCCTAAGATATATAGTGGACAACAAATTGTTTCAGCACATTTAAATCAAGACAGCCATTGATTCTTCTCCCTCTTATCAATTAGGCGTTTTTTGGCAGAGAATATCTGGAAGGGAGTTTCTGGTACAGATAACAGGTTTATTCACACAGGCCTCATGACTCTTGTGGCAATTGTCAATTGAGTTAAGTTCTGAATGTGTTGTAGATTTTATCTTCAGTTGAGTAGTTTTTGCTCGATTTGGGTTGCCCCTCCTTTAAACCACCACTTCTTGAATACATTATCTCTCTTTTTGGTATCTGTCTCCAGCCTGCTGAACTGGTTCTCTTTTGTAAGGATTGTTTTAATTCCCCAGTGAGGAGGACTTAGCACTGATTAATCACAGGGTGATTTAAGCCCTTCACTCTTTGTATTACAATCTAATATCAAATAGCCTTAATACTTTAAAACATGACATACTGCCAGCATGGAAAAAAAGCTTTGCTGTGTTAAGCTTCAAGGTAAGCAAAAATTGAGCATCATATGTCAAAAAGCGGTGAAAAAGCATTACCTTTAACCCTTTAGGAGGCAAGAATCTATTAAAATGATACAAAAAGTACCATCTTTAAAATATAAGGTCTTTTTTGTCCCTTTATCAAACTGCAAAAAGGTAAAATTCAGGGATATTAACTATTTATTACCATGTAATATGTCTGAATTATAATTATGTAGACTTTTGCCGTCTGGTGTCCGTTAAGGGGCAGAAGACAAGAAACAAATTGTTCACAGAACTTTGAGCAAAGTTTTTACCATAAAGTGATGCCAAATATCTCAGAAACTCTACGTATCATATATGTCGTATTGCGCTCTTATGGCTAAAGTTCAGTTCAAATGAAAACTTGGATAACAACAATATGCATACACCAAGTCCAATATGAATATGGAATGAGGGCTATTACAATCTTCCACATTGCGAATGCTACGCATTTCCATCAGGTTTAACGTAAATCTACCCTGGATTTTCCTGCATCAAACTACAAACAATGCATCCATCGTTTATTTGTATGCAAACAGTACAGATAGAGAGCTGAGAGCTGCCGAAGCTCAGAAAATGTTAATATAGAGGAACTTGATCTGATCTCACAGGTTAAATTTAAGCTGTGTGTCTTTTTTCAGTGTCTTGTCAGGAATCCTCCTCCACCTTCTGTGTGATGTGCAGGATATTAGCTGAGGATGGCTTCCGTGGACTATTTGCAGGTACCTGTTTATCTGATATTTTATCAATCAATTTGTTTCTTTGTAAACTTCCGTCATTCTCTTATGACTCATGTCTCTGGCAGGTTTCCTCCCCAGGCTGATCAAAGTGGCCCCCGCTTGTGCCATCATGATCAGCACATACGAGTATGGAAAGGCTTTTTTCCGAAAACACAACCAGGAGAAAGTGCTTGGGCTGCTGCAGAGCAGCAACACGTGATGGATGTCTCCTAAATTAAACTTAATGGCAGGCCACACCGGAGAAAAAAAAAAGTTGTTTTGCCAAATTTAACATAAATCTAAACAGAAATAGGAGTGAACAAACAAATATTTTTAGCTTTTTCTGCACTGAAAGACATAAAAGATTATTGTGATTTAAATGACAAACCTAAGTATTTAATATTTTAACAGTAAATTGTTTTATGATCACTACCATAGCTGATAGAAATCTTTTTACTCTGAGCAATATTCAGAATATATGAGACATATTTGACAGCCAGCAGATGGCAGCTGCAGTCTGTGGTTATATGTGTATTACTGATGTAGCTGTCTCTCTGTGATCATGTGCCTGAAATCCTGTAAAGTTACATTATGCCTAAAGAGTATCTCGAGTTGGAGTATCCCTGTAAAACAGAAAGGGTTTCCCAATTTGAGCAGCTGAACAGCTGTGTAATGGGTGATGTAATGTAATGCGTGAGCTTAATTATTACCCGGAGCGTGTTTGATGGAAAAGGACTGATGCAACTTGACTTTCTGAGAATTCATTCAAGCTTTATTTGCACACTGGTCACTGTTGATAAGACATTGAAATGTTCAAATTTTGTGTTTTGCCAAGAGGAGTTTATTTAAAATAAAAAAATAAAGAGGCAAATAAATCAAATCAAACAAAGCTTTGTCTGTGCAAATGACTGCTTTTTAAAAGAAAATATATCTTCTGCACGGTGTGTAACAAAAACAATGACGTCCCAAAGAAATTTGATGACTGAAACTGTTTAATATCAGTTTGCTAATTTACACTTCTATAGTCATTGCCATAAAATGCACATAGAAGGAGCCATGTACAGATGACTAAGATCCTGTTTATGGCAACAAATAGGTGTTCAAGGTGTCCAATCAGCCCACATAGAATGAAGGTTTTTTTTTTCCAACACAGATTTGTTAGTGGTTAACAGTGGATGCTGTTAGAGGTTTTGTGAGAGTAGACCAGTGGTTCTTCTCTGACCATGTTACATCTGACTTTGTGTCACGTCACTTTGCACTTCAATAAAGAAAAAAATCAGACAGGGTTACCTTTTTATTTGTGTACTACAAAGTTCAGGTCTCCCAGCATGCACAGAAAAACCCCAACAGTCCAGGTCGTCAGTGGTTTCTGTGTTTGATCAACCAAAACCACATTTTCCATTTCCACCTGAACCAAACTGTCAACACATCGGGATGCAGTTTCTCGCTAGCTAAAGAGGTGAGACTTTTTAGATAGTTCCTAGGTTTAGGTTGTCCACAGTAGATCACAGTAATTGTTACATATGATTATTTGAACAAATGCTCCATTAGATGGATCTAGCTGTTAAAAAAAATACTCAATTTTAACAATTAAAGGGAACCCAGAACTGCAGGGTGATTTATTTTTCTTTTAACCTGAGAACAAAACCATGTGATAAAGTACAATACACAGCACCAACAAAATGATGCTTGGGAAAAACAGGAAAAGACAAACGTATAAAAATGAGAGAAACCGTGTTAAAAACAATAGCAGCTGTGGCAGAACAGAGGAAGGCAACAGTGATGCTTAAATCTGCAAAAACTGATCCGATCTACAGCCAGTTTCCTCTTTGCATTAACATGCATGAGAATTTATACATCAAAATATTATTTCACAAAATGTTTAATTTATGAAAGAAATTATGCAACATAGATAAAAAAAAAAACAATTTACAGACATTGATGAGTTACATCTATGTGTCCTCTGTTCCACTTGTGTGGTAAATCAAAAACACACTATTTAGTCTGATGGAGCTGGTCCGATAACATGCAGCAGTAGATTCTCTTCAAGCTCTTGAAAACTCGGCATAATTTACATTGAGAAAGTTCCTGGATTGTCCTGGTAGCGAGCTAATGCTAGCTTCATTTAGGAAGGAGTGACACCTGAACTGCTGATCTCTGTTGCAGGGCTGGCCAAACACTCGCTTGACCTCAGGCTGGCCAGAGATTTATAGCTGGCCACTGAGGTCAGGGAGCCACAGAGACCCCTTAATGATGGAGTTTCCTCCTTACCTGAAAGAAATTATACATTTAATTAATGTCTGAGTTCATGGAGGTTGGTTTTGGTTCTTACAAACGTGCCTTGATGAATCCACTGTGTGCCAGATGGCGTGGCCTCCAGAGCCAGTGTGTGTGATGGTCCAAGCGAACCCTGGGAGAGGTTCATGTCTGCAGACAGCTGCTCCAGACTCTGGAAACTCTTCCTGCACCAAAGACAATTCATAAGGATCACGCACAGTACACAAAACATTTTAAGCACAACATTTAACAGATTGTAATTAAAGGTTTAATTTTTTTACTTTTGCTTCTATTTTTATTCTTATTAACTATTTCTATTTTAGGTAATTAATTCTGTATCACTGCAATCCTTCCAAAGTTATTTTTCTTCACTATTTTTTGCATTAGCAGTGTGTCCTTGCTAAATGGTTACCCTCCGAGCAGAGTTATATGAGCACTCGCGGTATCTTCCTTCCTTTGCATAGATATTATCTTGCTTTTCTTGTCAGACATGTGACTTGTACTACTTACCTTTTCCCCAGATTATTTAGTCACCAGATGTTCCTCCGAGGTTTTTGCTTTATTTAGCATCTGTGTGGACCACTTGGATATCTATGCACACAGTTGTGTGTCACATATAACACACGTACCCCTCCCACTGTTCTGTGCTCTTCCTGTACAGCAGCGTATCCAAGGCAACAGCGTTTGCATCCAAGGCATCAGGAGATGGCCACTGATTGGTCAGATGGGTTGTTAACTCTTGCCTGGACCGTAAATCATTGTTTTTCAGCACAGTCCTGAAAATTTGATATATGGACAAATTTCAGACTGTATCTCTCACAAAGCATTTGCTCAGCAGGTACATTTGATTTTCCTTTCTATGAGAGTAATCTAAGCTTCTCATTCTCTTTATTTTCTCCTTGACTATGTTTTTAAATTATATATACATTCATGCCATCCAGTGTGGAAAAAGAATGCAGCGTGATTCCTGGAGATCATGACACAAATCCTCTTAACACATTGTGAGCTTTCTTTGAGAAAATGTTTCACATTGATTGGATCACTGACAGAAAAACTAAACACTGACTCAGCTTCTCTTATTGCCTAAAAGAAGCACTAAAGGGTGATTGATTGAAAAACACACAAGTAGCAACCACACTGCAACCTCCAGGTTTCTTGCTGGGTCCTAAATGTCAAATTTGCAGTTGCATCTGCTGCAAAGCTCCTCGTCCAATCGTTAGCAGTCTCACAAGCACACACACACACACACACACACACACACACACACAGAGCATAGGGGCCTCACAGTTGGTCCTGCAGTTCCAGTATGATGTACTCAAGCTGTTCTTTCTCCAGCGTGTGGGAGAGGTGCGTGTCTGCTAGGCTTTGTTGAAGAGCTTTGTTGTGAGACACGGCCTCTGACAGCTGGGCTTCTCTCAGACGGACCAGCTCTTCCAGGTAACCCTGATGCAAAATAAATGTATTTAATGTCCTCAAGGTAAGGACAGGTTAATGCTAATTATTATTATTCCATTAAAAGCAACAAAAAGTTACAGAAAAATGTGTGTGTTTTATGAAAAAGGAACGATTCACAGGATTATTCTCTTCCTGACATTTCACAAACCAAGCATCCAAATGTCTCTGCAGAAAAGGTCACTCCTTGCATATGTGCTACTTCATCCCAAAATAAGCCAGTATGGTAAACACAAACCTTCTGC
Source organism: Kiunga ballochi (assembly GCA_037177335.1). Classification (NCBI taxonomy): domain Eukaryota; kingdom Metazoa; phylum Chordata; class Actinopteri; order Atheriniformes; family Pseudomugilidae; genus Kiunga; species Kiunga ballochi. The sequence continues at coordinate 12,178,016 of JBAMIG010000006.1, forward strand.
TCCAGAGCCATGTGATACTTCTGCTCAAAGCGTTTGCACTTGCTGACCAAGTTGCTCTGCTCAGTGAAGATTGATGCAGCCGTGGCTGTTTTATCAGGGGTGCTGTTCTCGCTGCCACTGCTACCAAGAGTCCTCATCTCCTCTTCATCACTGCTGATGCTGCCTGAGCTGCACAGAAAACCCCAGTACGCAACATGTTAGAATCAATCCTGTGCCCCTGGGGTCAGCAAGTCGACACATCTGTCTCTGCGGTGACCTCGACGGACAAAAATATGTTGGATTTTGTGCCTAAATGTAACAATCACTCTGTCTCATACTACTAAACTAGTTTCACCATAATTGAAAACATGTTATTAGTGTCCAAATAAAACACTTTGTAATGGGATTCACATACCTCTGTGTGAACTTCAGGTAAGGTGTGTAATCAATCACAGCAGGGCAGCTGTCATCCAGACCCTCCCCTTTCAGACAAAAGCTGAGGGAAAAGAAGACTTTAATGATTACCGCAACAGCATTCAGTGAGATATAAGGTGTTTCACACAGGCCTATGTCTGTAGAGCAGCTTTGTCTCCATGCAGTATTATTTACCACCAAATCAGAACATGCACATGACTTTATCCACTTAAAAAAAAAAAACAAGATGGCAGCAAGTAATATAGATTTGATAATCTGATCTTGGACATGAAGGTGATGAATTGATTTTTAATAATAGAAATAAGGAAAACACTGAACCAAATTCTGGAGAAGCGGTAGGGGTGGTAGGGTTTACATGTCTGCAAAAAGGGACAGGGCATATTACACTCCTTTCGGAAGAGTATGTCTCTCACTGTCTGTAGCAAGATGATGCTTATTGTATAATAAGTCTGTGGTTAAATCTGCAAGCAATCTGCTATCCAGTCATTTGCATGAGCGCCAGAGACTCAAATAAACTGAACACACTGATAAAGCAGCTGATTCTGCTGGGGACCGATCTGCAGCTCCTGAAGCTGATTATGCAAAGAACACTATTGCACCACACAAGCTGCTAAACAAACATTTCTTCAGTCAGAGGTTGCTTCAGCTAAACCACCATAAGTCCCTGTAAAGGAAACAATTCCTGGCCGCAACAATTACTTTTTTCTGTTTATCATTGTAAAAATCACATTAAAATTATTTTAATTCAATAGTTTAACACATCATTTATTTAGCTCAATAATACATATTAGAATCAAATGCTGGTTAAATTTCTTGGTGACCTCCCAGCTTATGTGGGAAATGTAACATGTTTTGCCTGTATTAAGCTTAAAAAGACCGCAGTTTTTATAATCATTTAGATATGTAATTAGTGTTACAAACATTGTCAAATGCAGAACAGAAACATCCAGACATTGTGGTAAAAATCAAAGTATTTATCAGCATTTTTGTAATAGACGTTTTGCAATGTTGGTTATTTCTTGTGTGTCTTTTTCACTTATTAAAAATGACAATATGAAAAATTACTGTGCACGCTCTATCCATCCACTACGCCTCCATGTGGATTACAGGTTCCTAAAAGACAGTCTTACATTTCTGAAGACAAGAGAGGAACTGATCAGAAACAGGAAAATAAAATCAATACCTGAAGTCAATGGTGTTTAGCCCGATGAGTGTGTCTGCTAACGGGCCAGCCTCTTCTCCCAGAATGATCGCTCCGTCCTCATAAAACCTCCTAAAATAAATGCAAACACACAAAGAGACTGACTTTATTCCATTTCAGAAAGAAAAGTTTAGTTCCATCATCATTTTACTGATATTACACAGAGACCTGGTGGTTTTGAAGTCCCTCAATGCAAATGACAAATACTCTGACAGACGCTTCTCCATAAGGACAACTCTGAACCATGCCCTGCCCTGCACAGAGGAAAGCAACTTCATCTAAGTAATGGCATCTTTAAACATGTGCAACAACAGTTATAAAAAACTATTGTAAAATGTAAATAAAATAAAATGTAATAATTGCTAATTAACTCATATATTATCCCAAATAGGACATAAAGCATCAAATCAGATACTGAAACTGAAAAATCTTACGTTCCTATTCTAACATGTAGCACAGCAAACTCAGAGAAACTCCATTAAAAGTCTGCCAAGCATCAAAATCCAAAGAAAAAACACAGATCAAGCTCCAAAGTATTTTATATATAATAAAATATTATGATTATATATATGCATGTAGCTGTAAAGATAGATGCGTCCAATAAGCTTCATGAAGAAGAGTTGTTGTTGTTAAAATCCAAATCAATCCGTTTCGGCCTCTGGCGTGTTCTCCTGTCTGTGTAAGAAAATTAAGAGAAAGGTAAAGAAGGTTCTTGCCACACCTTTGCTCTTGATGATCGGACATTTTCCATGCTCTCAATGCTCCGAATGCAATTATGAGGTACTTTGCTGCAGGCTGCTTTTATGTAGTCCCAGAAACTTCGAGGGCTCTCGTAGCCGAACCAAGTTGTCTGACCTGTGAGAAAAAGATGAATAGATAAAATATTTATTATTTGTGCTTGAGAGTAAGCAGTAATGAAGGTTGATGAAATTGCAAAGAGGTGACGGTTCCAGCATCCAGTTAAAGCTCATGCGTTCAGTAAATCGTTCTTGTTGCTTTGAATCTTTGGAGCTTTTTGCTCACAATGTGAGCTGGTTTTGGTTGACTTGTAGTTCACTGATTGTGACCATGACCATGTAAAGAAATGCCATGCCTGTGTAATTTCATTCTCTTGTCCATTAAAATCACATTATTTTTCATGTTCTGTATTGTCTCATTGGTCAATGTTGTTTTGTTTACAGTTTTGGATTCTGTACATCCTCACATGTTCACAATTTTTCTTATGTTGTTCATCAATCTTTGTTAAGTTTATTTGCACACTTATGTGGTCCTGCACACCATCACATCAGCAGTGGATTATACAAAATATCATTAACATTATTAAGATTTTCCAGCTTTATTGTTTGGCATTAAACAGGTGATAGAAAATAAAGGAAGTGAATACATCAGTTGGATGATAATAATGTGTTAGTTTTAAAATTTCTTTAAGGATAATGTGCAACCTATTATATCACCAATAAACTTTAAAAGGCTGTTTTGTATGTACACTAACATAAAGCAAATCTGTTGTGATTAACCAGGTCAGATAAATAACATTTATTGGGCTTAACATTGATATAGTTATATATATATATATAGATATATTAAATGGAGGGAAGAAAAAGGAAGAACTAGCTCAGCCTTCATTACTGTAGACTTTGTACAAATGATGTTCACAGAAACCCCTCATACTTTATAAAAACTTATTTCTCATTCAACCTAAATCCTAATTTCTAATTCAATATTTCAGAAACCGAGGTATCCTGATAAGACTCTATATAAAAAGCGCACCACAACATCCTCGGTTCATTTCCGGCCCCTGATCAGTATCGCCTTTAATCATACTTCTAATAACTAACGCTGTCACATCCTTACAAACAGAATGAGAAATATCTTACACTGTGATTGTTATGGCTGTGTGTGTATGAGGAGTATTTTGGCTGCATGTTGGTGGGGAAAGGCTTCTTACCTTTCAGTCGATGGCTGAGGATGTGCTCCAAAATGGAAACAAAATTAATGAACTCTGCAGATGAGTCGTCTATTGTTTCAAAACAAGAGCGGTCTAGCATAGTCTTCACTGAAAATCTGCAAAAGAAGAAGAGACACAGTCAGATGATAAAATCTCTCATTTCATAAAACCAGGATTTGATACAGTTTGGAGACATATTACTTCAAGGTTGATCAAACACCTGCATTTGAAAGAAAAAGGCAATAATAAAGTAAAACTATAATGTTTTGATCAAAGTCACATTTTTAATAAATAACTTTTTTTTTTTTGCTATTTCATCATTGTTTTTATTTAAGCTTGTTTAGAGCCTCGTTCAGATTCACTTTACAGGCATTACAGCGATTGGAATATTTTAGCTTTTTCCACAGGGATTTCAGAAACAACTAAAGACTGAGCAGCTTCAAACTGTCCATCTCTGACCTGCTAACTGGTTGCTCGTGGAAGAGCAGTCTGGTAACATCTGTGTGCATAAAATGCAAACAGTAGTGTCCATTAGCGCATCCCATGTAGCATAGTCAGCAAACACCCACTATAGCGCTGCTCTGTGTCAGATGCAGAGAACATCCATCACTCAGATTAAGTGGAAACACCTGTGAAGGAGTGCAGTGAATTTACATGCCATGACTACGTTGTGCATGAATTTTAAACTGTGTTGGTCCAATTTAAACACTGTAAGGCTGACATAACACAGGGAAAAGTGGTTGACTGAAGGTAATCAGAGCTAGAGATGGCCTAATGAATAAAGTTTTAGCGTGGTCTGATCTGAGATAATAAAACATGTAGTCATTTTTATTTCCATATACAGCAGCTTTAATTTCATGGTTTATAATGAAGACATAATAATGCTCAGCAGACCAAACAAGGTTATTAACTATTTCATATGAAAACATATGTTGTCTGCATCACAGCTGCTTTGTGATAATGATAAGTTCCTTCCTTTTTAGTTTGAGTCTTAACTGATCCAAGGTACTGCTGTGATCACACACACCAAAACCACTTTGTCCTGTAGTGTGCTGACAGTTGGAACAGAAAAACCTAAAGAAAATTTGATGAAAAAACAATTGTTTCACAAGCAACAGCAGGCTCAGACCTGGAAATTGCTTCATCAGCAACAGTGAGTGTTTTGCAGTTAACAGTAGGCATGATCTTTGTATTGCTACACAAACATTGTTATAAACCA
>JBAMIG010000006.1:12182897-12205995 GCA_037177335.1 Kiunga ballochi
TTCGTCCTTCTTCCCCTTCCCCTCTTCCCCCCCCCCCCCCCCCCCCCCCCCCCCCCCCCCCCCCCTCCCTCCCCCCCCCCCCCCCCCCCCCCCCCTCCCTCCCCTTCGATACTATTATTCTTTGAGTTTATATGAAGATAGTAATTCTGAATTGATGTTTAAATGGAAATATTTTTTTATTTTTAGCTCTGGGGGTTGTGAATGGTCCTGATTGGACAGGGGGCAGATGTGTACTGAAATAAAATTTAAAAAAACTTTCTTTGCACTTTCTAGTTCTTTTCTTCCCGGTTATACAGTAGAAAACAGCCTAATAACAAACGTTGGTGCTTCACTTTGTATTATATTTCATTAGTATCAGCTGGACATGAGCATACTGCTTCAAGATACAGAGTGTACTGGAGACTTGAGCATGCGCAGAACAACCCCAGAGCAGAATAAAGTTACATGATAGACGAATTGATACGTATTTGCAAGTAGATGTAACATGGTCATATTTCATCTCTTGAAAGCAAAGTGAACTTTTTTTTCTAAGAGGAATTAAATAGTCATATCGACATGGCTGGTGTGTTGTTAGGGGTTCCGATTGTACAGGTGGGCATGTTTCCCCCAATATGTAACCAATGGACCACTGTCTTTTTTTGCTCCTGACCATCATATAAACACTTCTGATAAGACTTGCAAAAAATGCATAATTACATTAAACAATTGTAAGAGCATTTAAGCTCTTGCCCTTTTATTCCACGCCTCTGTCCGCAGCTCTGTTGACAAAGCCGAAGGCTAATCAATTATTTCCCATGAAGCTCCAGTGGACAAACTGGAGGAAGCTGTCCGATGAGAAGCAGTTTGAACACATTAAAAGCTTCAAGTGACATTATCAAGGTAAAAAAAAAGAAACCCCTAACAAACAGCTTTTTAAAAATGTTTGGCAGATGCTTGTCTTGATTGAGAGCAGACACATGAGGAAGGAGGAGGAGGAGGAGGAGGGACGTGTATGGTCGTAAATCTGTGTAATCATCATGTATCCAAATCACAAACGGGACTTAGCAGAGGAGGCAGGAGCTGACACACACACAGGGGTACGTCTGTCTTCATTTATTCCCTAATTTATTTAAGCACAAGTTAATACAAAACCTCATTTTGAAACGACGCCTCTTCGCTGCTGCTCCATTTAGTTAGAAATACCTGCTGGAAATAGTTTATATTAACACATGTAAACAAGCTTTTCTTCCTCTGACAGGACGCAGACATGCAGGAAAAAAACGACATGGCAATGGACTCCATATACAAACACGAACAGAATGGAAATTTAAAGTAAGAGCAAATTTAACATCCTTTTTCCTTTCGGCACAGTCGATATCAACACTCAGGACTTTTTCATTTCACCTCACCTAAACAGTAGGTTTGAACATTTTAGTCTAATACGCCGCATTTCTGTTTCAGAAAGTTAATCATCCACTCTTCTCAGTGTATAACATTTTAATCCCTTAGCTAGAATATTGATTATAAATTGGCTTTATTTAACTGATAATGCCTTGCGAAGACGTTGTTGTGAAGTGACCCAATACTAATAAAGCTAAACTGAATTGAATTGACCACAGAATCTCAATGAAATTGTGTAATAGGATATAGGCCTATTGGAACAACACTGTCAAATGGCCAAAGAATAGTACTGTGTAAAGTTTCATATAAAATAAAATAGCATTTAAAATATCAAAATTATCAATAGATAATTGCCTTATTGTTGGTACATAAAGTTAATTTGATGCTCAGGATTTTTACTAAACTCAGTGATTTAAGTAGGCCATTTAAATGAATCAAATAGACTGCTTGCTTATTTGGATAATTCTTTCTCATTTCTTCCACTCCAGGCTGAGTGAGAAGGATGGCAAAGAGAAAGACAAAAAGAAGAAAGAAAAGGTGAAAAAGGAGCCCATGGTCGGCCCCCTTGCTGTGGTAAGTTTCAGAGTCGCACTGCGACCCATCCCTGTTAGGAATAATTCTTTAATTGTTTTTGTACAGATGTTTGTTATTCCTTTTTTTTGCTGTATAAGTAAGTGTGTGAGCAGAGAACAGAAAAAAAAGCAACATTATTGAAAGATTAGTCTGAAATAACAGCTGATAGCAGTGTGAATGTTGTAAGACTCCATGGTATGATCTTACAAGCATAATAGCCAGATGTGTGTGAAGTACAGTAAAGGGGGAAACGGGGAGATCGGATGGGAGTGCAACACATCCTTCTGTTGTTTGGCTAAGCTCCACCAGTCTCCTGCTGTGAGAAAATAATAGCTGCTTACTTTCTGTCTGATGTCTTAATCCAGCCTGATCTTTTTGGTCTTTTACACTTTTTTTATAAATAGTTCAGGTTTGCAGACGGCTTGGACATTTTCATGATTTTGACTGGGACAGTGATGGCCATGGCCAATGGTATAGTTCTTCCCCTCATGTGTATCGTCTTTGGAGACATGACAGACAGTCTTATTGGCAATGCTGCAGCTGGTAACAACATGACCTTCTCAAGTGAGTCTTCTCATATCCATTACTGTGCAAAAGTCTTGAGCCTTTTCTTGTTTCTTTTGGCTTTGCCAGATTTGCTCTGAGGTGTATATGTAGTCACATCAGGTAGAACTTTTTATAATGTTTGAATGATTTATAAGTCACTGTTGAGATGGTTAATAAACAGAAACTAATGTCTGGGACAATGGTTGTGTTTTATACTAGTGAAGGTTTTAGATTGACCATATTTAATGTTGATTATTCTTGTAAAAAGTTTTACACTGAGCGAAAAAGCAGCCAGTGTTGAAAAGAAGAACAAAGTCTTGGATAAGCTTAGGCGCACTTTGAAAGATTGCATGAAAGTCTGGCTCATTGGGAGCAAAATATAAAGAAGCAAAGGGTGGCTAAAGACTTTTGCACAGTATAGTTCTTCCAAAAACAATTTCCCAAGATAAGTGCATTTTTACTAATACTGTAACTTTTTATTTTTTAGATATCTCTTTTATAAATATGACCACCAATTTAGAAGAGGAGATGACAGTGTAAGACTTTAGATGATCCGCATCACAACAGCTGGATGAAAGCATCCACAATAGGCAAGTCAAGCTCAAAGTCACATTTCTTATGTACATTTTCCTCCTTCAGATATGCTATCTACTACTCCATTATGGGAGCTGTTGTGCTAGTTGTGGCCTACCTGCAAGTGTCCCTCTGGACTCTGGCTGCCGGGCGGCAGGTGAAACGCATCAGGACCTTGTTTTTCCATAAAATCATGCAACAGGACATCGGCTGGTTTGATGTCACCGACACAGGAGAGCTCAACACGCGCCTCACAGAGTGGGTAGCAAAGAAACTTCTCACACTCTGTTTCATGTTTTTGTTTTCAAAGTGCAGTAAGAAGGAAGTCCTCCACCAGGTGTTCTCCAGAACAAAAGTATTTGCTGATGTTTTGCAAGATAATTAATTGTCACTAAAACTAAAGAATCATTGAATCATCCTATAGTGTGATGTGTTATCTTAGCATTAGATGCAGCTTTAACCAAACAGTTTTATTTCTTTGAGTTTTAAAACGTTGTACTCTGAAAGGATTTTAACAGATGTATTTGCACTTGTAGTGACGTCTATAAGATTCAGGAGGGCATCGGTGACAAGGTGGGGATGTTGTTCCAGAGTTTCAGCACCTTCATCGCAGCTTTTGTTATTGGCTTCTCTAAAGGCTGGAAGCTCACTCTTGTCATCCTATCTGTGAGCCCTGCGCTGGGCATCTCGGCGGCACTTTTCAGCAAGGCAAGTCAGTTCATGCTGCTGTTTGCATCTCTTGTCTTGCCATCATTGTTTGAATGTTTCAGGTAAGAAGTTCTTACAAATATACCACGTTCTGGTAGGTCTTTTATTGTAAGCTAGCTTAAAAAATCCTTAAACCAATTAAATTAATGATGTAGAATGGTTACATATTATAGAAGCTACTCTCAATCCTGAAACTTCCAGCAGATAGATCCAAGAAACTGTTCTTATGGTCCACAAACAGGATTTATAACCCGAGAAGACAAAGTCTCTGATATTAAAATGATCATGTGTGAGAAATCTGTATGCTTCTCAAGATAAAAGCACACGTCTCTTTTTATCAGTTATATTTAGCTTCTTTCTTCATTTAAACAGGTGCTGGCAAGCTTCACTAGCAAAGAGCAAAGTGCTTATGCTAAAGCTGGTGCTGTGGCGGAGGAGGTGCTCTCTGCCATCAGGACTGTGTATGCCTTCAGTGGTCAAAAGAAAGAGATCCAAAGGTGTGTAATGTAGCTGTTCTATATGAAGGTGGGCTTTAAAAGGGGTTTTATTTTCTCAAAGAAAACCTTCTGTACAGGGTGGATACATGTAGTGCTTAAAGCATTAGCGGAAAAAAAGCTGTAACTGAGTAAGGCCCTTTGAAAAATTGAATTTTTCCCCGGACGCTAAACACACATTTGTTCGGGCTCTGTTGTTACTGGAATCTAATTTCAGCCGTTCGATTAAAAATGACCCTTTCCATGCTTTCTGTCTGTGCTGCACATAAGATACCACAAGAACTTGGAGGATGCAAAAAGGATGGGTATAAAGAAGGCGATCTCTGCAAACATCGCCATGGGCTTCACCTTTATGATGATCTACTTATCGTATGCTCTGGCTTTCTGGTACGGCAGCACTCTCATTCTGAGCGGGGAGACCAGCATCGGATCTGTGCTCACTGTGAGTACAAGCCTGCAACTGAATGCATCCATTATTTCTTTCTTTATTAAGTGTAGCTAATGCGATTGTTTTTTTATTTTTAAGGTGTTCTTTGTTGTGCTTATTGGAGTGTTTGCCATTGGACAGACTTCTCCCAACATCCAGACCTTTGCTAGTGCTCGTGGAGCTGCACATAAAGTGTACAGCATCATTGATCACGTAAGGAATGCTGTTATTCTGACCCAAAACACACATGCTGCTGAACACTTGTCACACTGGATTACTGAACACGTGCCTCTGTGCGCTGGTGTTGCTTTGATGCAGACGGTAACCTGGGGCCTGTAATGAGATGGACTTTGCTCTAATTGAAGCATCCGCTGCTTGAAGAAAGAACCAGCAGGTCATTTGGTGGATGTGTGCAGCTGGGGCTTTCCGCTTTTAGGTTTTAGATGCAAATTTATATTTTTGAGTGAATACAGTTACAATAAAAACATTATTTAATAGTGATAATGTTTTTAGTGTAGTTATAGACAAAGGTCTAATGCTCACAGTTATTTATACAATTTAACAATTTAAGTTTGTTAAAGCTTTTTATGACAGTTGTCTCTGATCATTAGACTCACTATATGCAGTATAGTTTAGTTTTTCACTATTTTAATCCCCTTTTAGATGATTTTTAAATGACGAACAAGGCTACTGCATTGCTCAAATAGAGTAGCAGCACCTGCTTGTGAAAACAAATGCACAAATCCTCAAGCAAATCTGTGAATAAGATTTGCTCAAGGTTTGTTTTGAGATATTCCAGTGGCGTAAGACTCACGTTGTCTCTTCTAAAACAATGTGCGTTGTCTGTCCTATGCTGTACATGTTCCTTGTGTCTTTTGTAATTGAGGTCGAAGGTGGTTCACAGATTACGATTTACAGTCTGGTGATTGGCCTTCCATGAAAGAGCCGCAGACTATCAGCATATCCCTCCTTTCTTAGAAAACCACAAACTGAAGGAAAGGACAACATGTGTGTAGGTGTGTTTTTGCAATCATTAGTGCAGCAAATGAACACAAAGCCCTGTGGAAATAAACATTAGCTTTGTTAAACAAACTCTCTCAAACCTGCAGAGCTAACGGTCTTCCTCCCATTGTCTGTTTGAGGTTATTATAAGAATCCCATTCTGCTTTGGTCAAACCGCAAAACCAGAACAGACTGTCTTCTCCACAGAGCCCAAGCATCGACTGCTATTCAGAAGCCGGCTTCAAACCCGACTTCATCAAAGGAAATATAGAGTTCAAAAACATTCACTTCAGCTACCCCTCCAGGCCTGACGTTAAAGTATGTTCTCTAAAAACAAATCGATAAACACTCGAACCAGCGCCTAGATCTCATAGCTGTGATTTGTTGTCTTTGGTAGATATTGGACAACATGTCCCTGAATGTGACAAGTGGACAGACCACAGCATTGGTGGGCAGCAGCGGGTGTGGTAAAAGCACGACGATCCAGCTGCTGCAGAGGTTCTACGATCCTCAGGAAGGATCTGTAAGTACAGAAAAGTTTGTAATGTTAAGATTCATATCACATGATATCAAAGGGTTTTGTCCCGAGGTGGTAAATTAAAACATTTTCACAATGTGGAAAGTGCAGATTTAGATCGGTGCTTCTGTGTGACCAGTCTACAAACCTTAAGGGACAAACATGCACAGAGCAGCGGAAGTAAATATGTCGGCATGTGTGGGTCCGTTTTGATGCTGTTGTGTAACCAGAGCCCACAATGTTATGATATAATATTCTTTTGTCCCTTGGTTTACATTTTACGGCCTCCTCTGGTGCAGATTATGATATAAAGGTAGGATAAAACTTGGTCACACAGACTTCCTCTGAAAATATCAGGAATTAGCTGAAAGTTTAATGGATCTGCTTTGATACAAATCCAATTTGAGATGTGATGCTAGATATAAGTAATGTTTAAGGATAAAAAAAAACATAAAAATGAGGGGACAATACCAACCCTGCTGGTTTCCAGGTCACCGTTGATGGTCACGACGTCCGCAGTCTGAACATCCACTACCTGAGAGAAATGATCGGGGTGGTGAGTCAGGAGCCCATCCTCTTTGCCACCACCATCGCTGAGAACATCAGATATGGCAGATTGGGTGTAACACAAGAAGAGATCGAGCAAGCGTCAAAGGAAGCTAATGCTTATGACTTCATCATGAGACTTCCTGACGTAGGACAACATTTGCACCTCTGTCAGCTGCGCCTATGAATAACTTTCCAGCTAATCCTGAGATTTCTTATTGTTGAGCAGAAGTTTGAGACGCTGGTGGGGGACCGAGGAACTCAGATGAGTGGAGGACAGAAACAGAGGATTGCCATTGCTCGAGCTTTAGTCCGCAATCCCAAAATCCTTCTGTTGGACGAAGCCACATCTGCCCTAGATGCTGAGAGTGAGACCATAGTGCAGGCTGCTCTTGACAAGGTACACGATAAGGTTCATGGTTTTGTCAGATATCTGTTCAGATGTTGGATCTTTTTCTTTTAGACTCTTTCAGACTAAGATGTCTGAACCGCAAACCGATATGAGCCTACTTAAAACAGGTTTTCTGCAGGTTCATGTTCCCCTTGAGGACGAATTGCTTTGTTGATCCTTGGATGGTGGTCTCATTTGTATGCAGGTCCGACAGGGTCGTACAACAATAATCGTGGCTCACCGCCTCTCAACTATCAGAAATGCTGATGTCATAGCCGGCTTCCAGAAAGGTGAAGTTGTGGAACTGGGGACTCACAGTGAGCTGATGGAGAAACGGGGAGTCTACCAGACTCTGGTCTCCATGCAGGTAACATGCACATAGATAGCCGCTGGTTGGCTTGGTTGGGTCTGAAGAACTTCGTGATTAAATGATTTGTACACTTCTTCCTTCTTCTTGCTATAGACCTTTCAGAAAACAGAGGAGGAAGAGGAGGACAGTGAGCTTTGTGCAGATGAGAAGAGCCCGTTAGTCAAGCCCCTCTCTGAGTCTTCACTGTACAGAAGGAAGTCCAAAAGAGGGGCATCCTTTGCTGCATCAGAGAGCGAGAAGGAGAAAGAAAAGCTACAGAATGACTTGGAAACAACAGAAAAGGTGAGTTTGTTGCAACATCTCCAAAAGAAAAGGAAATCCTGACACAATTGGTCAGGATTTTTATTTTCCAGTCTGGTTTTAGAAGATTACACTTACAGTACGCTAAAGCCAAAGTATTGATGAAATTAAATCTAGCATTTTGTCTAGCATTTCTACCTTAACTGTGACTTCATTTCTTTCCTCTCTGCAGGATGAAGATGTTCCCCCAGTGTCCGTTTTTAAAGTGATGCGTTTCAACATTTCAGAGTGGCCTTATGTTCTAGTTGGGACCATTTGTGCTATCATCAACGGAGCAATACAGCCGCTGTTTGCTATCCTCTTCTCCAAGATCATCACTGTAGGTCACTTTGAGTCGGAGTTGTTTTAATGCGACGGATTTCAAAGCTGCAAAGCAAAATGTTTTTATCTCTTCTCAGGTTTTTGCTGAACCAGATCAGGAGGTGGTCCGGCAACGATCCAATTTCTTTTCCCTCATGTTTGTTGCAATTGGAGGTGCTTGCTTTGTCAGCATGTTTCTACAGGTAAAGAAAACTAATCCAAATGTCGGAACATCAGTCTCACTTTATTTCTGAAGTTAATAATATAACAAAATGGGCATACACAGTAAAGGTGAATGACATAAAGAAGACAGAAATAAAAAAAGATGTGATAAAAATGAGTTGGTGTGTGATTTAAGTTGAGTTGTTTTACACAGAAGTCGGTCGAAAAGTGAAGTTTAAGCATTTAAACATTTTCAGCTGCTAGCTCGTGCTCTTATTTAGTGCAGCAGAGGAAGCAGCTATCTATGCTTTGCAATCTGGCTGATGTTCTGTAATATTATTGTAGCTTTTAATGGAATTGTAATGTTTTGTATTTTAATATTACATCTCAAATGCTCTTATAAATACTTAGTCTGCAGAGATTTACTGTCACATTACACATGCAGGTAATATGATGGAAATATCTCTGCTTTTCTTTTGAAAGGGTTTCTGTTTTGGTAAGTCTGGAGAAATTCTTACCATGAAGCTGAGACTTGAGGCCTTTAAGTCCATGATGAGGCAGGTGGGTGCATGAGCAGAAATTTGTGCATAATTTACAGAGCTACTTGCTTAACTTCATGTGTTATTCTTTAAACTGGCCAGAACAAAGTGCACAGATAAGGCAGCGCATAGAGATCAGCTTTAGGAACATAAAAATAAACAGTGCCTCAAAGTGTATAATTTCATTGCCCATTTCTTTACAGCATCAAGCAAATAATGTAGCATTCTGTTTAATTTTTCAGTAGGATTTTTTTCAATATCACCTAAATTTGAGACCCAAAATAAGAGACACAGATAAGATGCTCTGTTTTATTTTTTTAAGGTAAAGAACCACCAGCAGATCTTTGGGAGCTAATGCTTACTACTGAGATTTCTAATTATATAAAGAGGAGTATTGATAGTTTTGTGTTTATTTTTTGCTCAAACACAATAATATGAGCAACCGATGGACACCTGTTCCCAAATTGCGATCTTGCCTAAGTAGCATTAATGTGCATGCTGCGCCCTGTATCAAACCGGACTTCCACTGGATCGCTATGTTGCCATTTATTTTCCAGCACCAGATTGAGGTTGCTTAGTAACTTCATTCCCCTGATGTACTGTATTTACTGCCTGGCTGAATGAAATATGTAATCTACGTTTTTGTTTTAGGATCTCGGCTGGTATGATGACCCCAAAAACAGCGTTGGAGCGCTCACTACGAGGTTGGCCACAGATGCAGCTCAAGTGCAAGGGGTAAGTCCCAGAAGCAGTTGCACACAAAGCTTCACGCCAAAGGTCACTGTAACGACCCAGCAAATAGGCTTGTTGTTTTTCATGTCGTCTTTATTCCCCTCTTCACTGCTGATTCAGGCCACAGGAATACGTTTGGCAATACTTGCCCAGAATTTTGCCAACCTGGGTACTGGAATAATACTGGCCTTCGTGTACGGCTGGGAGCTGACCCTGCTCATCCTAGCAGTTGTGCCTGTCATAGCGCTGGCAGGAGCTGTGGAGATGAAAATGCTGACTGGACACGCTGCCGAAGACAAAAAGGAGCTGGAGAAGGCTGGAAAGGTTTGGATCTAGACTGTCCAGGATGCACACTAACTCTGTGATCATGTATAATGTTAGTGTGGTGTGTCTCCTCAGATTGCTACAGAGGCCATTGACAACATCCGCACTGTTGCTTCCCTGGCAAGAGAGGCCAAATTTGAATCTTTGTATCAGGAAAACCTGGAAGTGCCATACAAGTATGTCAGATTATAAATGAGTTACAGGTAAATGTAATGCATTTAAGGAGTCTTAGATTTCTCACATCTCTGTTCAGGAACTCCATCAAAAAGGCCCATGTGTATGGTTTTACCTTCTCCTTCTCCCAGTCCATGATCTATTTCGCCTATGCTGGTTGTTTCCGCTTTGGAGCTTGGCTCATTATAGAAGGAAGGATGGATGTTGAGGCAGTTTTCCTGTGAGTAAGCTGAATGCATGACCTTGTCCCTTTTTTATGAAGTGTCTCACAGTCTGAACTTCTGGTTTATGATAGTGAACATTTATGAAGTACAGTTTCCATGAAATGCAGGTATTGTGGCTAAAACATTTCTAGTAAAAGGAGAGACAGTTTTTATGCTTGTTAATCATTACACCTGTTCCTGTAGTGAGTCACTGTGTACACATGCATGCATGAGGATTATATAACATTTCTGTGAAACATTGCCTGGAGAAGCTGTAACCCTCATTCATATTCAGGCTGGTTCATAAGACTGCAATATCATAAAATTGTAAAACATAAGAATTATAACTCGGCCTCCTACATGGAGCAGTTTACACAAATATTTGCATTTATAGAAATGCAGCGTGCAAGGTGGCATTCTAGGAAATATCTCCTTAACATCTCTGAAACACGACTGTCTAATTAACCCGCATAGATGCAACAGGCTTCCAGGCTTTTCCTTTGTATTGCTTACTGTTCCAGCCTTTTGTTTCCTCCATCTCTACGTTGTGTTGATGTACAACCAGTTTTCTTTTATTCACATTGAACACATCATCCCAACCTTTCTGTTTTTATATAAGGTGTGAAAACTTCTCACGGTTAATCCTCTTAACTGGATTAATAACAGCTAATTCCCATCGAAACAGGAGTGTCATTAACATGAAGCTTGCAAACACACATAGGTGTCACCGGGTAGCTCAGCCTTCTGCAAACCAATTTAATGCTTCAATGACATAAAGATCAAGCTAAAATGACTTTTATTCTTCTCACAGTGTCATTTCAGCTGTTCTTTTTGGTGCCATGGCTCTTGGAGAGGCCAATTCTTTTGCTCCAAATTACGCCAAAGCCAAATTGTCGGCAGCCCATCTTATGATGTTGCTGAACAAAAAGCCTGCTATTGACAACCTGTCACCGGAAGGAGATTCACCGGTACTAAGATATAGTTAATAAATCAAACCTCAAGGGCAAGAAGAAGACACTTTTAAACAAACTCTTGGTAACATGACTGTTCTCTCTCATTCCCTAAATCCTCAGGACCAATTTGATGGTAATGTGAACTTTGAGGGTGTTAGGTTTAACTACCCTTCACGCCCCGATGTAGCCATCCTGCAAGGGCTAAATCTGAAGGTGAAAAAAGGAGAAACTCTGGCCCTGGTGGGGAGCAGTGGCTGTGGAAAGAGCACCACTATCCAGCTAATGGAGAGGTTCTATGACCCCAAAGATGGGAGAGTGGTAAGAAGACAAATATGCATGGATACATTTTGTGTTATCAGCTGCACCGGTATCTCTCTGCCTGTGTTAGCTAAACAGTTTCTCTTTTATGGCACTTTATTGGATGATGGGACTTTCAGATATTCTGAGGTAACATGTGGAAATCCATAAAACTGATCAAATTATTTATTCAGTAGAATTAGACTAAAACAGAAGAACTAACATTCCCGTGAGTTTGGAGTTGTCATAATTTCAGTATAAGTATAAGGGACTCCTGTGTTTTACAATGAGAATCTGCAAAAATGTACATTTTATTTCACAGCTGTAGACATATGCAGCGTTATCCCTTCACTAACTAACAAACAGCACAGAATAGGTAGTGTGAACATAAACATGTATAATCATAAATCATGGTTAAATTCATCAGAGGATTGTGGGCATGCATTACATTTTCTGGTCTTGCCTTGGGTAAAATGTTCCTTTGAATGGATACAATAGACTAAGACATAACTTTTATAATTCCTTTGTGATTACTCTTTCGAGGAAATTAAGATTTCCGGAAGCTTATAAATAAAGACTCCTCAATACAAGGAAAACAATAATAAAATAAATAGGATATAAGATATGATTTATCATTTAAAAAATGGAGACACTATACTTGTTCTATGGTAACGATTGCATTGATAGTGAATAAATTCTGAGTAAGTTACTTGAAAATATCAGAATATCAAAAAATAATGACTTATTGTTCAAGTCATTAAACTATCAAAGGCTTTGATTTGTTGCAGGATTTAAACATTAAAAGTATATCATTAGGGGAATTTAAGATGAAGATCAATGCAATAAAATTAAAAAAAAGATGCTGAAATATTAAATTAAACAAATAAATAAATTTGTTAGAAAATATCAGTTACAAGCTACGCTAAAAAAAGGTAAATCTTTTTAAAAACATTAACAATCTCTACAACTTCCTCCTCCAGCTGATGGACAACATAAATGTCAAACAGCTGAACATTCACTGGCTGAGGTCTCAGATTGGCATCGTGTCCCAGGAGCCTGTTCTGTTTGACTGCACGCTGGCTGAAAACATCGCGTACGGAGACAATAGCCGCACCGTGAGCATCGAGGAAATCAGGACAGCAGCAAAAGCTGCAAACATTCACAACTTCATCGAGGAACTCCCAGAGGTAAAGTCACCCAAATTGTTTTTTTTTTCTTCAAAAGATTTCTGCTCAAAGTATTTGCAAGCCCTCCTGGACAAAGTTAAACATTTTAAAAGGAATTAAATATGCTTCAGATGTTATATCAAACTGTGATCACATGTGTGTTTTTCTTTGCTGTTGTCTGCTGGACGAGCAGCACAACAGACCGACTAAACCAGTGGTCCCCTACTCCAGTCCTCAAGATCCACCATCTCTCTGGTTGTACTGTTCTCCTGGTAGAGAAGGTCCTCCACACATTCCTGTTTAGAGCAGGGAATCACTAAAACCTGCAGGATTTCAAAGACTGCAGTTGTTGACTCCTGGTATAGGCAAACTGGGGGGGAAAGAGAGACCAGTTCTGTACTGGATAGGGAGCTGGACCCTGTTAGAACTGTGGTGGAGCAGCAGATGAAGATTAAGCGGTGGGGCTGTTTAGACCGTGATAAACACACTCCATCACACTCAGATGAGAAAGTGAAGCAGCTGCAGTGAGATCTGATTAGCGACTTCATCATGACTAAAGAGGAAATTATTAACCTGATCTTTGATAATGGGGAAGTACACTATGAAGACATTTTTAATGCTGTGCTGCTGTCTAAAGAGGCAAAAACGGAGGTTTTGTTCCCGGACATTACTACTGGTGGAAAAATGAGTCCATGAGGGTTATGCATTGATCTCTGTAAAAATCAGCTTTATAACATCTGAAGTGCATCAAGCGTTTTCCTAATTTGCCAACATCTACAAATTCAAACAAGGACCAAAACCAGTGGAGATTGGATTACATTGGGAGATACATTTACCCCCAGGCGTTGATGTATAAATGCCAGAATAGTTCAGATTATCTGATGCTTAAGTTTATTGGCCCCTTTAATTATAAAAACTCTGACAATACAATTTCTACTGTTAAGTTTTTTTTAATGTCTGGAGAAAATGTCTTGTCCCATAGGCTGATCGTTCATTTTTAAGTTTAGTTACAAGTGGATTTTTTTTTGTCCAGTCAGATATTTTGATAGAATGTGGCTGACAGGTTGAATTATTTAGATAGGATTAAATGCAGCAAGGCCTGTGATGGACTGGCGACCTGCCCAGGGTGTACTCTGCCTCTTGCTTAAATAGCTGGGATAGACTCCAGCTTCCCTGTAAACCTGAAGTGGAAAAAGCAGCATAGAAAATGCTTGGATGAATGAATACATGCAGAAGATCTTCCAAGAGAACTGCTTACAGCATCTGTTTCCACACTGAGACATTAGTCTCAGATTTGTGTCTCAGTTGTCTTAATAATAAAAACAAATTACAGTATAGCAGGAAATTACAAACCCAAAGGGACAAGATCAGATTTCAGGATGCTCCTGCTATAGGTTTGCCAATCTGCACTAACATCATTTGCATCATTGTTTTCAATTTGCATGAGTAGAAGTACAACACCCAGGCAGGCGATAAGGGGACTCAGCTATCAGGTGGTCAGAAGCAGCGGATAGCCATAGCCCGAGCCATCCTCCGCAACCCCAAAATGCTGCTGCTGGATGAGGCCACCTCTGCTCTGGACACAGAGAGCGAGAAGGTTAGTCTTTACACATTTTACCAAACGACTTGATGAGCAAAATCCATCCCATTAATGACGTCAATGTCATTCAGAGCTTTTAACGGGGAGAGGTTTCTCCAGTCATTGTGAGGTTTCCATTTTCTCTCTGTAGGTGGTGCAAGAGGCTCTGGACCAGGCCAGCAAGGGCAGGACGTGCATCATCATAGCCCACCGTCTCTCCACCATCAGGAATGCCGACCGGATTGCCGTCTTCCAGGGAGGTGTGGTTGTTGAACAGGGGACACATTCACAGCTCCTGGCAAAGAAGGGAGTCTACCACATGCTGGTCACAACACAGCTTTGCTATGCAGCAGAATGAGAGGACGCAGGGTTCAGCACCTCTACTTTTCATATTTAAGGAAGGCTGGATTAATCACTTGTGCCTTGCATGATCAACTATTGTGGTTTATATTTGTGCTGTTATGAAAATTTATACTGAGCAGCTTAAGTGCAGCAGTTTGGGACTGAATGAACTCTGCATCGAAGAGTTACACTGCTCTTACTGTGTAAAAGTGCGGTTGTGCTGCTAGTGGTTATCACTGTTATGGATCTTTTCTTTTCCTATAAAAAGATAAATATTTGCAGAATCAGAAATGTTCTATTATGCATTTTTACCTCTCTGCTTCTACTTATTTAAATTTATTTAATCCCAATTTGCACTTTCTAAACCATTTTTTTTTTCCATTGCAGACACAGCCGCATTATGTCTACTGTGGTTTCTGAGCTGATAATGTTTATGATTTCTGTGTGAGGAATACATTTCCAGAGGCCTTTTATGAATAGTTTCCAGGTTAGAAGAGAGGATGGAGGTTAGAAGATGCAAGACAGAAAAGAAACGCGCCTACAGGGATGATGCTTGGTAGGGTCATGCCACTCAGACATCGCTTTGATAACCACCCATTCGATAAGCACGTCCACATTTAACTTGTCTTGTAGGGTGAAGGACTTGATGGAATAAAGAAATACGTTTAAAGATTTATTTAGCAGAAACAGTAACAGCCTCTGACATTCATAATAAAACCCCATCTGAACTTAACAAGGAAATAAAGTAGGTTGGATAAAATTACAAATATGATTACGACTTCACTTTGGAAAAGGCTGATTTACAGAAGAGGAAAAAACATGTCAGACAAGAAAGAGTCAAGTATGACTATTTTCTGTTTAAAAAATTGCAAAATATGAAAGTATATTATATTTTACCCATAAGAACTTCTAAATTCTAAAAAGGGGATCACTTAAGATTATTGTGTTAATTGTTGCTGGGTTTTTAGTTTATTATGACACAAACTGAGTTGCATCAAAACCTTTAGGAAGAGCAGACAATAATAATGCTCTAATTACCATCAGGACTTCCTTACCAGCAGAACCATTCCCACACACGAGTCTGTATTAAATGTATGTGTAAAGCCTTAAATAACTACTGACAGTTTGAGTAAATTTGTCCCTGAACAGTTTACAGAGGAAAAAATGTTGTGTTCAAAGCTGTGTACGGATGTGTCGTCTTTCATGTACTTCAATGTTCACGTTAAGTTTGATTGCTAATATTTGTGGAGACTGTGCAAATATAACTAAAGTTTTATATTCAGATAATGAACTGTGTCTTTATTTATTTGCCAGAGCAATCACTGCCCTTCAATACAAACATACACACCATCAGTGTTTTCCCCAACTTGACACAATTAAAGGTTTAATCAGAAATATTTTTAATTAATAAAATCGTAGCAGACTTGATCATTATGGTACAGCTTCAAATGTTAAAGGAATCTATTTTACATTATTAAAGCTAAAAGAGCATACTACATTTTAACGTGACAAAAGAAATCTGCACAGTGTGTAGAGGCTAGAAGGGTGCAGTGACTAATGTAGTTTTGTTTTCTGTGGAATAAATGGAGCTATTATGTATTCATGTAGGTAGAGGAGATAACGTACCCTGCCTCAACACCACACATAGTTAAAGAAGATAAGCTTAAGACTGATCCATCCAATGAAAGTGCCTATTGAATACATTTTCTCCTTTTGTTGGAGGACATGTAGGGGATTTAATGTCATGATGGATAATTTCCTGCTCAGATTTACAACATACAAATGTCAATTATACCTGAAAACAAACAAACTACTTCATAGCTAAAACATAAATCAAGCTTTAAGTGTTGAGGTCAGTGTGCACATTCACAGATCTGAAGAATTACCTTCATGGACAAAGATCTAAATATGCATGTAATCAGAAAACATGCTATATTTTGTGTTCTTACCACCAGGAAGGAGAGAGAAAGGAGTGAGAAAACTGCAGCGTTTTGATCAGTGTGCACCTCAAACAAACGGAATATTTGCTTACTCACAGTCTCTATTTTCCTTTTAATGTTACCAGCTCAATTAAACAGTGGTTTCATCTACTTCCCAGTCGCTTTGCATCATGAGCAAATCCGTCTTAACAAGAAGACAAACTGGAAATCTGAAATCAATTTGATTTAACTACAAAATTACAGTGAATTGAGTTTTCACAGTTGAGCCAGAAAGCCAATACATTTTACAGCAAAGGGAAAACTCAGCTTTTAGGCTAATTACAAGTAATACTTTCAGGATTTAACAAAAATATTCTGACAAAAAAATAAGAAATTTAGCTAATCAGGAAATATACATAGGTTGTTGTGAAAGTGATGGAGCCGTGGTGATAAACAGTCTGCACACTTGCATTGATTTATGCTAAACTAGCTGTCTACAGAAATGTGTGCATCATTACTCACATCGGGACAGGAAGGGGAAAGATAAATGTTTACATTTCTCTTTCTTCTAAGCACTTAGAGCTGAGATGTGGTGGCAAGCTGCAGCATCTCATGCAGGCAGCTGGAGAAGCTGTTGAAGAGCGACGCAGCATCCGTCTCACGGCAAGATTTCCATGCAGTGACAGAGATCACGATCCTATAGGGGATGAGAAAGCAAGATTTAAATGCAGCAACTAAACATTACAACATTTATCTGGATACGTCCATCCAGTTAAATGTGCATGAAGGTTTCATATGAAAACCTGTGTAGGAGTCGCCAGCTCACCTGTCATCTCTGATGCGGTAAAAGAAGCCGTATCCATGGGGCACCATGGGAGCGACCGCCCCCAGGACTGTGGTGTAGCCCACCAGACTGGATGACAGCATAAAGTTTCCACCACCGCCGCTGAAGACAAGCAAGTCGCCAAGACCTCAGCTAAGTTTTCAAACTAGTAGATAACGTTTATACAGCCGTTTTACACATTTCACCGCTTCATTCAAGGATTCCTATTAACTCTGAACTTTTAGCATCTGTGCCTGCATGAAGGAAATACCTGCATAAATATTTGCAAGATAAACTACAAAGTGAAATGAAAAACATCAGCCTTTTGGAGAAGGATTTTGTTGCATTGGTTAGGTGGAAAAATAGTCTTAAAATCAGAGTTTATATCCAGTAGTGACACAAAGTTTTATAGAAACTAAAATGTCAGAGCATCTCCTGCAGTACCTCCTTGAATAAAGGGGATCCATGAACAGCTCTGGAGTGGGACGTCCCTCCTCTTTAGCGACAAGATACAGTCCAAGAAGATGCCTGTCGAAACCTGCAGCAGGGATACAAACTGGCATGAAATCATTTGTCCAACACGCTTCAGCTGCTTTAACAAAGATACATTTGCCATTATTCTGAGGATGGTTCCCAGGAAGAATTAAATATGTTTCCTGTAACAAAACCAGGTGACTCAGTTCCAGCAGGAAACAGTGATATCTGTAGCAGTTTTTACTGAGAAAACTCAGAAGTCTGTTGTCCAGCTATATGCTGCAGTTGTCTCCAGAATATGGCAAATTTGCCTCTACTATTTTATGTTATTTTTCCAGCAATGATGTCAACAGAAAAACAACGGATTTTCCATTAGTGCCTATCTGACCCCACTGCTTTTCTACTATAAATCACGGTCCTCTAATCTGGGATTACAGGTCCCCCCGCACAATGTGACTTTCTAAATGCTTTGCTAAACTCTACAGACCACAGAAATAAAAATGGAAGACCTCACAGTCATTTTTAACCTGGGGCTCGGATTAAGGTTATTCGTGAGAAATAGATTGATGGAGCAAATCAAGATACGTTGTCAGAGGACAAGACAAAACACCCTGGATCACATCAATGGACGCCAGCCTGTGGACGTTATATTACCCGCACGACTCGACACGCTTAGAATCTCAACGAAGTAGGTACGGCAAAAGTATCTACACGGTTTGACAAAACCTAATAGAAATGCTCTGTTTCCGGGTTTAGTCGTGTAAGGTCGTGTAGAGTAGGTACAAGTGGAAAAGTGCCTTCATTCAGACTTTTTCTAGCTTGAAAACTTCTCAGATTTGTTGCAAAAGCAGCTTCTGCAGCAGAAACATGAAAAAGAGAAGGTCACCCTCAACAGCTGACTCAGTCCGGCTGTCTGTCAGAGAACAAATATGTGTCTAATTAAAATGTCATAAGTCAATGAAAGCTTACGGGTGATGCTACAAAGCTGTTGATTTATGATTTATTATAATTTCCTTTTACTATTTAAATAGCAAACCAAACTATTTATATGAGACTTAAGTGTTAAATTAGACACACTAATAAGGGTTTGCTGTTTAATGCTATTTGGTTTCTTTTATAAAGCTCTCTTTCTGAGCTCTGAGGATTATTATGAGCTGCATGACAGAAAACACACCAACGCACCATTTCCCTCTTGAGCTTCAGACATCAGTTTGTTGTGTTTATTAAAGGCCAGCAGCATGGATTTTCTCCGGGCATTCATCTGGAACAACATGTTAATGAGACATGTGGAAGACAGAAAGTAAATAAACTTTCATAAAACTTTTAAAAAAAAAAACATTTTAGCACATTTACATCACATGTGGGGTCCATCATGGCTTTACACCAGTTCACAGCCTCCTGGGTGCACGGTCGCATGGTCTCTGTTCTGCCATGATAGAACTTGCGTGTCGTCGCTGTCTCATAACAACTTCCTGGCCTGAAAGAAGCAAGAGGGGATCTTTAGAGTCATCAATTTAATTAGATTCAAACCACAATAATGAGATTAAAGACAGTGGTAGTTACTTCTTGTGTAATCTGTAGAAGGCAAGCTGCATCGCCAGCTGAACGAAGGTGTCTGGATGCAGCTTCTTGTGTTTGATGACCGTTTTTCCAAATGCTGTGAAGGCGTAACACACAAGCTGAAGATCCCGAGTCTGTAACCCCAGAAAGACGTTTAAAAAAAAAAATACACATAGGTGAATGCACACAGCTAATTTTCCAACAGGCTTTAAGGAAGCTCACCGACTCGAGATACTGCTGTTTGGCGACACTAATGTCACTGCAGACTCTTTCATCCAGAGTGAACAGCAGCTCCTCAGGAAGAGGGATTGGTCTGACTGTATCTGAGCCCTAAAAGCAACGACATAAGTGTGCAGAAGGATAAAACTGTTGTAAAACATGTCAAACTTTGTGGCATTTCATTTAAAGAGAGTGATCACCTTCCATATGCCTTCTGTTGATCTGATTTGCTGGTCAAGATACCAGCACATGGATACCAGGACCATCGCATCATAGGGTGCATGCTGCAAAGCCATTAAAAAGGAAAATTATTTTCTTCATTTTTTTCTCTTTAAAAAATGTCTTAAAACTTTCATTTTAAATAGCATGGTTCAGCAGCTAATATGAGCACGGCTATCTTAACTCGTTCGGTGTGAAACAAACAAAAGAAACTCACATCACAAGTAGATCCAAAAGTGCCGTCTGAGAACACGATTGAGTTATACGATTTATCACCCCAGCGGATGGTGGGGTTGCCTGAAAGAGCTTCTGTGGTCATCTACAGTCACAATTTTAAAAAGTTACAACATCAGACACAAAATCTGCTCATGGTAGAATAGGATGCAGACGAGTGCGGCTCTTACGTTCGTGTAATTCTCCGGAGTGGAGTAGGGCTTCGTGTCATCAAGAGATATGATGAACAGGCTGCTCTGGATGGTCTCAAGTATCGTCTTATTGTGTGGATCTATGCTGATTAGATGCTCTCTAGCCTACCAGGAAGTAAACACATATTATTTGTAATTAATCAACATTATTATTTCCCGTTAAGGCTCACCTTTGCCCAACGAGTTCGCTCGTCTGATGTGAGAGCAGCAACTCCATCTCCCTCCGGCTCTCCTTCACAGCGCTCGCTCACACACTTCAGCTGCCTGAAAAGTTCACACACACACACACACACACACACTATATCATCCATTCAGCTTAAATATATAAAGCTCCACATATGAAACAAAAGTAATGAATATAAAAAGATAAACGTGGTATTTGTCACAATGAGGAGTTTGTTGTTATACATAGGGGCTATTTATGGCAGCAACTGGTTCCAGTCTGATGACACAGTAACTGTTGAAATGGTTCTACTTTTATGATGGGCTCACACTTTATCTCATTTAAAATGAGCCCTGCTTCTTAAAATAGACGGCTGCTTCTTTGCTGTGAATCATGTGAATAACTGTGAACACTCACGCAAATCCCAGCAATAACCATTTTATATATAGTTGTTAAAAATAATAGGTAGCAAGTAATAGTAAGATACACTCTGTATAACCGACTCAAATTAGGGACCGTGTCTATACAAACCTACGTCTCCACCAATATCTGAACACTCCCAACATCAGCTGTGACAACATATCTAAGACTTTATATTTCCGTTACCAAAACCCTTTTTTTAAATCAGGAATATCAGCCATCTCTGTCCACGGACACGGTCTCATTATGGGATTTTACAGCTGGTTTTACTGCTCTGAGGTTTGCTCTGTTCCATTAATAGAAAATTAATTAAAATAACTGATAACTTAATCACATTTTAAGGTAAACTGTTTATGATTATTCCTTTGTGTCATAGTTCAGGTAATACTGCATCTAGTTATTTGTTTGGTTGAAAGTCTCACAAAAGTAGTGGCCTCCTTGGAACAGCAGGTAGAAATTGAAATTGCTTTAGGCTCAGCAGTGAGATAAATCATCATACATCTGTTTTTGTCTGGTTGGAGCACTTTAATAAGAAGACCCCGTATCCCTGAGTTGAGTGAATACTAGTTTGTCCTTGCTACCTGAGAAGTTCTGGAGGAGTGAGAATGTTTCCATTAAAAAGAGCGTCAAATGTAAATATCCGTCCTCGGCACATCACCACCAGGTGGGAAGGGCACGGTCCCTCAGTCTCTGTGACACAGCACAAAGTGAATGTTACATAATCAAGGTCTGAGAGTGTGGTCAAAGTTTTGCAGGTGTCTGAAGGTCAAAGAAAGGAGTGACGTCCTACCTGTCTTGAAGTAGTTATGGATAGTGTCCTTTTTCACTCCAGGTACTTTGCAGGTAGAGAAGAGCATTCTGAATTGTTCCATATCTAATGGTGTCTTACCAGCTTTCTGAGGAGCCAGCCTCTCCCTAATGAAAGCAGAAATAAAACAAGATGGTTTTATTTATTAGGTATAAAAGCAGAACAGGCTAAACCTATAGAGATGTGCATGAAAGCATGGTTTACGTTCGAAGCAGGTTCCAGTACTGCAGCGTGTGCCATGTGCAGATGCTGGCCCTCTGTAAATGAGTTCCTTCTTCAGGGGGCCAGAAGTGCTCCAGGTAAGCTCCTGGACCACCGAAGTTTACATTTAGCTGGGAGGGAATGCGGATCTCCAAGTAAGCCGTATCCAACCACCATTCCTCCAGCTACAGCGCATAAAAGAAACGTCCAGGTAAGAAACACTTCCATGCAGAAAAGAGACCAAACCAAGTCTCCTTGGATCAGTTACACACCCAGTTCCTCTTTGTTTTGGCTCTTTGTAGCAATTTCTGGTGCAGCTCTTTCCCAACTCCATCCTGGAATTTCCTTACAATGGCCACTGCGGCGTCAAACTCTTCCTCAGATGCAAATGGACGAACTGGGAGACAATGAAATGAAAATATTAGAATAAACCATTAGTCTGCTGAATACATGACTGACTTAAATTATAAACATCAAACATTGAGGAAAAATGGGAAGTAAAACTTAAGAAATATTTATTCTCACATGAAAATATCAAACACTGCATAAAAAGAGTCATAAACATGTCAGCAGGACTGGTTATTGGTTAAAGTTTGAGTCTTGAGTGGTAGTATTTTTTATACTTTAATATATCTCTAAATAACTGTTGCATTTACTGTTGATGTTAAACGGCAATAAAAAAAAAATGCCTCAGGCGCTCTTTTCATCCACATTATAACCACTTAGCAAAGGAAAGAGTAAGGAGAGTGCATTTATATTCATTTGTTGTGAAAGGGAAGTTTATTACAACAAGCAGACGTGGAAAACACCAATAATTAGCTTCTTATGCAAAGGACAATTAAAGTGCAATATCATCTAAAGGCTATTTAATCATGAAGGAGAGCAGATTAGTGTTGTCTCAACTCAGATGAGAAGGTTTGGGAGTCAGGCCAAAAATTAAGGCAAAAGAAAATAGCGAAGCTCAGTTTATAGAAAAAAATCAATCCAGGTAAAAAATAATTATTCCAGTATAGAGAATAAATAGTTATTGTTATTCAAGCATTTGAAATGTAAATTAGAGTTTGCATTTTAACCCATAAGTTTACCTCTGATATACTGGGATAAGTAAATGAAGGGAGCTATCAATTTAACAAAAAAAGGGTATTAAGGATGTTCTTTAAAACGTCTGTGCACTGAAATAAAGCCCAAAACAAAAAAAAATTTGGTCCCATTTCCCCCTTTTCAGGAATGCTCAAGGTCAGTTTTAACCCAATGTTGACTAAATCAATC